>CM075198.1:767500-992500 GCA_037577475.1 Chaunax sp. Z400
TACCTGAAATTAAAATAATTATCATTAATGTGTTATTTGTTTTGAGATAATTAATCATTAGTTTTAGATAATAAATCATTATTTTGAGATAAAAAATCATTACTTTTAGATAATAAATCATTACTTTTAGATAATAAATCATTACTTTGAGATAATAAATCATTATTTTGAGATAATAAATCATTGTTTTGAGATAATAAATCATTACTTTGAGATAATAAATCATTACTTTAAGATGATAAATCATTATTTTGAGATAATAAATCATTACTTTTAGATGATAAAGCATTACTTTGAGATAATAAATCACTACTTTGAGATAATAAATCATTATTTTGAGATAATAAATCATTACTTTGAGATAATAAATCATTACTTTGAGATAATAAATCATAATAATAATAAATCATTACTAATAAATCATTACTAATAAATAATAAATAAATAATAAATCATTACTTTGAGATAATAAATCATTACTTTGAGATAATAAATCATTACTTTAAGATGATAAATCATTATTTTGAGATAATAAATCATTACTTTTAGATGATAAAGCATTACTTTGAGATAATAAATCATTATTTTGAGATAATAAATCATTATTTTGAGATAATAAATCATTACTTTAAGATAATAAATCATTACTAATAAATAATAAATAAATAATAAATCATTACTTTGAGATAATAAATCATTACTTTGAGATAATAAATCATTATTTTGAGATAATAAATCATTATTTTGAGATAATAAATCATTACTTTAAGATAATAAATCATTACTTTGAGATAATAAATCATTACTTTGAGATAATAAATCATAATAATAATAAATCATTACTAATAAATCATTACTAATAAATAATAAATAAATAATAAATCATTACTTTGAGATAATAAATCATTACTTTGAGATAATAAATCATTACTTTGAGATGATAAATCATTACTTTGAGATAATAAATCATTACTTTGAGATGATAAATCATTACTTTGAGATAATAAATCATTACTTTGAGATAATAAATCATTACTCTATGGAGGTTTCTTTTGGGGGCTGCGCCACACGCCGCGTGAGGCCTGCGGAGCTTAACACGGCATATTGCCGTGTTTTACGTCTTAAAACGGGTCCAGACAGCCATGAGCCGGCTTATATTGTGTTGTTAGTGTGTGATCGTTGTGTTATCTACACGTTCTGTTGGATCCGTCGCCTGATTCAGCACCAATCAGCTGGACAGCTACCAAACAAACGTTCATATATTTATCGTTTGTAGCTCACATGTGACGTTATTATTGATTATCGTTGTTTTTACACAGCCCCCCTTCCTCCCACAGATGCTCACCGAACATATGGATGTGTCCCTTGGTGATGGGGTTGAAGCTGCCACAGGACAGCAGGATGACGTGGGTTTTGGTTGCTTCTGTCATGATCTCCGTTTTCTACGTTCGTCCCGTGTCCCGGTCCGGTCCGGTCCCGGTCCTGTGTGTCTCTGTGGTCCTGGATCGTCGGCTGTTTGTAGCAGGCGGCCGCCGCAGAGAGAGAGAGGCGAGGTCGGTGTGTCTGCGGCAGGAAGCAGCGTCAGTCCGTTAAAGAGACACAACCAGATACCAGTCGATTAATCACAATTATTAATTATTATTAATGACTTCAGATCCATCTGTATCATAAGACATGAGTCAGATGTAAATATAGGTTAATAAGATGAAGTCCTGTGAGGTGTTCCTGTCTTTGAGACGCATTTTTAATCTTCACTAGAATAAAAAATGACGTAAAAATGCTGTTTTTAGCCTGAAACACATTCGTATCCGCTGATTTTCTACGGTAACATGTAAGAAAAAGTCAACATTGAGTCAACACCCCCATACATTTATATCAACACATTTATATCACAGATGAGGGGTTCAGGGCCAATAAAAGTGTAGGAATTTTATTTTAACCCCATGAAACTCATAGGTGAAGAGAAGCAAACGTGTTCATCGACTCTGTCTTTATTCTGTCTGGGTCTGATGGTCGTGAGTGAAGCTTTGATTCACATTCATAGAATGAACACAACCATCTCCACTACATGGACATTCGTCAGTCCATCACACCTTCTCTTCAGTTCACAGGGTTTCATCACAGCACCAACAGCATTTCCTGTTCCCAAACTGTTTCATATGACTCATTCAGCTTTTCCATAAAATGGAGCTCATGAAGGTTCAGGCAGGAAGCTAAACTCTTTTTATCATATTTTGTGCAATTACTCTTTGTTTTGTTGAATAGAGACAAAATATGAGGCAGTAATATCAGAGTGTTAGGATGTTTGAAAATCTTCAATAGTCTGTTTTTGGGGGAAATAAAAAAATAAAGATAAGACAATTCCTTCTTGATTTTAAAATCACAATTATTATTGTTTTTGACATCATCATTAGATCTAGCACACAACAGAGTCTGATCTGGATCCAGCTCATATTTTGGATCTGGTGATCCAGAATGTTTAAATTTATAGGACTCACAGAAAATTCATTGCTGTGAGATAATAGATACTAATAATGATCCAGACTGACCTGAGATCAGATTGTAGCTGAAACTGATTCAGTTTGGGATCAAATTTATCTTCAACAGTTCCTGATCTAGATCCTGAAGAAAACCACTGTCAGTGAAATCTAGTTTTTCTAGAATAACTATCAGACTAATAATGATCCCAATGTGATCCAGATTCTAGGGGCAGGTTTTCATGGTCCAGGATCACATGATGAGGGTCAGACTATCAGGGGACTGATGGTTTATGGTGACATCATGGAAAAACTGAGCTGCCCTGCAGAGGTTTGTGTGTCTCTGAGTGACATTTAGTCCATCCATCATGTTTCATTTTAGACCATAACACATAAACCGATAAAAAGTTTTCACCAAACTTTCTACACACAGCAACACAGTTCTGAAGTGGGGCCTTTTTGTATTTAGGAACTTATATATTTGTATTTTTTGTTTCCATGAAAACTTGTTGAGTCTCAGTCTGTGAGTGGAGTTTGTTTTAGACGAAGGTTTCCATGACTCAAAAACTCAAAAACTGTTCAATATTTTCCAGATTTTAATGTACACACCCCCATGTACTGGAGGGGTGCCTTTTATTCATTTTTCATTTTGAAAATTGACCTTTTTCTTAGATATGTAATGAACAAGAATTAATAATCAGCTGGGACAACTTGACTAACTTCTCTCTAGCTGTCTTTCTTCAATGAAATGTATGGAGTCCTGAGGATTTCATGCTTGTTTAGTTTTAGTCTGAGAGTCAACAAACATCATTTTGTTCTATATCTACAAAGACAAATAAAGTGTCTCATGTCTGAGCTGTAGAGGCTGTACAGAGTAACAGTAACTCACATACATTTAGTGAAGTGAAAAAGGGGAAGCAGTAACTCAAAGTACCTGGAGCTATTGGGCCATTTTTTAATATATATTATATTTCTGTGACTCCTAAGATTACTCATGAGACGTCCACATTTTCTTATGAGCAGAAACTTTCTTTCAGTATGGAGAGGCATCCTGTTTGTAAAGGATTTATTGGATTACAGTGGTAACCTTTATTATTAAATGCAATTTAAATTGTTAGTGAGTATAATAAGATTTGTAAAGCGATCCCTCCCTTTAAGGTATTCAAACATTAAATCATTATTACCAAATTTAGTAGTTAAAGACTGTAAATTATAAAAAGTGCAACAACAAGTTCATTAATAATGTTTTGAAATTCAAGGTATTCAATAATTAACAAAATGTTTTATTTTGTGACTTTTTGACGCTTTAATTTATGAGACCTTTGCTCCTCTGTGAGAAATGAAAAATGTTTTATTTATTAATATGAACTTTGTCTTACAAACCCTTTACTTTTGATTGTTAACATTTGTACAGGTTATACCATGTAAAATATGTTTTTGTATGTTCTGTGTACAATAAAAATGATATATGATTAAAAATAAAAGAAACTGTCTTTCCGCCTCTTCTTCTTCTTCTACCTGCTCCTCCACATCTTCTTCACGTCCTTCTAGTCAGGCCCTCTGTGGGTCAGACGGGAACAATATGGCGCCGGGAGGAGCGTTAGCTTCTGGACCAGTCGTTGTCTGACAGACTGGCGATCCGGCAGGATGAACCTCTGCGCCCAGTATCTACGGTAAGCTGGGTGCGGTATCATTTGGCCGCTCAGCCGGTGCTACAGGCGTAGTCAGAACCAGACATTTTAATCCAACAGGTGGATTGTTTTGTTCGGCAGCTAAGGCTAAAGCTAGCTGGGTTGGGGACCACCCCCTAAATGTTGGCGCTAGCTAGCTACTCATATCAACAAACAACTAATGCTAGCGCCTGCCGTTCAGCTAACTCAAACGTAGTCAAAATGTGTGCAGTGTTTTTGACATGCTGGTATAGCTATGTGTGTGTTCAGTGTTTGTTGTAAATCCAAAGCTAAATTTGTGTTTACCCGCCACAGAGAGACGTGTTGCTCTCTGTTATTGCTAGCTAGCTTTAGCTTGTTGGCGTCTTTCTGCGTATGTCAGGTTAGCAGTAGCGAACTGATGCTGCTCCTTATTAAATGTGATTTGGGTTAATTTACATCAGCCACTTTCACATTTAGATGGTGGTTCAAGTTCAATTATTAACGTAAGTTAAATATTATTGGTGAATTAGCCGTGGGTGTTAAGTGTTGATGTTAGCTAGCTGACGGGTTCTTTGTAGCGTTAGCTAAATATTTCGTCGTACTTCAGATCCAGGGAATAGTTTGCCCGATGTGATCACTGTGTCCTCTTGTAGAGACTTAATATGAGCTGTTAAATGATTTAATGAAGTGTCAGTGATGTAGACGTCAGTGATGGTAGCGTCATCGTCAGGTTTCTGTTTCTGTCGTTAGCTTGGCTAGATAAGGAAGTCATGTTATTAGCATGTTGCTGTGTGTTTGTCTCTCTGATGGAGCTATATAACCACCTCCTCTCTGTTTGTCCGAGCAGACAGGCAGAGGCCCTGAAGGCTGACATGACAGGTAGGTCTGCACATCAAATCAAACATCACACACCTGTACTCTACCTGCACATGGCAGGGGGTTGATACCTGCAATCACACCAGACTGCTCTGTCATTCAATTGCATGAACATTATAGCTGCGATCACATTGTGGTTTTAAGTGTCACAATTCAGATTTTTCCCCCTCAAATCTGATCTTTTCGCCTTGACTGTTGATGTTGTTATTGGATCAGTGTGAACTGATTAGTACCATGACCCCAAATTTTTACAACAAGCAAGCTGATGAACAACAGAAAATGTCATTGGTTTGCCATTTTATCATCAAAATTTAATAGTGAGACAGGCCTTCATTTCTTATCTGTGGTAACAGCCGTGTGGTGATGGTTCGTCAGCCCTTTAGGCTCAGGGCAAGAAGGCAAAAACAGGATTTGATAGAAGCATCTTCACATTTATCGATTAAATTTGCGACCACGTTTCTCCCAGTTGCTGCTCCAATCCTCCATATTTGACTCTGTCTACCATTGCTGACAAAACATTGGTTTAAGCGTATTCAGTGGGAGAAAAGCCACAAAAATTCCTCTGTCTGTTCACATCAGCAGGAATTAGATATGTATCAGATTTAGGACCACATATTAAAGTAGCCCAAATCAGAATGAAAAAGATTTGTGATGTTCACACTGTCCTGAGAAAAACACAGCTTAGTCACGTGTGAGCAGAAAAATCTGATTTGGGCCACTTTTACCTGCAGTGTGAACATATGTGTCTTGATATACTGTATGTGCTGTAATCCTCATCAGAGCTATGCAGAGATACTTGAATAGATTTTAAAATGTGGAATCCTGTCAAGTATTGAACGTCTGTACCAAATGCTGTCTCTTTTCAAACAACATCCGTAAATGTGATGCAGACTTTGCTGGGAGTGAAGTCTTTTTCATTCATGGTTGTTATTCCTCCTCTGAGCTGGCAGCAGAGGTAGTGACAGCGTGTGTTTAAACAGAGCACGCTGGTGATAGGACGGGGTTGTGACGATGTGTCATGCATGCGATCCACAACAGGGGATTTAATAAGTAGTTTGCAGCTAAATTAAAGAAGAAGGAATGTCTTCAGATTAGAGAGAAAAATTTCAGTGTCAGAAAAGACACAGAGATCAACCACCATGGAAAAGACACACTAAATGATTGTTGTTGCCATGTTATTTCATTGAAAGCGTCACACTGGACATTGCTGTCTGAGATGTCTTGGCTCTTTGCTTGCAGAACACCAGCATGCTTTCTGAAATTACATACTGGAGCAGTGTTAAGGTGCTGTTGTTGCGTCAGTGTAAATAAACAAAGGTGGCGCTATTGCGTGACCTATGTATAAAAACAGCCTGTAATCTCGTTTGGGGTAAACCCAAAGTGTCTGAGTTCAAAGTATAACATTTTATGCAAAGTCAGAACTGTGTTTCTATGTTTAAGGTGTCATCAGGTGGGAACAGATACTTAACAAATCAGTGTTGTCAGTTTGAAAGAAATAAAGCATATTTATTCATTCTCATCATGTCATCACAAGATGGCGCTGTTTGTTCTTCCTCTGATAATCCTGACTAGGTGCTATAATGTCGTATTGCTGCCCTCTTCTGTTTATTAATGATCCTTTTGACAGTTCTTTCTATTTTTCATTCATGTTAGTCCAGTCAGTTATCAGGTCGAGTAAAGAGTTCAGAGTAAAAACAGTTCAGCTGATCCCAGATCTGTGGACAGATTCATCCTCCGAAACGGCTTTTTTTCCTACTGACAGTGTAAAGTGTCAGTGTTGGCATCAGTTCAGAAGTGAATGGTATCCTAAACGAATCATATAATCATACAAGATCAAATAAATGTAATAAGATAAAATTAGAAACATTTATTTGTCCAAACATGTTGTGAAACATTTTAGTCAGTTGATTTATTGGAGAAAACCAATAAACGATATCAGGTTACACTACCTGAATTTCAAAATCACCAATACTGATAACAGAGTGTTTTATTTTTAGATGATTCTTATTGTTTATGTTCTTGTTGATGTTGCATTATGGGTAAGGTTATGTGATGCTGAAACTGAATGTCTGTTTCAGGGTCTTTTTGGGTTTGGAGTTGGAATATTTCATGACTGTTTTGACTGGTATCGTTGTTATTATGCATAAATGAATATAATCCATAATGACAGTGACTCTGTTATTAAAGTCTTTACTGTCTGTCAGTTGTATGAAGGTGATCTCTGAAGACTGAAGGGCGCTGTAGGATTGTCAATTGTGTTATTATATAAATATCCATCATAGCTGCCTTAAATGATTTAAAACATAACCTATAAATATACTAAACTCATATTTATGACCAGACACTGTTAGTACTCTGCAGTTTCAGCGAGATGAATATGTTTCCATGAAGTCCAGAAATGTTTCGATCCCTGAGGTCATCCTGCGTTCCTCTCCTCCAGCTGCTTTGCGTCTCTTTCCTCTTTAGATTCCAATCTGGGGGCGGCAGAGGTGTGGACGTCTCGACAGGCCCTGCAGGACCTGTACCAGAAGATGCTGGTGACTGACCTGGAGTACGCCCTGGACAAGAAGGTGGAACAGGACCTGTAAGCTGCTCCGCCTAAAACCACTTCAACAAGAAACCTGTGCAGCCTTGGTTTTGGATGTCAGCCATGTTGGTCTGAATGTTTTTTTGTGTTTTTTTTTTAAGGTGGAATCATGCTTTTAAGAACCAGATCACCACCCTGCAGAGCCAGGCCAAGAACCGAGCCAACCCAAACCGCAGCGATGTCCAGGCCAACCTGTCGCTGTTTCTGGAGGCTGCTAGTGGTTTCTACACACAGGTAAGGATGGATGGATGGATGGATGAAGGGAGGGGGAATTTGCTTTGCACAGGAAGCATACACAACACAAGAATATAACATAAAAACATGAACATGACATCAGACAGAGCATAATAAAACATCCTCAGTGAAGAAATAACAGAGTGCAGATTTAAAGTGTCATTCAAAACTCAAATAAACTTGTTCAGAGCTTGTTGAGCAGTTGAACGCTGCATGGGATGAAGGATGTGACGCCTCTTTATGTTCTCATCCTGTTCATGCTATACCTCACCCTGAGGGGTCAGCTGTGATCTTATGAGCTAGATTTATTGTATACTGGTCCACCATGCAAGTGGTGCTGCTCGTTGGTTTCCCAGTTATTTTGCCACCCAGTTTAGTGACCCTGTCCAGTTTGTTTTTGTTTTGTAGAGACAGTGCCCCCCCACTGGATACAAGAGATTAAAATGCTCTGACTACAGGTCTTATAAAACAGTGTCAACATGGTTCTGTCCACATTAAAACTTCTAAGTTTCCTTAAAAAGTAGAGCCGTTGTTGAGCCTTTGCAAACCTAGCGCTGTTGTTAGCATCCCACGTCAATTAGCTGTCAATAATAGTCCCAAAGTACTCCTGTACATTTTCCATTGTTCTATTGTTCATGATTACAGGAGCCAGAGAGGAATTTTTCCTAAAATCAACGAACTTTTCTTTAGTTTTCTTTGTGTATAAGATCAGTGCTTTATCTGAGCAGCAGTTGTACAAGTGGTCAAATCTCAGCTCTGTAACTGGTCTCATCGTCAGTTAAAAGGCCCATCAGAGCTGCATCATCAGCAAATGTTATCAATGTACAATTATCCTGGTGACTAACACAGTCATTAGTATATATTGTGAACAATAAGGGTGAGAGGACGCAACCCTGTGGAACCCCAGTCTGAGTGCTGATGACAGATGACTGTCCTCCATGGACATAGACATAGTGTTGCCTCTCAATAAGGAAGTTGTTTATCCATCTTATGAGGGTAGGATTTACAGCCATGCTGTCCAGCTTCACTGTCCGTGGATCTGCCTGGACAGAGTTAAAGGCAGATGAGAAATCAGCAAACAATGTTAAGAAGTGTTATTGTTGCATCCTCCTCTCCCCTCTTTGCTCCATATGCAAACTGAAAAGCGTCCATTTAACCATTGGTTTCTGATTTTAAAAGAGATAAAACGATTTGCTCAAAACATTTTACGGCAACTGAGGTAAAGGTTACTGGTCTAAAATCGTTTAATTCAATGGGATTTGCCTTTTTCCTCAATGCATCCTGGTATGTGCAGTGAACTCGCGCAGCATACTCTTTTTAGCTAAGCTATGATACATTACTTTTCTCACTTACACCAAATGAAATGCACCACATTCTCAATGTGACATCATATATGATTAGTACAATAATAGGTCCTGGTGTTTCCTTTTGTTTTTAACCCACGTAAACCATGTTTTTTCCCACATCTATAATAAATGAAATAGATTTTGATAAATTACGCTTGAGGTAATATCCTTACTGCAGCAGCCACTGGAGAAAGTTTTAATGATTTTAATGATTTTCTTAGTTGAACAAGGGAGTGTTCATTTGGGATCAGTTTTTTCTCTCTAAAAATTACGTTTTCAGACTCACAAAAATGAATCAAGTGTGACCAAACCTGCTATGTTGAGAATCATCACAAAACCTGCCGTTAATATAAATGAACAACCAATTTTATAACGGAGAAAAGGTTGTGTCAAATTGGGCCAAAAACATTTCAGCAATGAGAAAAAAATTCGTTTTTTGAAACCAGAATAATATTATTTCTTCATTTAGTTTATCATAGATGCTGTATGGATTTTCTGAATATACCAGAATAATTATTTATCTTTTTGCTTTAATGGTAAAGGGAAGTTATGCAAAAATCAGCAAGTGGAACATTTCAGCGCTGTTAGACAAACTGAGCTGCAAAGTCAACAAGAAATATTTGCAAAGTATTGATTACTTCTGCCTTGGATGTCATGATCTCACCTTTGTCCATTGGTTGGTTTGTTAGCAGGATTACACAAACACTACCAGAGGGATTCCTGGGCCGGAAAGAACCCGTTAGATTTTAGGGCCAATTCAGATAAAGGGACGGATCCATTTTTCAACTTTTTCTCCAATTTTGGAAACACGGCCAAACCAATTTCCTCTAAACTTTGTGGAGGGGTGGGGCCTGGGTCAGCAAAGCCAATCACTTGTTTAGAATTGTTTGGCCTTGACAGAGATATGAAGTCTACTGAGCGCCCTTCTAGTTTTAAAGGTTTCTCTCTTGTCCTGCAGGAGAGAGCAGCAGATTCTCATACTCTGAATATCATCATCATAATATCTACAGTATGTAGAAAAATATTCACCACATTGATACAGCACATGGTGATAATGTCTCCTTACATCCATCAAATACAGCACCTGGTTACTTACCTCATAATAAACTCTATAAATCCATTCATCATAAATCCACGAGGAGAAAACCTACAAAACAGAACAGAAACTGACCAAAATGACCCAAACATGACTCTGATATGACGTCCAGCTCTGTCGTCTCCAGTTACTGCAGGAGCTGTGCACCGTGTTCAACGTGGACCTGCCGAGTCGCGTCAAGTCGTCTCAGCTCGGCATCATCAGCAATAAACAGAGCGGCACCAGTGCCATCGTCACCCCGCAGCCCAGCTCCTGCTCCTACATCTGCCAGCACTGCCTGGTCCACCTTGGAGACATCGGTGAGAAACGGTCACGTCAGTGTTCTCAGGCATCACGTGGGCCGTCCTCATCTTCTCCTTCTTCTTCCTGTCTTTCAGCACGTTACCGAAACCAGACCAGCCAGGCAGAGTCGTATTACCGACATGCAGCTCAGCTGGTTCCATCAAACGGTGAGTGTGACGAGACTCTAATCCTTCGTAGGGACCTCGTCTTTTTTCGTCTTCCTCGTTTTCTTCCTACCAGGAAATCTGCCATCCCATCTATCAAAATTAACCAAACTTTGCACATCGGTCCAGTCTTATGTCAAACATCCTCAGCTGGATTTGTGTGCCAATAGTCCTAATGGTGGCACCACAGCACCCCTCTAAAGATTTTTAAATTCATTACAAATCAGCCGTACAACCTTAACTAAACTACTTATCATCCCAGAAACAACAGAGATTCTCCATCAGCCCCAAAAATCCATTTAATTTTTCAACCTGAGACTGGAGCAGGTGTTCACGAGCAGCCACGATTGTAGTTTTTGTGTGGAAGGTGTGACGCTCCTCCGTGTCACTTTCAGGTCAGCCGTACAACCAGCTGGCCATCCTGGCCTCCTCTAAAGGAGACCACCTCACCACCATCTTCTACTACTGCCGCAGCATCGCAGTCAAGTTCCCCTTCCCAGCAGCCTCCACCAACCTGCAGAAGGCGCTGTCCAAGGCTCTGGAGAGGTAACGGACAGACGGACGTCACCAAATGTTTGGCTGTTCTTTTGATGTTGAGTTGAAATCAAAGAAAATAGAAGTTTTTCCTCTGTGTGAAATCCTCCGTTCATGTTTCT
The DNA here is from genome assembly GCA_037577475.1 of Chaunax sp. Z400. Lineage (NCBI taxonomy): Eukaryota > Metazoa > Chordata > Actinopteri > Lophiiformes > Chaunacidae > Chaunax > Chaunax sp. Z400. The sequence goes on from CM075198.1 coordinate 778,871, forward strand.
GCAGCCGCGATGAGGTGAAAACCAAGTGGAGTGTGTCAGATTTCATCAGGGCCTTCATCAAGTTTCATGGTCACGTCTACCTGAGTAAGAGTCTGGACAAACTGGACACTTTGAGGGAGAAACTGGAGGAACAGTTTCAGGTAAAACAAAGACAGCTTCCAGTCCAGCACTCAGTCAGCTCTGCCTGGTATTTAACCTCATGATTTATCTGTGTGTGTCTGTGTGTGTGTGTGCAGCGGCTGATCTTGCAGAAAGCCTTCAGCTCTCAGCAGCTCGTCCACCTCACTGTCATCAACCTGTTTGAGCTCCACCACCTCAGAGACCTGACGGCCGACAGCAGTGACCAGAGCTACAGCAGCGAGCAGCAGATCAGCTGGTTCCAGCAGCTGGGACTCTTCAGTAAGAACCACACACACACTCTGGTTCTACAGCCTCACGTGTTATTTATAGATGTATGACCATCATCAGCAACTCAAAGTGCTTTACATGAAACAGGAAAGAAGAGCACTGAAAAATTAAAAATTGTTTTTTGATTCCATAAAAAACCACCAGTTATCACAACCTCCTCCGACCATCACGTTATTTGTTGTTGATGGAACCTTTGACTCTTCACTGCCCTCGTGGAAGTAACGTAAAAGACACATAGAAGTATGAGGGTATTAAAGGACACACCGTCTGAAACGGACCGATCTATTTTCTTATGTTAAGCCTTAAGCCGACTGATCATTGGTTGGTTGCTAATGGCGTTTGACTTCCTGTCCCCTCAGTGTCCTTCCTGGGTGTCATGTGCAGCCGCGCTCTGCTCAACAAGAACCGAGGGGAGGAGATCATGGGGGAGTGTCCTCTGCCCGCCATCAAGGTTTCTCTAGACTGGCTGAAGCTGAGACCCAGCGTCTTCCACGAGGCCGCTGTCGACAAGAGGCAGCAGTGAGTCTCTTCATCTCCGCCGAGTCGTTGTTCACTGTCGTTGATGTAGTTCTGACGTTTAACTTCTCTTCCTGTCTCTCAGCATCTGGCCCTGGCTGGTCTCCATCCTCAACAGTTTCCAGCCCAAAGAGGACGATGTCACGTGTTCCTCAGGTGAGACGCTGCTGCTGTTGATTCCAGTGGTTGACATGAGATCTGATCAGAGCCCTCCTCACGTTACAGCCAGCTAGGTTTGAATAGACGGCAGCATTTACAGGAACATATGACACAGTGTTTAAAAGATGCTCTGTGATTGAATGTTAATCATGTGATCACAACAGCGTCGTCACCTGTTACATGGTGGTTGATCTCGTCCTCTGCTCAGAGCGTAAGGAGAACCTGGACCTGGTCTCGTCTCCCCAGTCTGAAGATGATGTCGTCTTCTTCTTTGAGTTAGCTGCTAACTGCTACTAGCTGCGTTTAAATCCCCTGGTTGTTGGATGCACAGAAAAAACACATCATGAAAACGTCACCCCCCCCCGTCCCGTCCCGTCCCGTCCCCATTCCTTTTATAGAGATGTAACGCTGTTACTCCCTCCGTTACCGTCTCAGAGGAGGATGATGACGATGATCACTCCTCCATCACACCTTCAGAGCTTTTATACAGAACGTTGAGGAGCAGCAGTCCTGCCATATTTGACCTCTCAGAGGAGCCGAAGACTGAGTTGTTTAATTTCCTGTCTGTGAACGATGGTGGCTGCTGTGTGTTTGTGTGTCAGGTGTTTTAACTGAAGCTGTGTTTGTGTTCTCCTCAGTGACGCCGCTGCCAGAAGAGTTTGAGTTGCAGGGTTTCTTGGCTCTCCGGCCTGCTCTCAGGTACGGCTCTGGTACATTCAGCAGAGAGAGGAATGTTCAGTCGTGGTGCCTGCTGAAGGTTTTTGTGTGTGTTTCAGGTCCCTGGACTTCACTAAAGGACATCAGGGCATCCTGGTGGACAGGGACGGCCTGCCGGTCCACACTCGACACCAGAGACTCATCAGTCTGGGCAAATGGGTGGCTGACAACCAGCCAGGGTGAGCAATCATCTGTAGTCACCGTCTGTCAGCTTTTATACTGAAAAACAATGGTGGTCGAAGGTTTTAGTGTGTTTATCTGCTGATTAACAAAGATCATGTCAAAGGACTGGAGAGCTTAAAGGAACAGTTCACTCATTATTTACTCATCTCCATTTTGATGGAAAGTCAGGAGAAGTTTGTTGGTGCACAAAACATTTCTGGAGCTTCAGTGCTGCATCCTCCTCCTGAACACCTGAAGAAGATGGAGACTAGTTTTAACAACAAACATAAAATGATGACATACTATGCATAGTATGATGTCATCCAGACTGATCTGAGAAGATGTTATTTACAAGATCATTACATCATCTCTGTCCTCTCCCTGCAGGTTGATCCAGTACAGAGTGAGTGAAGACGGCCTCCTCGTCTTCATCACCGACATTCCAGAGCAGGACATCGAGGAGCCACAGGAGAAGGAGGCGCCGGTGCTGCAGGAGTCGTCCAATGGCGAGCAGACGCCCAACGACGGAGGATACTCCGGCCTGAAGTCGGTTCTGTCAGCAGGGAAGACTCCAAGCTCATGGCCCGATGGCAGCGACCGACCCTTCGTCACCTTCAAGGAGAACATCAAACCCAGAGAGCAGAGCCGCGAGGCGACACGAAACCATCACCTGAAAGACGGCGGCAAGGAGCGGCGAGACTTCAGCAAAGGCAACGGGGCTGCTGGGAAAGGAGAGCTGAAGAGGGACGGGAAGAGGAAGAGTGAGCTGAAAAAAGCTGCTCACGACAAGAACACTGATGCTGGAAAACAGGTGACCTTCATCTTTAATGACATCATCACTGCTCGTTTGAATGTTTGAGTGATGGCTCATCGTTTGTTGTTTTCTCTCCTTCAGGTGAAGGCGCAGACGGATCTGAGGAAGACTCCGGTGTCTGAAGCAAAAAAGACTCCTGTCACTCAAACCCAAACCACCTGCTCCTCCCAGTTCATCCCCATCCATCATCATGGAGCCTTCCCACCGTTGCCCAGCAGACCTGGTACACACACACACACATGCACACGCACACACACACATGACAACATAAAGGATCCCACAGAGACACACACCTGTGTCCCACACAGACACACACCTGTGTCCCACACAGAGACACACACCTGTGTCCCACACAGAGACACACACCTGTGTCCCACACAGAGACACACCTGTGTCCCACACAGAGACACACCCGTGTCCCACACAGAGACACACCCGTGTCCCACACAGAGACACACTCCCGTATCCCACACAGAGACACACTCCCGTATCCCACACAGAGACACACTCCCGTATCCCACACAGAGACACACTCCCGTATCCCACACAGAGACACACTCCCGTATCCCACACAGAGACACACTCCCGTATCCCACACAGAGACACACCCGTGTCCCACACAGAGACACACTCCCGTGTCCCACACAGACACACCCGTGTCCCAAAGAGACACACCCGTGTCCCAAAGAGACACACCTGTGTCCCACACAGAGACACACCCGTGTCCCACACAGAGACACACCCGTGTCCCACAGAGACACACACCCGTGTCCCACACAGAGACACACACCCGTGTCCCACACAGAGACACACACCCGTGTCCCACACAGAGACACACCCGTGTCCCACAGAGACACACACCCGTGTCCCACAGAGACACACACCCGTGTCCCACACAGAGACACACCCGTGTCCCACAGAGACACACACATGTGTCCCACAGAGACACACACCTGTGTCCCACACAGAGACACACCCGTGTCCCACACAGAGACACACCCGTGTCCCACACAGAGACACACCCGTGTCCCACACAGAGACACACCCGTGTCCCACAGAGACACACCCGTGTCCCAAAGAGACACACCCGTGTCCCACACAGAGACACACCCGTGTCCCACACAGAGACACACCCGTGTCCCACACAGAGACACACCCGTGTCCCACACAGAGACACACCCGTGTCCCACAGAGACACACACCTGTGTCCCACACAGAGACACACCCGTGTCCCACAGAGACACACTCCCATATCCCACACAGAGACACACACCCGTGTCCCACACAGACACACACCCGTATCCCACACAGACACACACCTGTGTATCATCTACATTCTCATCAGATGTATTTTGTGAATGAAATCACATCAGTGGTTCTGGTGAACACTCACTTTAAACTCTGCTCCTGATTGGTTCGTCTGCAGGTTTCCCTCCATCAGCCTATGTGATCCCTCCGGCGGTGGCCTTCCCAGGCCTTCAGGTGAATCCAGGCTTCACCTTCTCCACTGGGGTTTCCGTCCCTGGACCTTTCCTCCAGCAAGGCGTCCACACCCAGGCCGGCAACCAGGCTGGAAAGCAGTCTCACATTCCCTACAGTCAGCAAAGACCCTCTGGTCCCTGTCCAGGCCAGGGACCAGGATCCTCTGGCCAGGGCCCAGGACCCATGAACCAGGGCCCCTCTCAGGGTCAGCAGCCACAGAGCCAGCCGCCCTCCCAGCAGGCTTTGCAGCAGTCTGTCCAGCTGCAGGTGCAGGCAATGAGCCAGCAGCAGCAGCAGTCTCCCACCAAACCGGTCCAGCAGGTCACGATGGGGAAGAGTCCACCTCACCACCCGGGGCTGCAGCAGGTCAGTCCAGTCTGTAGAGTTCACCCTCCCCCTATTAGTATGAAGCCTGATTGGCAAAATCCAGGGCAAGTCCACAAAGTTTGTTCCTGTTGGTACATAGTAACAGATTTAAAATGTGAGGAAGTGACGATGAAATGGTTCTACATCCATCTGGTGCAGTAGGTGACGTTAACTGTTGCTCTCAGCAGTACATGCAGGTCCAGGACCAGCCGGCTCAGATGTGGACTCAGGCTCAGGCTGCTCTGCAGAAGATGTCTCCCATGCAGATGTCCATGAAGCAGCCTCAGCAGCAGCAGCAGCAGCAGCAGCAGGCCTTTTACATGGCGGCTCAGGACCCTCTTAAACTGTACGAGCACCAGCTGCAGCCGCCCGCCCTCGACAAGAAGATCAAGTACCCCAATGTTAAGATGCAGGACTTCTACTGGGAGCCTTCCTACAGGATGGGGGAAGGCCTGGCTGTGATGGCAGACAGGATGAAGAGGCCTCCACCGGGCGGGATCTGTCCTGAGCAGGATCCCTCCGCTGGGCCCCGGGGACCCCCATTTGAGGTGAGCAGGAGGAAGAGGTGGTTCTGTCCTGCTGCTTTTCTCTCTGTCCTTCTTTTCAAACGTTTCTTTCCTCTCAGTATTTTGTTTTCAGGTTCAGTTGACTTTCAGATGAGAAGTTCAGAAACTCCACAGAACTTTGCTGAACTTGTTGAGACAAATTTAGATACTAGATTCAAATCAGTGATTCTACTGATACTCAAATAAGCATCTATACTGTCTGTTCAGTCCATACCAAGAAAATACCAAAGAACCATTTATATGTGTGAAAAAATGTTGTATTAATGTAAAGAGCTAGGGCAGATTGTATAATTAATTAGGTTTAACCACATACAGCTGCAGTGTTACCATGACAACAAATCTAAAGTCTCAGTCAGGCCTCAGTAATAAGTGAGAAAAACAGTTCAGGATGAGACGACATGGATGGCATTAAAATGAGTTGTAAACAAACTGGTGTGAGGTCATCTCTGGATTTCCCTCAGGTTATCGATGAGGTCATGGTTTTCAGACTCTAACAGGAACAGATGAGGATCTGTTCCTCTGCTTCTCTCTGCCATCCTGTGTGATGTTGAACTGACCTGTGTTCAGCTTTACAGGCTTCTGTAGCTTTTTAACTTTCCTTCTTTCTACCTCTTGTCTTACCGGCCTGTCTTTCTTTCTTTTCTCCTCTTTTTTCGTTACCCCTCTCCCCTCCTTCTTGTCGCTTCATCTCTCACCAGGACAACAAGAGCTCGCCTCTTCTACCTCCTGACCTGTTAAAAACTCTAGCAGATTTTGAGGAGGAGGAGGAGCTCGTCTTTACTAAGCCTCCTGATTTCTTCCAGGCCTTGGCTGGCCCTCTTAGCACTGCTCCTGGACCAAACATATTTGTATGTAGCCCTGTCTTCTGCCTCCAAACCCCCCCCACATGTAGTCCCTTAAATCTCACTGATCATCATTTGCCATCATCACTGGGTAGAGCTGCTGTCTCTCACATCTTGATTAGTTAGTACATTAATAATGATGTGTCAGACTAACTTACCCATCAAAGTGTGAAGCCTGACTGGTGTTTTATGTGGCTGGAGGGCGAGTGAATAATGAGTGAATTATTATTCTTGAGGAATTTCTTTACTTGCAGGTACAAAAATAGGAATATTTGGCTAGAAAAATAAGATTTCTGCTAGTTTTAATCCTCTACTTCTTGGCTTGCATAAAAATATGGGTCTTAAAGTCACACATTCCATAATCATGTCAGAGAAGACGTCATTGTTTGAATCATTTCTGCAGAGTGAGCTGAAACGGTTGGTCATCCTTCAGATTGTGTTTTAGCTGCATGCAGGCTGCCAGCCTTGCAGCACTGATGGAAACTCGTCCTTCATTCATGCAGCACAGACCATAGAACTGATGAAGAGTCAGCTGTACAGTCATTTGAATGAAACCTGTGGACGTGATGTCATTCTGCTGTCTCTGTACTTCGTCTCTGCAGCTGCCAAACCAGAACCAAATGGAGAGTGGCCCTGAGGTCGTCAGCCAATCATCTTCTCTCCTGCCGCCCATATCTGGCTTCCCCATGCAGGTCAGACCCTCCATACAAAAAATAAAGTCACCTCATGTCTGATGGGTTGCAGATGAATAAATTCATGCTGGTTTCAGTTCTGGTTCATTTTAGGTCCAAATAATCCAGAACCTCATTAAACTCTTGTGTCCATATGATAAATGAAGGCGACCTTCATGCTGCCAGTTCTTAATTTTCATTAAGAATGAAAACGTTTTGCAGAGGGATGTTGTTGGGTGTGACTGCTGTAACACCGTTTAACCACAGGATGGTGGTGTTGATATTAAAAGACTTATTGTGGGTCTAGATTGAGTGGATGTGCGATGATCCAGACTTAATGTCTTCCTGTAGGAGTACAACCAGAACAGCATCTTCAGTCAGGCCTACGGCAAGAACCTGCCGCCCAGCTCCAAGCCTGATGCTCCCATGATGCACCAGGAGCCGTCCCTCTACTCTCTGTTTGAAGGGACTCCTTGGTCCCCCTCCCTCCCTGCCAGCTCAGGTACGTCACACCTTCAAAGATGTAAACACTTGTCTGTACCAAACAGGGAGTCATGGCTCTGATGTAAGCTGTATTCTGTATGTAAGCAGATCACTCCACCCCGGCCAGCCAATCCCCTCACTCTTCCAACCCCAGCAGCCTGCCATCCTCACCCCCCACACACAACCACGGATCCTTGCCCATCTCTAACTTTGGGCCCATAGGCACTCCGGACAGCCGGGACCGCAGGGTGGTGGACCGCTGGAAGGCCGACAAGACCGGTGAGGGAGGGACAGGGTTCAGAGGATCCAGAGAGATGGATTCGGAGGGACTGGATTCAGAGGGTTCAGAGGGTCCAGAGGGTCCAGAGGGTCCAGAGGGTTCAGAGGGTCCAGAGAGATGGATTCAGAGGGTCCAGAGAGTCCAGAGGGTCCAGAGGGTCCAGAGGGTCCAGAGGGTCCAGAGAGATGGATTCAGAGGGTCCAGAGGGTTCAGAGGGTTCAGAGGGTCCAGAGGGTCCAGAGAGATGGATCCAGAGGGTCCAGAGGGTCCAGAGGGTTCAGAGAGATGGATTCAGAGGGTCCAGAGGGTTCAGAGAGATGGATTCAGAGGGTCCAGAGGGTTCAGAGAGATGGATTCAGAGGGTCCAGAGGGTTCAGAGAGATGGATTAAGAGGGTCCAGAGGGTTCAGAGAGATGGATTCAGAGGGTTCAGAGGGTCCAGAGAGATGGATCCAGAGGGTCCAGAGGGTCCAGAGGGTTCAGAGAGATGGATTCAGAGGGTCCAGAGGGTCCAGAGGGTCCAGAGAGTCCAGAGGGTTCAGAGGGTTCAGAGAGATGGATTCAGAGGGTCCAGAGGGTCCAGAGGGTCCAGAGGGTCCAGAGGGTTCAGAGAGATGGATTCAGAGGGTCCAGAGGGTCCAGAGGGTCCAGAGGGTCCAGAGGGTTCAGAGGGTTCAGAGAGATGGATTCAGAGGGTCCAGAGGGTCCAGAGGGTCCAGAGAGATGGATCCAGAGGGTCCAGAGGGTCCAGAGCCACTTAAAAGCAGTGATTACTTTCACTCTTATTCTTCCTTGCAGACCCTGACATGTCGGTGTGTTGTGGTGTTGTGTTTTAGGCGCGGTCAGCGGCCTCGGTCTGGACTACCTGCCAGCTGCAGCCTCCTCTGCTGCTTCAGACACCAGCTGGCACCAGTCTGGACCATCTGGCAGCTCCTGGACCAATCAGGAGTCTCCTATGGAGGAGTCATCCTCCACCGTGCTGCTCGACAGCCTCAAGGTGGGCAGTCTGTCTGATCATTCTGATCATCATTTAGTTTGTTTACATCTTAGTTTGTTGTGTTTGATCTGACCTTAGAATTGTTTGTTTTTTCCAGCTTTGATCTGTTTTGTGCAGTTTTTAGTTTCAGATGTTTGCAGGACGGGGAGATCTGTGAAAAATGAAGCTGGTCATTTAGATATGTTTAGTCCTGTGTTTTATCTTCTTTCTTCCTGTGCAGTCGATCTGGTCGAGCTCCATGATGCAGCCGGGTCCGTCGGCGCTGGAGCAGCTCCTCCTGCAGCAGAAACAGAAGCAGCAGCGAGGCCACGGCGCCATGAACCCGCCTCACTGAACGGAGGGCAGAGGCGGCGCTTTGTGTCCAGATGTCAACAAAACCACCACCAACAGAAGTTTGACGAAGACAAGCTCCAACTAAAACGGAAAATTAAACCGGTGAGAAACGGTGGAGGCTGGGGAGGCGACACGACCCCCCGACGAGGCTGAAACACCACCCCCACCCCTCGGCTGTTGAGGAGCGGTGACACCCCTCCTGGACCGGAGGGCGCGGGATCTCTTCAACTGCGGTGCCACGCGTCACGCCACCGCTGGGTTCCTTCAACCCACGGAAATCTGAACATTGAGGAACATAACCCCCCCTCACCACCACTGCGCCCCCCTGGTTTTAGACAGACGCCACATCACAACCCTCTGATGCGGAACTTAAGACAAAAAATAAAAAAAGGCGCGACCTCGTGGACGTCTGCGCAGCTCGCCTGTTTTTAGCATCTCTGCCGCCACAGACCGAAGTGACGGTGTTGTGGGAGTGCAAGGACGTGGTGATTGGGTTCAGGGGGGCCAGGTGAGGCACTGGGGGTCAAAACTTTCTGATCTCACATTCATTTTCATTACTGAGGAGGAGGAGGAGGAGGAGGAGGAAGGTTCTCTTTAGTTTGGTGGTTGAATGAAGGAGCGGTTTGGGTCGGTACAGCTATAATGAATATATAAATGAATATATATTGATATAGTTGGACTTTAAATGGACCTCGTCTCTTAGCTGTGTTCTGAGAACGAGGACTGAACACCGCTGTGTGATCCAGGTGTGTAACGTCACCTGGCGCTGGATGAGCCTGACGACCGACGGCTTTGTGGTGTCAGTGAACGTCACGGGAAAGAAAGAATCAGGTGAGGGGCTAAGAACCGAAACACCCCGTCGCACTTAGGGATCGTATTACCGTTAGCTTCAAGAGATGCAGATATTAAAAACTGTATTTTGTGATTTGTTCGTAGCGGTTTTAGCTTCACGCCCTCCAAGGTGAATATGTCTATTAGCTTCCTGCTTGAATATTTTCGGAGCTCTCTTCCTCTCCAACCTGTTCTTCCTGTTATTTCTTTACTTAACTAAGAAAAAAATCAAAATATATAACCCTGCTCGCTTACTTAACCTGCATTTACTGTTTCTTTTTGTTCATGCTCTGCCTTTTTACTAGTTTTAAGCAGCTCGTCTGCCTGCTCACTGTCCCATTATACTGACTGCTGTAGAGGTTAGCACCAGGCCGCAGACAGGCGTGTACAGGTAGTCGGCTCAGCCTGAATCTTTTCCACTATCGTCACTTCAATAACCACTGCAGCGCCAACCTGTATGGCAGACTTTAGGAATCAAAGCGTCCGGAAGCCTTGCAGCTCCACCTTTATTCAAACTGTAACTGAAGCCCCTTTTCAACTTAAAAGTCCCCGAAACTACAGCACCCAAAAGCATCGACTGCAAGACCCAAACGCATCGACTGCAGGACCCAAACGCATCGACTGCAAGACCCAAACGCATCGACTGCAAGACCCAAACGCATCGACTGCAAGACCCAAACGCATCGACTGCAAGACCCAAACGCATCGACTGCAAGACCCAAACGCATCGACTGTCTGCATCGACTAAAAGCAGCTTTTTGGACAGTTTTCTTTTCCACCACCTCAGATGAACAGTTGGAATTCACCAGTTGTAACATTTTCTTAGGTAAAGATGAACACTTCTTAATTGATTTATTGTGTCAATAATGAATTAGGAATAATCAAAGATATTCAGTTCACATGAAAGAAGCTGTTGCTGCAGGTTTTTGCTACTTTTTTTGGGAAATAATTGAAAATATTTCACTAACTGATTATCAAACCTGTTTCCGTTGATTGACTTTAATCATTTTCTCTAAAACGTCTTCAGACTGCTTGTTTTCTCTGATCGAGAGTCTTTATGACACTTAAGAATCTTCTGTCAATGAGTGAATTGATAAATTGATTAGTTCCTTTTTGTTACCCTGGGTTTTGTTTGAAAGGCGACAGGCAGAAAATGAAAGCACTTGTCTTCTACAGTTATTTATTTCTGCTTTGGTGTGAAACAATCAGAAACGGTAAAGTTTGAGTTCCTGAAAGGTTCTGTGGAGGGAAACGGGCTGCATGGGTTCTGTGGTTTCTATGGGATCCTGGTGGTTTTAGAGCCAATCAGAAAACAGCTGACCAATCAGGACGCCTCAGTAGGCTTCAGGCTTATCAGGATGTTTAGGACAGTTTAGACTGCAGCACTGTAATTTCCTGTCTAGTTTAAACCAGCACGAAGCTGTTTTTCTACCTTCATCGTTTAGCTCAACGGGATTAAAAAATAAAAGCTTGTTTTTATTTTCCCACTGGAGGTTTTATTAAAGCAGACTTCATAGAGACGTGTCTATTTTCCGTGTGATTGTGCTTTTCATGTTGCATTTATAAAATGTATTTGAAAAATAATAAAGATAAAATATTAACGAATGTGAGGACGAATTTGGCCAGAAGTGTCAAAGATAGACGGGGAAAGAGATCCAGTTTGTGTGACCATGTGGATCTGAGCTGGTTCTGGTACTGAACTAAGAACTAACTGTTCTGGGATCTGTCGACGACATTCCACTCTGTCAGACGTTTGGGAGGTTTCAGGGCGGCAGGTCCAGGTCCACACCGGACAGGAACCATCAGGACTGAGCTTTGACCTGTGAGGCTTCTTGTGTTTCTGTCTCTGTAGACGTTCAGATCTGGTGGAATCAACCTTTAAATAAACGTACACTGTTCTCCCCTGACCCTGGGTCCTGTTCTCTTTATTCTTCTGTCATAGAGGGTTCAGAGGGACCGACCACTTCCTGATGTAGGAGGGCATGAAATGAGAAAGAACTGCCTCTGATTGGTCCACGGATCCAATGAAATCAACAAGTACTCAGAATAAATAGATGATAATAAAGACCTTCAGACCGCAGCCCTCGTTTGATGACGTCATGGTTAACGCCTGGACAACAAACAGGAAGTCTACCTGAGGCATTCACAGATATTTAGCATTAGTGACGTTATGTCTTATACAACATTGTTGACTCAGTAATTTACCTCTATAGCATCCAGTGAGGCTAACGTTAGCTTAGCTTGTTTCTGAATTATCCACAGAACAAGCAGATGTATTATACTGCGTGGTGTCTTATAGTTGATTAAAATAATTTATAAGACTTTATTTAAGATGTAAACGTGTAGAAAACTCTCAGAGGGTTAGAATATGTCAAATCAACGTTTTCTTTACGTCATTTCCGAGCGAGGCTCCTTCATTCAAACCATCTGGACCAATGAGGTTGATGCAATCGAATCCTGATGAGATGACAAGCAGCACCTGATGACATAGTCCACCTGTTGCATCATGGGAGGCTGAGCTAACAGAATGTAGCAGCCAAAGTTGAGCAGGTTTGATCCTGAACTGCTCAACGAGGATCTGGTGAGTGACGATAATAATAACTATGTATAAAAACATTCAAATACAAAGGGCTTCATGAAACTACACGATAAAATAACTTTAAAATCTGAACAGGATACAAACATGATATAGTTAATAGTTCTTCCTGCTACTACATGTAAATTGGTTTGTTTATAAGTTGAGTTATAGATTTCACCATGTGTTCTGCTTTTTATTTACTTGTCTCAAATTTTTTTTCAATCAATTGATTAAAAATGAATGCCATTGATGAGGCTCACAGGGAGTCAGCAGATTGCCATGAAAACACTGAGCCCCGGGTGTGATGTCACTGCTGGCAGCTGTTAGAAGCCTGGATCAGCTGTTTGGATGTTTGCTCCAGTACAGTAGGAACCAATGAGATGAACGAACACGAGTCTGAACATGTAGAAAACCATCTGATCATTGGTGCTGGACTTCCTCCACCCGGCTGCTGGGAGGTTATTTTAGGCTGCAGGTGGAGGTTCAGAGTCAGGTCACACCGGCTTTGCTCCTTCCTTCCTGCCTGTTAGAGAAGCAGGAGTTTCATCTCAGAGGAGACAAGAAGATGAAGAGGAGTCATGAACCTGATTGTCACCAGCAGCAGCCTGGATTCCTTCAGCAGGTATGACGCAGCCCAGTTACATTCTTCTGTTCTTCATCTGAAAAATCTGAATTTTTCAAAATCTCAATCAGTCATCGAATCAAAAGCTTTTTGATTCAGGTGAGTTTTAGAAGATCCTCCATCAGCCTGAGGAGAAGTCAGAGACTGGTTCACGTCTAAGGGTCGCATTTAAACCATCTGAGAATGTTGATTAGGGCGTGTCCGACGCCCTTAAACGCCTCATAATCTGGTTCAAAGTAAGACACAGGACACAAACGGGTTGTATTTAGTCTCCATTATTCACAGGTGTGTTTTCACATGAATTCAACCAATCAGAGTTCATTTTAGGATGAGCGCGCCTGTACATCCCTGTGTGTGTAATAGGTCTGCAGAGCCATCATATTAATGATTACTCTGATCAATAGCTGATCGGATTCAGGTGCCTGAAATAATCCAAAGAGAGATGAAAAGATTGCAGCTTGAGTTCTCCACAGAACAACAGGTTAATGTGTGAATGTAGGGTTAATCTCTGATAACTTCTAGTAACACATAATGACCATAAATGACTATAAACAATAAATAGTTGGTAAAGTCGTTTAAATTGTTGTCTGACTTTGTTTTTGTTTTGTTTTTAGAATCTGAGATGGACTCTGAGAATAAACCCGACTGCTGCCTCATCGGGTCGCTTTTGGTCTTAATATGTGGACTTTAAAGGAAGCAGAGCCTGGATCTGATTGGACGAGCAGCTGGGTGAGTTTCAAATGCTAAAAACTAACCTGTTGTTTTCAAGCAGAGAATAAATGTGTTGCTATGTGGGAACAGAACCTGCTGTAGATGACAGAAAAAGATATATAAACATAGAATGAATGTAGAGCTGCTTCAAAGAAACATTATAAATAATAGCATAAATGTGTCATCAGATAAAAATACATGAAAAAGGAGGTAAAAAGTAAAAGTTTAGAACAAAAATAAACCCAGAAAATGAGCAGGGAAAGAGGATGTCTTGCATCAGTGTGAGTGCAGCAGTATTTGTCACAGAATGTATTACAGTGTGAATAATCAGGCTGGAAATAAACTGTATTTTGGCAGTGGAACCAGTCTGACTGTTGAAACTGGTAAGAAGAACATTTTTCATCATTTCACACTTACAAATGTGTCAATAGATGTTTTTGTGGTGTCATTTTAGTTCAGTTTAACTTATTTTTGTCGCGTTTGATTGATGCAGGCTGCAGACCCAACATCGATAAAGTGAATTAACAATAAAAACTCCCAATGATTAAGACTTACAATAAGAATTAAACATGAAACAGTTTTAAATGCTAAAAACCAGCAGCAGCAAAGTGAAATGTGAAATATTACTGTAAAGATTTATATTAAGATAAAAATCGTTGTCATCTCAGTGAATAAAAAGAAATGAGACTATAATGAACATAAAAATGCAAACATTAAATGCAGCACCTTGTGAGTGCAGCTGTATTTGTCACAGAGTGTGTTACAGTGTGAATAACCAACTGTATTTTGGCAGTGGAACCAGTCTGACTGTTGAAACTGGTAAGAGAAGTCATTTTCATGAGTTTATTGCATTTTTGTTTGATGTTAGCAGAAAAAAGAAGATTTAGAATAAAAATGTGTGAAAAAGTTGAAGAGACAAAATCATGAAACAGGTTTTAATTTGTGTAAAAATGAACAAGAGCAGAAAAGATGATTCAGACAAAACAGCTGCAGGACTGTCCAACAAAACATGAAAAAATACCACAAAGTTTATTTTATAATGTGAAAAAGCATCAATCAAATGAGTAAATAATAAATTAATAAAACAGATAATACAGAAATCAAGATAGATAAGTTACAACTTAATGTAATAATAGACCATTAATGGAGTTTTTCAGAGTAAAGAACATCTTAACTGAAATATGAATGTTTTTAATGTTTAATTTAATAACCTTTGATTAGTTTTTCTTGTCAGGAATGGGCTTCCGTACATCAATAAATGGATTAATTACATATGATTATATGATATATATGATTAGTCATACACATGAAGTGCTGTGTGTGCGAGGTTTGTGTATGAGTGTGTGCGGTGGTGTGTATGCGACTGGAAACAGTGTGATCTTCAGCGGTGGCACAAAACTCGTCGTGTCGGCAGGTCGGTGACAAAAATTCATCTTGAACACAGAAGTTTTACATTTTAAAATGAAAACATGTGACATCACAAATCGATCTGCATGATCTGGTTTTAATGTGTCAGATGGTCGTCACGGCAACAAGAAAAATTAAAGCAGAAATAAAGTTTTAAGTCCTGATCTTTCATTTTAATCCCTTTTGTTGGGATCAGCTCCCAACAAAAGGGATTAGAAGACAAAAGAGTTAAAAGCTTTTATCTTACATAAAAATAAAAATACAGATCAGTTAAAAAAACAAGATTAGAGATTCAGAATGGTGTGTTTGAATGTGGATCTGACCTCAGTTCAGTTTGTAAGATTTCAGTTTGGATGGAGACAAAGTTAAAAGAAACACTTTTCATCTCTAAATTTGACTAAAACCTGGTGAAGATCTGAGATACTTTAAAGAAAGATACCAAAAATCTGGAAGATCAATTCTGCCAAATATTTAAGAATCATTTACAAATATAAGATTATAATATATATAATATATTTTCTCTTCCACAGAAACAAATCAAAACTCTTTT
Source organism: Chaunax sp. Z400 (assembly GCA_037577475.1). Taxonomy (NCBI): domain Eukaryota; kingdom Metazoa; phylum Chordata; class Actinopteri; order Lophiiformes; family Chaunacidae; genus Chaunax; species Chaunax sp. Z400. Next base: position 794,365 of record CM075198.1, read on the forward strand.
AGATAAAAAAAACTATCAATTATTTACAACATTGCTAATAAATAAAATATCCAGCAAGTCAAAATATGACATGAGACAAAATCACCTCATTGGATAAATCAAAATTATGATTTACTGTAATGTCATAATTTAGATTTTTCCCTTTTTTCCTTTCAGCTGTTCTTTTTTCAGGATTTATCCATTTTTTGTAAAACACATTAGAAATTGTGGTATTTCTAGTGATTATTAAGTTTAATGAACATCGTATTTGAAGATAATGTGATTTAAAAAGCAGGACTTTTAAAAGGGTTTTATTATGTTTTAGTTTGGAGTCTGACGGTTTTTGCTGAAGCGTTTCTTGTTGTGTGACGATGGGATCGACACAGAGGATAACATTTGGTCAAGGAATTCAACTGACTATAAAATCAAGTAAGGGGAAAAAAATCAACAAAATGATAAAGATATTTAGGATTATTTTTAAGTCAAACATGAATTAAAACCTGAATAAAGAATATTTAATAATTTGGAAATGATGTAGTTAATTCAACCAGTTCTTCAGATTAAACTGGTTAAAAATATGAACTGAGAAAACATGAGAGCAAAAATAAAATTTTAAATTAAACGTAAAAGAAAAAATCCTAAACAATAATAAATAATAGTTCAGTCTGACGGGAAGAAACACTTTTATGTTTTCACTCTTTAGACGTGTTGAGGGACGAGTTTGATGAGTTTAATCCTTTTTAAAAAAAACTCTAATGCAGAAATAATCAGAAAATCCTGACAAAGAAAAAAATAAACATCATTAATTCATTTGAAAGATTCTGGATAAAAACTCGACCGGCGAAGAATCATTGATCGTTGATCAGTTTGTGGCATTTTGTTTCAGACAGGTGACGATCGAAGTTTGACTTGTTTTTCTACTTTTAGGTATTTTTTTCTTTTTTAAGAAATCACTTTAACGTGAGAATAGCTACACATGTTTATAAGATGCTAAAGATGCTAGGTGGGATCTCCACTGAGCTGATCTCCAGTCCAGAAACATGTTGCGACGTCTGGAGGAAGGAAGATGGCTTTTGGAGAAGGAACCAAAGTGATTATTGACGGCAGTGAGTAACTGATTATTATAACATAAAGATTAGTCAGCTGATCTCTGACACGTTCAGATCAATAACACAGATCAATAACACATAAATTAATGTGTTTTTATTGTGAAGATTTCAACAGGTTTATTTAATCAAATTAAACTAATCCAGAGATAAACTCAGACTTTTCAGCCTGTTTTTCTGCCTCTCATGTCGTCTCAATATTTAATATCTGCTGGGGTAGCAGATGATTTGATTATTGGCCTCCGACTCCTGTCCAGTCAACTGGTAGTTAGTCTAGTAAACTGGTAGTTAGTCTTGTCAACTGGTAGTTAGTCCAGTCAACTGGTAGTTAGTCCAGTAAACTCACCATTAGTCTAGTAAACTGGTAGTTAGTCTAGTAAACTGCCTAGTAAACCGGTAGTTAGTCTAGTCAACTGGTATTTAGTCCAGTCAACTGGTAGTTAGTCCAGTAAACTCACCATTAGTCTAGTAAACTGGTAGTTAGTCCAGTAAACTGGTAGTTAGTCCAGTAAACTGGTAGTTAGTCCAGGTCGGTGTAGATGGTTCCAGCTCCATACTCGCTCACAGATGAATCCTCCATCAAAAATAACCTGATAATAATCATCATACTTTTAAATATCACCATTCTCATTTATTTATAATCAGTAATTATTAGTTGTTAATTAAAATAGTTTTTTTGTTTACGGAACAGATTTTTTTTCAGACCATCACTGAATCAGTCGTCAGTTTTTGTTCTGGTACTTCCTGCTGTGTGACTGGAACCAATCTGAATAAACTCATCTTTGGAAGTGGAACCAGATTAACCATTGAAACCAGTAAGTACTGATATAGAACATAAACATAACGTATGTGGAGCATCTTTAAACAAAAGTTATTTTTTACACAGATAAAATAGAATTCAGTGTCTCTACAGTACAGTAAATGTAAAATGTACAATTAATTTTTTATATTTTTGCACATTTATTTTTCTAATGAAAAAAATAACTTATTGTGATCAGAAGGTAATATATTATTATTATTATTATTATTATTATTATTATTATTATTATTGTTATTATTATTATTATGTTGAAGCAAACATTTGATTTGATTTTCTAAAAGTTGTCTTTTCAGAATCAAATTGAAATATTTAAGTTATAGTTTGGTTCAGTTGGTTCCTCAGTTTTTGTCATTGGTGTTGTGTGAATATTGGAAATCAAAAGATCATCTTTGGTAGTGGAACCAGTTTAACCATTGAACCCAGTATTTACTGATGCAGAACTTTAATAATGTTTTATCATTTATTATAAAGCAAACATTAAATGGGATATAATATAAGAGTTAAATCCCTCAAGTCACTTAATCTCTTAGATCTTTTACTTCCAGTCTGTTGAAAGCCTTTTTCTTTTTTATATCAGGTGAATAAAATTTAAAATCTGTATTTAAAGAACATTTAGGAGACAAATTATAAAAAAAACACATCAAAGAAACAGAAAACCAGTATTAAAATGTATTAGATTAATATTTCTATAGGCAACATCTCTGCTCTTAAAACTGACAGATATTTATTTAAAACAATAATAAGAGTTAAACAATGTTTAATAAGAGCAACTAATCATTTCAATTAATTGAGCTGTTTTTTAAATGGAGTTTGGTTCAGTCGGTCCCTCAGCTGAGTTTATGTTGTGCTGCTTCATGTTGTGTGAATGCTGGAAACAAGCTCACCTTTGGAAGTGGAACCAGTTTAACCATTGGAACCAGTAAGTACTGATATAGATTATTGATCTGATTCATGTGGAACATCTTTAATGTTTGATTGGAATATATAAAACCTAAATAGAAGAACTAGAAGACTTTTCTTTACTCGATCATCATCAGTGATGTTTTTATCAGTTTATCTGCAGGTTCTTTTTTTCTCTCGTTCTTTCGTCTCTGAGGGTTTTTATCAGGCTGAACGTTCATCTAAGTTCATGTTAGGTCCTTAAAGATTTAAAGACAGTTTCATAACCTTAAAGATTGTCAATATATCAACTGATCATGTATCAATCAAAGCAACAATCAGTTAAGTGGGTCATTGTTAAAACAGTTCATTTACTATCTATTAGATATCATTTTATTTTTAGCATGTTCATAAAAATCTACATTTATTGTTGAAATAGCAGCAGACTAATCATTCAGACCAAAGTCTCAAATATAAAACTCATTATTTTCTAAATGGACTTTGGTTCAGTTTGTTTTCAGTAACTGTTGCACAAAATATAAGCATTTAGATGTTCTTTTAAAAATATGAATGATTAATGAATGAAGTTTGGTGCAGTTGGTTAGTTTGAGTTAACGTTAAGGTTGTTCATGTTGTGTGAAGACTGGAGGTGCAGATAAGATGATCTTTGGAAGTGGAACCAGATTAACCATTGAAACCAGTAAGTACTGATATAGAACATAAACATAACGTATGTGGAGCATCTTTAAACAAAAGTTATTTTTTACACAGATAAAATAGAATTCAGTGTCTCTACAGTACAGTAAATGTAAAATGTACAATTAATTTTTTTATATTTTTGCACATTTATTTTTCTAATGAAAAAAATAACTTATTGTGATCAGAAGGTAATATATTATTATTATTATTATTATTATTATTATTATTATTATTGTTATTATTATTATTATGTTGAAGCAAACATTTGATTTGATTTTCTAAAAGTCGTCTTTTCAGAATCAAATTGAAATATTTAAGTTATAGTTTGGTTCAGTTGGTTCCTCAGTTTTTGTCATTGGTGTTGTGTGAATATTGGAAATCAAAAGATCATCTTTGGTAGTGGAACCAGTTTAACCATTGAACCCAGTATTTACTGATGCAGAACTTTAATAATGTTTTATCATTTATTATAAAGCAAACATTAAATGGGATATAATATAAGAGTTAAATCCCTCAAGTCACTTAATCTCTTAGATCTTTTACTTCCAGTCTGTTGAAAGCCTTTTTCTTTTTTATATCAGGTGAATAAAATTTAAAGTCTGTATTTAAAGAACATTTAGGAGACAAATTATAAAAAAAACACATCAAAGAAACAGAAAACCAGTATTAAAATGTATTAGATTAATATTTCTATAGGCAACATCTCTGCTCTTAAAACTGACAGATATTTATTTAAAACAATAATAAGAGTTAAACAATGTTTAATAAGAGCAACTAATCATTTCAATTAATTGAGCTGTTTTTTAAATGGAGTTTGGTTCAGTCGGTCCCTCAGCTGAGTTTATGTTGTGCTGCTTCATGTTGTGTGAATGCTGGAAACAAGCTCACCTTTGGAAGTGGAACCAGTTTAACCATTGGAACCAGTAAGTACTGATATAGATTATTGATCTGATTCATGTGGAACATCTTTAATGTTTGATTGGAATATATAAAACCTAAATAGAAGAACTAGAAGACTTTTCTTTACTCGATCATCATCAGTGATGTTTTTATCAGTTTATCTGCAGGTTCTTTTTTTCTCTCGTTCTTTCGTCTCTGAGGGTTTTTATCAGGCTGAACGTTCATCTAAGTTCATGTTAGGTCCTTAAAGATTTAAAGACAGTTTCATAACCTTAAAGATTGTCAATATATCAACTGATCATGTATCAATCAAAGCAACAATCAGTTAAGTGGGTCATTGTTAAAACAGTTCATTTACTATCTATTAGATATCATTTTATTTTTAGCATGTTCATAAAAATCTACATTTATTGTTGAAATAGCAGCAGACTAATCATTCAGACCAAAGTCTCAAATATAAAACTCATTATTTTTTAAATGGACTTTGGTTCAGTTTGTTTTCAGTAACTGTTGCACAAAATATAAGCATTTAGATGTTCTTTTAAAAATATGAATGATTAATGAATGAAGTTTGGTGCAGTTGGTTAGTTTGAGTTAACGTTAAGGTTGTTCATGTTGTGTGAAGACTGGAGGTGCAAATAAGATGATCTTTGGAAGTGGAACCAGATTAACCATTGAAACCAGTAAGTAGGCTGTAAAGAAATAATACATATTATTTATATGAAAACTTTAGTTGTGTCACTTGTCATGTAAGTTTCTGTTAGGTCTTAAAATCTCATAAAACATGAGTTAAAATTTCGGATGCTGGATTTCGACTGAGTCCTGAGCTCAACAGTCATTCAGTATAAATTTAGTTTTATCTTTAATCTCTCACTCATAATGAATCTAACGAGTGATGAATGGTCTCATACTCTAAAATGAAGAAGAATGATGTAATGAAACATGAGCTGTGACATCTCTGAAAAACTGTTTGGAGCAATGTTTAAAAAAAACCTAAACTAACAAAATGTTAAAAACGTAAGCATCATAGTGACGTCTGGAATGTCTCCATTTCAACTGCAAGAAAATCTCATTTCAAACATTTAAGAATATTTTTGTCTTTTTCAGTAAATGTAAACCTGAGGATAAGATAATTGTAAATTTAAATTAGATGATGTCGCCTAAACCCAACAGACCCCTGATAGGTTGAACCTCATCTTGTGACTCCTGGACCATGAAAACCTGCCCTTAGAATCTGGAATATTCTACCTCTACAAAACCTTTAAAAATATCTCACAGATGTGATGATATTCATTGTGATTTCTAGTTTTACAGCCATAAAATATGACTTGTTTTTCTAGAATGAAGAGATGTGACAAGCAGAATTTAAAAGATATTTAATAGGAAGTGAAAAGAAAAATATTAAATATCAACTGAAAACAGAAGTGATTTTGTTGTTGAATCAGTTTTTCTACATTTGGTGAATGAAAACCTTTGTTCAGACTTTAGAGGGTTTTTGTCCTGTCAGTCCATACTGTGGGACAAACACCGCCAGACTGATGTTTGGAGCTGGAATCAAGTTGACCATCGAGACGTGTGAGTCGATTCGTTCAAACTAAAAATCATTCATATATGACCGACTTTTTTACACTTCTATAATTTAATATTGTTTTTCTTTAAGATAACTGAAATAACACATGGAGGTCAACATGTAACAACCTGAACCTGGAGAAACACGAGCAAATGATGGAGAGAAAACATGTAAAATGAGTTTCAAATGAGTTGATAAATAAGTTTAAAATAAGTTAATAAATAAGTTTAAAATAAGTTAATAAATAAGTTTAAAATAAGTTGATAGATAAATGTAAGGGAGGGACACAGACATGTTCAACCACAATAACAATAACAGCTGTTATAATAGAGAGATTACAGTTTGTGGTATTTATAATTACTACAATAACAACACTGATAATAATAATGTTAATAATAATGATGATGATAGTAAGAGTGATAATAATAATGGTGATGATGATGATGATGATGTCAGAGGGTCCCAGCAGTAGATTGATCCACGGTGACCTGAGGGATGAGAAAACACAAAGACTCCAGAGAAGAAGTCAAGTTAGTAACATGAATTAATGAGACCTGAGTGTCTGGTCTCTCAGGTCTGAAACTCCATGTTGTTCAGACTTCTTACAGGTGGTAATGGGTTCAGTGTGAGCTGCTTCACTGTGGCAGGAGTTGATGTGATGGGGTTTCATGTTGTGTGAATTCTGGAGCCTACAAACTGACCTTTGGTTCAGGGATCAGACTGAACGTCCAAGTCAGTAAGTTTATGAATCATTTCTAAATGAATCAGTTCGATGTTGAATTTTCATGTGGTCTGAAATCTTTCAATTTCATCTGATTTTGAGCTTTCATGATTTTAAACAGAAAGTTCTCCACATTTAGCTCTAAAACAATGGTGACGTACAGAATAATGCTGTTCAGAGACAGTTGGCAGAGGGAGGCCCAGCTGGGAGTTTAAGCAGATCTGACATATGTAAACCATCTCATAGTTTAGTAAAATAACAACCAACAACATCTTTAATTGTAAACATCAAAGTTCTCTTGACAGATTTTCTGCTTTCTTAAAACTCTCTATATAATGTTTATAATGTTTAAAGTTCACCGTTGTGTGAAAGTACTGTAGATGTAGTTACTGTTCAGACCAGAGTAACTGTGTGACGTCTGGAGCCTGGAAACTCTTTTTTGGAGAAGGAATCAAAGTAACTGTAGAAACCAGTGAGTAAGAATTCATAGAAATAATCATGTGTGTTTGCTGTTTATAAAAGGCATCATTTTATCTAGAAAATCAATATAACCAGCGTTACTGCGGATAATATAAGACTAATGATTTAAGTTAATGATTTAATGACATTCAGAATTAAAACATTTGACAAATGGGCTCATTGATCTGTCTGACTATAAAACAGGTCAAATAAAGGTTTGTGTAAACGTATGTTGTGTTGATCACTTGAGGTGATCAGATGAGGAATTATTTAGACGTTTAGTTCTGTGAGGTTATGGAGGTTAATGATCCAGCTGTGGGTTTATCTGGTTCTGGATTCACTAAATTCATCTTTGGCTCTGGAACTAAACTGTTAACCCCAGTAAGTAATTATTATTACTTATCAGTCAGTCAAATATCCACTATAATAAACTATAATACAAAGATAAAAAACAAAGGAGATAAACTGCATAATAATAAATAAATAGATAAATGAATAAACCATATACTGATGCTTTTCTTATTTTAAAAACTTTGAATGTTGATGTGAACTTAAACCCTTTGGACAATAATTAAAAAAATTCACCGACATCCAGCTGAAACAAGAACATATTGAAAAACAGATTTGATGAATGAATGAATCCATAGAGTAGCTGTTTGGATTACATCAGAGGAACCTTTAACACAACACATTTTAGAAATCTGTGTATAAAACATTCACATATTTCAAAGGATAAAGTAATTTAACTGTTCTCATATAAGGCTCAGACCAAAGTATTATTATTATTATTATTATTATTATTATCAAAGAAAACTAAGTCATGACAGCTTTTAATTCAGTTTCATATTATTCACATTTCCCTTAAATGCCTTTAAATCTAATTGAACATTTTGACATAGATAGTTTATTATAGTTCATTAAAAGTGTCTCATAGTCTTTGTAGTTGGTTGTAATGAGTCTTCATGATTAAATAATACATGTAGTTACTGTTCAGATGAGATTCACTGTGTCACGTCTGGAGGGAACAGGAAGCTGGTTTTTGGGAGAGGAACCAAACTAACAGTAGACAGCCGTGAGTGAATGACCGGATTTTATTATTGTCATTACTTACAAAGTTCTGTTAATATCATTTAGATTATAAAATCACTTAAACATGAGTTACTGCAGTAAGTTCATTAAATTTAACACAGACTCTGACTAATTCAGACTTATATTTAACATGAATGATTAAGCTAACAGTACAAGAGACGGTCAAAGTGAAGCTGTTTGCAGACGATGTGATGTTCTTTGTTACTGTTGTGGCTGTTTTTTGTTGAGAGAACAACCACTGTGTGACTGGGACGGGAAACTGGAAACTAATATTTGGGGAGGGCATCACACTGATTGTGGAGAAGAGTAAGTTTAATTATTACTGTTGGAAAATATTGAATGGATTCACAGTGGACACATGTAGAAACCTAAAAGCCATCAACGGACAAATATCTGCTTTAGTCTGTCCTAATTATGTAATTAATTATTAATCTACTACGTATTTGTTCAATGTTATGTGCAAATAGGTCCATTACAACAAAAACAAATACTGTACAACAAATTAACACATTTCCTTACATGTAATTCATCTGATTTCCTCTAAACTCGCAGTAAAGTACAAAAGTATTCAAAATGAGTAAAGTTAGGTTTTAAAAAATGGGTCTTTTGTTAATTAAGTCTCACAACATCCGTCCAGACCAACTCTTTCTTAATCACATACAATAAAGTAGAATTAGTCAAATAGAGAATTTCAGCAGCTGGTTTGTTGTAAACATCAGAAACTCTCATCTCAGACTTTGTCATTGGATCTGTTGCTGTGTAAAAAAGATCATCTTTGGTTTTTATTACATTAGAGACTCCAGACTGTTCATCTACCTTCATATGAACCTCACTAATGAAGCATAGACACAAACAGACATAATATAACCACACGACTAATGAGTTTAATTCTTGGTTTTATATCTTTCACTGAGTTTCTGCTGTGAAGTGTCTGATTGTGTGAATGACGGGACAAGAAGGCTGATGTTTGGACGAGGAACCGATCTGAAAATAGAAGACAGTAAGATTCTCTATTCATTAAGCAGGAAAGAAGAACATAGTCTACCTGCACCACAAATGAATTTTCAGTCAATACAAATATCTGAATAACTGAATCTCAAAATGTAAAAAAAAAATCCTAGATTTATATCTAAATTTACGCCAAAGTGAAACAATTCTAAACTTACCTCTGTTACTCTTCTGCATTTAATTCATAACATGAAAGATAATTTATGCTTTTATTCGTTAGAATCATTCTGAATCATCTCAGCTACACAACTTCTACATCTGTTAGTTACGATGTATTGATTCTGATCATGTTCACCGTATATACTGTATATATATCTATATAGATATAGATGAATATAGATATGTAGATATATGTATATATGTATAGATAGATATAGATGTAGTTACTGTTCAGACCAGAGTAACTGTGTGACGTCTGCTGGAGGCTCGAAACTCATTTTTGGAGAAGGAATCAAAGTAACTGTAGAAACCAGTGAGTAAGAATTCATAGAAATAATCATGTGTGTTTGCTGTTTATAAAAGGCATCATTTTATCTAGAAAATCAATATAACCAGCGTTACTGCGGATAATATAAGACTAATGATTTAAGTTAATGATTTAATGACATTCAGAATTAAAACATTTGACAAATGGGCTCATTGATCTGTCTGACTATAAAACAGGTCAAATAAAGGTTTGTGTAAACGTATGTTGTGTTGATCACTTGAGGTGATCAGATGAGGAATATAGATGCTAATAGTCTAATTTGGCAGCATTAACAGTTTTATTAATAACATTGAAAGTTAAAGATCACATTTTAAAGGACACAAAGTTCCCTGAACATATTTCTGCTCCCGGTTGGTGTCAGAATTAAAATATGCCTCAAAACTATGAACAATCATGTCATCAGTTTTTAAATGTGAGCATAATAACTAAACTCTTGTCCACCTGATGTTTGACTCAGAATAAGTTTGATTGGCAGTTTAAAATAGATAAAATATATGTTTTAATCATTTGTTAAAAATGAGCAGACAAACTGTGAATAGCCTGCTGGTTTAATTTGAACTGGTATTTAGTGTTTTATCCATGTTAATGTTATTTAGACGTTTAGTTCTGTGAGGTTATGGAGGTTAATGATCCAGCTGTGGGTTTATCTGGTTCTGGATTCACTAAATTCATCTTTGGCTCTGGAACTAAACTGTTAACCCCAGTAAGTAATTATTATTACTTATCAGTCAGTCAAATATCCACTATAATAAACTATAATACAAAGATAAAAAAACAAAGGAGATAAACTGCATAATAATAAATAAATAGATAAATGAATAAACCATATACTGATGCTTTTCTTATTTTAAAAACTTTGAATGTTGATGTGAACTTAAACCCTTTGGACAATAATTAAAAAAATTCACCGACATCCAGCTGAAACAAGAACATATTGAAAAACAGATTTGATGAATGAATGAATCCATAGAGTAGCTGTTTGGATTACATCAGAGGAACCTTTAACACAACACATTTTAGAAATCTGTGTATAAAACATTCACATATTTCAAAGGATAAAGTAATTTAACTGTTCTCATATAAGGCTCAGACCAAAGTATTATTATTATTATTATTATTATTATTATCAAAGAAAACTAAGTCATGACAGCTTTTAATTCAGTTTCATATTATTCACATTTCCCTTAAATGCCTTTAAATCTAATTGAACATTTTGACATAGATAGTTTATTATAGTTCATTAAAAGTGTCTCATAGTCTTTGTAGTTGGTTGTAATGAGTCTTCATGATTAAATAATACATGTAGTTACTGTTCAGATGAGATTCACTGTGTCACGTCTGGAGTGAACAGGAAGCTGGTTTTTGGGAGAGGAACCAAACTAACAGTAGACAGCCGTGAGTGAATGACCGGATTTTATTATTGTCATTACTTACAAAGTTCTGTTAATATCATTTAGATTATAAAATCACTTAAACATGGGTTACTGCAGTAAGTTCATTCAATTTAACACAGACTCTGACTAATTCAGACTTATATTTAACATGAATGATTAAGCTAACAGTACAAGAGTCGGTCAAAGTGAAGCTGTTTGCAGACGATGTGATGTTCTTTGTTACTGTTGTGGCTGTTTTTTGTTGAGAGAACAACCACTGTGTGACTGGGACGGGAAACTGGAAACTAATATTTGGGGAGGGCATCACACTGATTGTGGAGAAGAGTAAGTTTAATTATTACTGTTGGAAAATATTGAATGGATTCACAGTGGACACATGTAGAAACCTAAAAGCCATCAACGGACAAATATCTGCTTTAGTCTGTCCTAATTATGTAATTAATTATTAATCTACTACGTATTTGTTCAATGTTATGTGCAAATAGGTCCATTACAACAAAAACAAATACTGTACAACAAATTAACACATTTCCTTACATGTAATTCATCTGATTTCCTCTAAACTCGCAGTAAAGTACAAAAGTATTCAAAATGAGTAAAGTTAGGTTTTAAAAAATGGGTCTTTTGTTAATTAAGTCTCACAACATCCGTCCAGACCAACTCTTTCTTAATCACATACAATAAAGTAGAATTAGTCAAATAGAGAATTTCAGCAGCTGGTTTGTTGTAAACATCAGAAACTCTCATCTCAGACTTTGTCATTGGATCTGTTGCTGTGTAAAAAAGATCATCTTTGGTTTTTATTACATTAGAGACTCCAGACTGTTCATCTACCTTCATATGAACCTCCACAAATACACAGGGTCCATAAAATGTTACAATGCATTAGCTTTGACTTTTAAACACAACCAACAATACAGATCAACACTAATGAAGCATAGACACAAACAGACATAATATAACCACACGACTAATGAGTTTAATTCTTGGTTTTATATCTTTCACTGAGTTTCTGCTGTGAAGTGTCTGATTGTGTGAATGACGGGACAAGAAGGCTGATGTTTGGACGAGGAACCGATCTGAAAATAGAAGACAGTAAGATTCTCTATTCATTAAGCAGGAAAGAAGAACATAGTCTACCTGCACCACAAATGACTTTTCAGTCAATACAAATATCTGAATAACTGAATCTCAAAATGTAAAAAAAAAATCCTAGATTTATATCTAAATTTACACCAAAGTGAAACAATTCTAAACTTACCTCTGTTACTCTTCTGCATTTAATTCATAACATGAAAGATAATTTATGCTTTTATTCGTTAGAATCATTCTGAATCATCTCAGCTACACAACTTCTACATCTGTTAGTTACGATGTATTGATTCTGATCATGTTCACCGTATATACTGTATATATATCTATATAGATATAGATGAATATAGATATATAGATATATGTATATATGTATAGATAGATATAGATGTAGTTACTGCTCAGACCAGAGTAACTGTGTGACGTCTGCTGGAGGCTTGAAACTCATTTTTGGAGAAGGAATCAAAGTAACTGTAGAAACCAGTGAGTAAGAATTCATAGAAATAATCATGTGTGTTTGCTGTTTATAAAAAGGCATCATTTTATCTAGAAAATCAATATAACCAGCGTTACTGCGGATAATATAAGACTAATGATTTAAGTTAATGATTTAATGACATTCAGAATTAAAACATTTGACAAATGGGCTCATTGATCTGTCTGACTATAAAACAGGTCAAATAAAGGTTTGTGTAAACGTATGTTGTGTTGATCACTTGAGGTGATCAGATGAGGAATATAGATGCTAATAGTCTAATTTGGCAGCATTAACAGTTTTATTAATAACATTGAAAGTTAAAGATCACATTTTAAAGGACACAAAGTTCCCTGAACATATTTCTGCTCCCGGTTGGTGTCAGAATTAAAATATGCCTCAAAACTATGAACAATCATGTCATCAGTTTTTAAATGTGAGCATAATAACTAAACTCTTGTCCACCTGATGTTTGACTCAGAATAAGTTTGATTGGCAGTTTAAAATAGATAAAATATATGTTTTAATCATTTGTTAAAAATGAGCAGAAAAACTGTGAATAGCCTGCTGGTTTAATTTGAACTGGTATTTAGTGTTTTATCCATGTTAATGTTATTTAGACGTTTAGTTTTGTGAGGTTATGGAGGTTAATGATCCAGTTGTGGGTTTATCTGGTTCTGGATTCACTAAATTCATCTTTGGCTCTGGAACTAAACTGTTAACCCCAGTAAGTAATTATTATTACTTATCAGTCAGTCAAATATCCACTATAATAAACTATAATACAAAGATAAAAAAACAAAGGAGATAAACTGCATAATAGTCTTTGTAGTTGGTTGTAATGAGTCTTCATGATTAAATAATACATGTAGTTACTGTTCAGATGAGATTCACTGTGTCACGTCTGGAGGGAACGGGAAGCTGGTTTTTGGGAGAGGAACCAAACTAACAGTAGACAGCCGTGAGTGAATGACCGGATTTTATTATTGTCATTACTTACAAAGTTCTGTTAATATCATTTAGATTATAAAATCACTTAAACATGAGTTACTGCAGTAAGTTCATTAAATTTAACACAGACTCTGACTAATTCAGACTTATATTTAACATGAATGATTAAGCTAACAGTACAAGAGACGGTCAAAGTGAAGCTGTTTGCAGACGATGTGATGTTCTTTGTTACTGTTGTGGCTGTTTTTTGTTGAGAGAACAACCACTGTGTGACTGGGACGGGAAACTGGAAACTAATATTTGGGGAGGGCATCACACTGATTGTGGAGAAGAGTAAGTTTAATTATTACTGTTGGAAAATATTGAATGGATTCACAGTGGACACATGTAGAAACCTAAAAGCCATCAACGGACAAATATCTGCTTTAGTCTGTCCTAATTATGTAATTAATTATTAATCTACTACGTATTTGTTTAATGTTATGTGCAAATAGGTCCATTACAACAAAAACAAATACTGTACAACAAATTAACACATTTCCTTACATGTAATTCATCTGATTTCCTCTAAACTCGCAGTAAAGTACAAAAGTATTCAAAATGAGTAAAGTTAGGTTTTAAAAAATGGGTCTTTTGTTAATTAAGTCTCACAACATCCGTCCAGACCAACTCTTTCTTAATCACATACAATAAAGTAGAATTAGTCAAATAGAGAATTTCAGCAGCTGGTTTGTTGTAAACATCAGAAACTCTCATCTCAGACTTTGTCATTGGATCTGTTGCTGTGTAAAAAAGATCATCTTTGGTTTTTATTACATTAGAGACTCCAGACTGTTCATCTACCTTCATATGAACCTCCACAAATACACAGGGTCCATAAAATGTTACAATGCTTTAGCTTTGACTTTTAAACACAACCAACAATACAGATCAACACTAATGAAGCATAGACACAAACAGACATAATATAACCACACGACTAATGAGTTTAATTCTTGGTTTTATATCTTTCACTGAGTTTCTGCTGTGAAGTGTCTGATTGTGTGAATGACGGGACAAGAAGGCTGATGTTTGGACGAGGAACCGATCTGAAAATAGAAGACAGTAAGATTCTCTATTCATTAAGCAGGAAAGAAGAACATACTGTACCTGCACCACAAATGACTTTTCAGTCAATACAAATATCTGAATAACTGAATCTCAAAATGTAAAAAAAAAATCCTAGATTTATATCTAAATTTACGCCAAAGTGAAACAATTCTAAACTTACCTCTGTTACTCTTCTGCATTTAATTCATAACATGAAAGATAATTTATGCTTTTATTCGTTAGAATCATTCTGAATCATCTCAGCTACACAACTTCTACGTCTGTTAGTTACGATGTATTGATTCTGATCATGTTCACCGTATATACTGTATATATATCTATATAGATATAGATGAATATAGATATATAGATATATGTATATATGTATAGATAGATATAGATGTAGTTACTGTTCAGACCAGAGTAACTGTGTGACGTCTGCTGGAGGCTGGAAACTCTTTTTTGGAGAAGGAATCAAAGTAACTGTAGAAACCAGTGAGTAAGAATTCATAGAAATAATCATGTGTGTTTGCTGTTTATAAAAAGGCATCATTTTATCTAGAAAATCAATATAACCAGCGTTACTGCGGATAATATAAGACTAATGATTTAAGTTAATGATTTAATGACATTCAGAATTAAAACATTTGACAAATGGGCTCATTGATCTGTCTGACTATAAAACAGGTCAAATAAAGGTTTGTGTAAACGTATGTTGTGTTGATCACTTGAGGTGATCAGATGAGGAATATAGATGCTAATTGTCTAATTTGGCAGCATTAACAGTTTTATTAATAACATTGAAAGTTAAAGATCACATTTTAAAGGACACAAAGTTCCCTGAACATATTTCTGCTCCCGGTTGGTGTCAGAATTAAAATATGCCTCAAAACTATGAACAATCATGTCATCAGTTTTTAAATGTGAGCATAATAACTAAACTCTTGTCCACCTGATGTTTGACTCAGAATAAGTTTGATTGGCAGTTTAAAATAGATAAAATATATGTTTTAATCATTTGTTAAAAATGAGCAGGCAAACTGTGAATAGCCTGCTGGTTTAATTTGAACTGGTATTTAGTGTTTTATCCATGTTAATGTTATTTAGACGTTTAGTTTTGTGAGGTTATGGAGGTTAATGATCCAGTTGTGGGTTTATCTGGTTCTGGATTCACTAAATTCATCTTTGGCTCTGGAACTAAACTGTTAACCCCAGTAAGTAATTATTATTACTTATCAGTCAGTCAAATATCCACTATAATAAACTATAATACAAAGATAAAAAAACAAAGGAGATAAACTGCATAATAGTCTTTGTAGTTGGTTGTAATGAGTCTTCATGATTAAATAATACATGTAGTTACTGTTCAGATGAGATTCACTGTGTCACGTCTGGAGGGAACGGGAAGCTGGTTTTTGGGAGAGGAACCAAACTAACAGTAGACAGCCGTGAGTGAATGACCGGATTTTATTATTGTCATTACTTACAAAGTTCTGTTAATATCATTTAGATTATAAAATCACTTAAACATGAGTTACTGCAGTAAGTTCATTAAATTTAACACAGACTCTGACTAATTCAGACTTATATTTAACATGAATGATTAAGCTAACAGTACAAGAGACGGTCAAAGTGAAGCTGTTTGCAGACGATGTGATGTTCTTTGTTACTGTTGTGGCTGTTTTTTGTTGAGAGAACAACCACTGTGTGACTGGGACGGGAAACTGGAAACTAATATTTGGGGAGGGCATCACACTGATTGTGGAGAAGAGTAAGTTTAATTATTACTGTTGGAAAATATTGAATGGATTCACAGTGGACACATGTAGAAACCTAAAAGCCATCAACGGACAAATATCTGCTTTAGTCTGTCCTAATTATGTAATTAATTATTAATCTACTACGTATTTGTTTAATGTTATGTGCAAATAGGTCCATTACAACAAAAACAAATACTGTACAACAAATTAACACATTTCCTTACATGTAATTCATCTGATTTCCTCTAAACTCGCAGTAAAGTACAAAAGTATTCAAAATGAGTAAAGTTAGGTTTTAAAAAATGGGTCTTTTGTTAATTAAGTCTCACAACATCCGTCCAGACCAACTCTTTCTTAATCACATACAATAAAGTAGAATTAGTCAAATAGAGAATTTCAGCAGCTGGTTTGTTGTAAACATCAGAAACTCTCATCTCAGACTTTGTCATTGGATCTGTTGCTGTGTAAAAAAGATCATCTTTGGTTTTTATTACATTAGAGACTCCAGACTGTTCATCTACCTTCATATGAACCTCCACAAATACACAGGGTCCATAAAATGTTACAATGCTTTAGCTTTGACTTTTAAACACAACCAACAATACAGATCAACACTAATGAAGCATAGACACAAACAGACATAATATAACCACACGACTAATGAGTTTAATTCTTGGTTTTATATCTTTCACTGAGTTTCTGCTGTGAAGTGTCTGATTGTGTGAATGACGGGACAAGAAGGCTGATGTTTGGACGAGGAACCGATCTGAAAATAGAAGACAGTAAGATTCTCTATTCATTAAGCAGGAAAGAAGAACATACTGTACCTGCACCACAAATGACTTTTCAGTCAATACAAATATCTGAATAACTGAATCTCAAAATGTAAAAAAAAAATCCTAGATTTATATCTAAATTTACGCCAAAGTGAAACAATTCTAAACTTACCTCTGTTACTCTTCTGCATTTAATTCATAACATGAAAGATAATTTATGCTTTTATTCGTTAGAATCATTCTGAATCATCTCAGCTACACAACTTCTACGTCTGTTAGTTACGATGTATTGATTCTGATCATGTTCACCGTATATACTGTATATATATCTATATAGATATAGATGAATATAGATATATAGATATATGTATATATGTATAGATAGATATAGATGTAGTTACTGTTCAGACCAGAGTAACTGTGTGACGTCTGCTGGAGGCTGGAAACTCTTTTTTGGAGAAGGAATCAAAGTAACTGTAGAAACCAGTGAGTAAGAATTCATAGAAATAATCATGTGTGTTTGCTGTTTATAAAAAGGCATCATTTTATCTAGAAAATCAATATAACCAGCGTTACTGCGGATAATATAAGACTAATGATTTAAGTTAATGATTTAATGACATTCAGAATTAAAACATTTGACAAATGGGCTCATTGATCTGTCTGACTATAAAACAGGTCAAATAAAGGTTTGTGTAAACGTATGTTGTGTTGATCACTTGAGGTGATCAGATGAGGAATATAGATGCTAATTGTCTAATTTGGCAGCATTAACAGTTTTATTAATAACATTGAAAGTTAAAGATCACATTTTAAAGGACACAAAGTTCCCTGAACATATTTCTGCTCCCGGTTGGTGTCAGAATTAAAATATGCCTCAAAACTATGAACAATCATGTCATCAGTTTTTAAATGTGAGCATAATAACTAAACTCTTGTCCACCTGATGTTTGACTCAGAATAAGTTTGATTGGCAGTTTAAAATAGATAAAATATATGTTTTAATCATTTGTTAAAAATGAGCAGGCAAACTGTGAATAGCCTGCTGGTTTAATTTGAACTGGTATTTAGTGTTTTATCCATGTTAATGTTATTTAGACGTTTAGTTCTGTGAGGTTATGGAGGTTAATGATCCAGTTGTGGGTTTATCTGGTTCTGGATTCACTAAATTCATCTTTGGCTCTGGAACTAAACTGTTAACCCCAGTAAGTAATTATTATTACTTATCAGTCAGTCAAATATCCACTATAATAAACTATAATACAAAGATAAAAAAACAAAGGAGATAAACTGCATAATAATAAATAAATAGATAAATGAATAAACCATATACTGATGCTTTTCTTATTTTAAAAACTTTGAATGTTGATGTGAACTTAAACCCTTTGGACAATAATTAAAAAAATTCACCGACATCCAGCTGAAACAAGAACATATTGAAAAACAGATTTGATGAATGAATGAATCCATAGAGTAGCTGTTTGGATTACATCAGAGGAACCTTTAACACAACACATTTTAGAAATCTGTGTATAAAACATTCACATATTTCAAAGGATAAAGTAATTTAACTGTTCTCATATAAGGCTCAGACCAAAGTATTATTATTATTATTATTATTATTATTATTATTATTATTATCATCAAAGAAAACTAAGTCATGACAGCTTTTAATTCAGTTTCATATTATTCACATTTCCCTTAAATGCCTTTAAACCTAATTGAACATTTTGACATAGATAGTTTATTATAGTTCATTAAAAGTGTCTCATAGTCTTTGTAGTTGGTTGTAATGAGTCTTCATGATTAAATAATACATGTAGTTACTGTTCAGATGAGATTCACTGTGTCACGTTTGGAGGGAACAGGAGGCTGGTTTTTGGGAGAGGAACCAAACTAACAGTAGACAGCCGTGAGTGAATGACCGGATTTTATTATTGTCATTACTTACAAAGTTCTGTTAATATCATTTAGATTATAAAATCACTTAAACATGAGTTACTGCAGTAAGTTCATTAAATTTAACACAGACTCTGACTAATTCAGACTTATATTTAACATGAATGATTAAGCTAACAGTACAAGAGTCGGTCAAAGTGAAGCTGTTTGCAGACGATGTGATGTTCTTTGTTACTGTTGTGGCTGTTTTTTGTTGAGAGAACAACCACTGTGTGACTGGGACGGGAAACTGGAAACTAATATTTGGGGAGGGCATCACACTGATTGTGGAGAAGAGTAAGTTTAATTATTACTGTTGGAAAATATTGAATGGATTCACAGTGGACACATGTAGAAACCTAAAAGCCATCAACGGACAAATATCTGCTTTAGTCTGTCCTAATTATGTAATTAATTATTAATCTACTACGTATTTGTTCAATGTTATGTGCAAATAGGTCCATTACAACAAAAACAAATACTGTACAACAAATTAACACATTTCCTTACATGTAATTCATCTGATTTCCTCTAAACTCGCAGTAAAGTACAAAAGTATTCAAAATGAGTAAAGTTAGGTTTTAAAAAATGGGTCTTTTGTTAATTAAGTCTCACAACATCCGTCCAGACCAACTCTTTCTTAATCACATACAATAAAGTAGAATTAGTCAAATAGAGAATTTCAGCAGCTGGTTTGTTGTAAACATCAGAAACTTTCATCTCAGACTTTGTCATTGGATCTGTTGCTGTGTAAAAAAGATCATCTTTGGTTTTTATTACATTAGAGACTCCAGACTGTTCATCTACCTTCATATGAACCTCACTAATGAAGCATAGACACAAACAGACATAATATAACCACACGACTAATGAGTTTAATTCTTGGTTTTATATCTTTCACTGAGTTTCTGCTGTGAAGTGTCTGATTGTGTGAATGACGGGACAAGAAGGCTGATGTTTGGACGAGGAACCGATCTGAAAATAGAAGACAGTAAGATTCTCTATTCATTAAGCAGGAAAGAAGAACATAGTCTACCTGCACCACAAATGACTTTTCAGTCAATACAAATATCTGAATAACTGAATCTCAAAATGTAAAAAAAAAATCCTAGATTTATATCTAAATTTACGCCAAAGTGAAACAATTCTAAACTTACCTCTGTTACTCTTCTGCATTTAATTCATAACATGAAAGATAATTTATGCTTTTATTCGTTAGAATCATTCTGAATCATCTCAGCTACACAACTTCTACATCTGTTAGTTACGATGTATTGATTCTGATCATGTTCACCGTATATACTGTATATATATCTATATAGATATAGATGAATATAGATATATAGATATATGTATATATGTATAGATAGATATAGATGTAGTTACTGCTCAGACCAGAGTAACTGTGTGACGTCTGCTGGAGGCTGGAAACTCTTTTTTGGAGAAGGAATCAAAGTAACTGTAGAAACCAGTGAGTAAGAATTCATAGAAATGATCATGTTCACACACACACACACACACACACACACACACACACACACACACACACACACACACACACACACACACACACACACACACACACACACTGGAGGGGTACCTTTTTGATATTTTTGGAAATGTTTAATTTTAAGCTTTGTATTTTTAGTTTTCTGAAATGTCATTTTTCTCAGCTGTACCAGTAACAAGAAATGCACTTGAATGACTTTTCTGACGGTGTCTGTTTGCTGCTCCTGTTGCCGGGGGATCCTGAGAATTTCATTTTCTTATGGGACAATGAAATGAAAGAAAAGAGAGAACACTCTGTATTTCATGGAGAACCGTTCACATGTTTCACATTCATGTATTATTGTCTTTGTGTTTTCCAGGGGACGACTACGAGCCCTCCTACTACAAACTGCAGGACAACAACACCACGGCCTGCCTGGCCACCGGCTTCAGCAGACATGAGGAGCTTAAAAATAACCGTCTCTTTAACAGGACGGAGCCCGGCAGGATATCATCAGACTCCCTCTACAACCAGGTGGTGCTCTTATCATCTCAAGAGGAGGAAGACCAGTGTGATGAAGGTGAGAGAGAACCATTGGATTAATTCTACAGGCTTGTTGTGAGAGGACTGCAGGATGACATGGTGTAAACTGTGGTCTGTCTTTCAGTGGGTGACGGATCTGGAGACTGTGACGATACTTTGAAACAAGGTTTGTATTAGTTCTTACTCAACGGATGATCCTGGCTTTAAAAAGCTCTGTTAGCATCCAGGCTTCATGTTTGTGACGTCTGCAGATCCTACGGTGAACCTCATGTCTCTGACCGTCCTGGGACTCAGACTGCTCTTCCTCAAGACCATCGTCTTCAACGTGCTGATGACTTTTCGGTTATGGATCAGTCAGTGAGTAGAAAACCACATGAAGAGGCCTCTATAAGAGACGGGCCTCTATTTCCTGTCTCTCCTGTTTTATTTGATAATTTATTAATGATCAGCTTCTGTTTTCATTTGCTGTTGCTAAAAAACTTGCTTTTGTTCATCTTCATTTCCACAGCAGTAATTCATCAGTACAGCAATGTCATAATAATACATTCTACATGTTAGAACTGCATTAATTCATTAGTTTACAGAAACATAGAACTGACAGTAAATTTGATTAAGTCATCATTTTAGTAAGTTTCAAATAAGAATGTTAAATATCAGATGGTTCCACCTTCATAACCCTCTGGGAGCATTTTCTCCTTAATCTTACATCATAATAATACAACATAATATCCAAGTATTTTATATCAAAATTTACAATCTAATCTTAAAAAAAACAGATTACAAAATGTAAATTTAATCTACATTTATCCACTATTTAGTCTAATATTTCACTGCTTCTGTCGACCTCAGACAAACCGAGTAAAGGTTTGTTTTCACCAGAGATTTGAAGAATTTAGATCTGATGTTCTCTTTCCTCATTGGTCTGAGATAAACAGGAGCCTCATCTTCACAAAGCTGAGACTGTAAATGTGGATGTAAAACCTTTGGATATTATCTTGCACATAAGAACATTATTAAAATGATTCATTGATATGAATGAAAGAAGAGATGGAGAAAATGTATATTAAAACGGTTTCATTTTGCTTTCATTGAATATTTTATTTCATGTTTCTTCCTGCAGAAACTGAGCTGAGAACTGAAAACGGACTCTGATCACTTCGAGTCGTCGCTCAGCGTTTTTTCTTCTGTACAGTCACATGTATAAATATCAGCTGTTTATCTGTTCATATCTGTGTGTCAATAGACGACACGCTGTCATACATGTCATGTTTATTCTGTTGAGGTTTATTGTTGTTTTTTATGATCGACTTCTTGTGTCCTGATATAAATATCACAGAGAAACCTTTAAAAAGTGCTTTATGTGATGTTTAATGTGTTGCTTTTACAATAAAGACAGAAAACAGACTGAATCTTGTCTTAATTCATAATTACTGACATTTGCTGTCATCGTTTGTAAAGTAGTTTAAAATCACACAGACATCACTGCATCTTCACTATATCTGTAAAATCAAATAATGTTTTACTCTTTTCTCATGATTGTATTAAAAAAACACATGACAGAGAAATGCTGTAAGACTTATCTTTGATACAAACTGGACTAAATACTGAAATATATTATCTTATGCATAAAAGTGATGGTCTTGTAGGAACAGCTTATTATCTTAAGATAATGATCTTGATGTTTTAATCGTCTATTAAATGCAGTGTAAAATGTTCCTGTTCATTTTCATGTATTTCTGTGCTCCTATGAGACGCTGCATGTCTGAATGGTTGCATGTAAATTAAGTCTTTTTTTAGCAGAACGAACAGGAAACCACAGTTTGAGCAGCTCTGCTGATCACAAACATTGATCACTGATCAGTCTGATTTATTCACATTTAACATAAACAGCATGAGAGTTAAAAACTAAATCATAAAGAAAATAAAAAGTCTGCTTTTGTGACTTTTCTGTCGGTGTGACGGTTCTTCAGTTAGACCAAAAAATAATAGAAATACAGTAAAACAGATAAATAGAATTATGACTATGAAACGTTTCAGGTGGTTTTCAGATGTTCTGGGAGGAGAATCTGCTGCATGTGAGCTAATTCTGAGTGTTTCTAATGTTTTATACTTTAACTGTAAAGTCAGAACGACAACAGGTACAAAGATATAGTTGAACTTTTACAGGTCTATGATGTAACCTTCTGGGTCTGAGGCCGTTTTCTCCCTTTTAAGACTATTTCTAAATGTTTTTTTTATCACATTTTACAAAACAATCTCAGCTTTCTGAAGACGAGGCTCCATCTGTCCCAGAACAACGTGGAGAGATTAAAAAGAATATATTAAGAACATTTTAAACTGCATATAAAAGACGATTAAAGCAAATAAATTACATTTTAACGACAATGAATAAAGCAAGTAAATAAATAAGTTATGCGCCTGTTGAAAGGTGGATAACTTCAACCAGAAGATTTCTGGGGTTTGTGATAACTTGTGATGTCTCATCTCATCACGGTTCTCTAAGTTCTGTTGTATCCACCGACAGATTTAATGATGATAATCAGCTGATATGTAGAGTTATGTGTCATCTGCCGTTACAATATTACAATATTCAAGGATCAACATGGAGATGTCGAATAGAAGAGGCTCGATAACAGACCCTTGAGGGACTCCATGTGTGACATTTGTTTCTTTGTCACAAATATGTTTTCTCATCAGTCTGACTCACACATACAACACAGATTATTATGGGATGTGGAGCTTGTAGTGATGAAGGTTTTCTTCTGTGATGAATTTCGATCATTCGGAGCATCAGATGAGACAGAATGAATCATAAACTTGTTGCTCTGATCACTGAATGGAGACGATGAAAACCACAGAGTGTGACTCTCAGATGTGTCGGCCCACTTCCACTCCACCTGTTTTCCACTGGAACGCTCCCAGTGTTCATTTGAACCTTTTAAAGTGAGTGATTGACTCATCGCTCCAACAAGGAGGTTATGTTTCATCCATTTGTTTCTTTGTTTGTAAGCAGGATTACACAAAATTAACTGAACCGATTATTCATGTCCCCTTTGATTAAAATATTCACAGGCTGATCTCAGGCTGGTTTGTTCATTTATTTGTCAGCAGGATTACACAAAATGTTAGAAACCATATTTGCAAAATCTTTCCATCCTCCCACCAAGTTTGTTGGGAATCCATCCGGTAGTTTTCGGGTAATCCTGCTGACAAACAAGCAAACTAGAACAGTAGGAGAGAATTTATCTGCTGAGGCAGATTGGAATCCACCTCAAAATCATTTCTCCTTATTCGTTGAAAGGAATTATTTGTTCCACAAATTACTCTGAAGTCCGTCGAGAACATTTTGATATATTTTGTCAACTAAAAGACAAATGAAAGTAGAACCTCCTCGCTGTTTTTTTTTGTTTGTTTGTTTGTTTGTTGGTTTGTCAGCAGGATTAAAATTACAGAACAGATTTCTATGAAACTTGGTCTGAGGATAGGCCGGAATAGACCCCGTTAAATTTCAGTGTGGATCTGAATAAAGGTTTAGGTGTTAGGGTAACCCAGGATTTGTTTTCTACCTACTCTTTAACATTGCGAGTTGGAGCATGTTTCAACATTTTCTTTAATTTTTCAGGGAATAATGACGGATCTTAATGATTGTAGAAATGTGGTTTAGACATTGTAGGATGTTTGGTTTGCAGGGATCACCCGTTCTGGATGATCTCGTTAAAGACTTATGGATTACACCGTAGAGCTGTATGGAGTCATTTTATGTCTGTTTTATAAATCTAGTCTCCGTCTTCTTCAGGTGTTTAGCGCTGTTTTACTGACTTTGGGTGAACTGTTCCTTTAAAGTTAACCACGTCTAACTTCACCAAAACACTGCAGGAGAACAAATGATGCTTTCAGCGGAGATGTGTTCAGACAGGAAGTTATTTTTTATTGTCTATATGTGTCATATTTGTGTTACATCATTGTCAATATTTGCGCTGAATATTGCAAAGGTCATAGAGTCTGGGAGCATCTTGTTGAAGTGTTGGATGTAATCAAAGCAGAGATTATTTATTATTATTTCTATCATTAATAAGAAGAATAAATATATGAATATGAGGGAAATTAATAAATAAAGAAATTAGAAAACTTTGTTAATCTAAGTGATAAACATGTCTGGTTTATCATGCTGTAAAAATACATACATACTTTTAAAAGTGTACATTTGATGGAGGTGTCAGCATCTGTGATCTGATTGGCTGCTGCTGCTGCTGGAAAATCTTGTGTCTTTCCACAGGATGTGGCTGCCAGATGAAGACATCGCAGACAAAGACGGCAGCGGTTTCTGCCTCAAAGCCTGCTGGGACAGGATGTGTGTGGGCGGGAAAATCGAGGTCATGTGGTGCTGAGGTGAAGACGCCTCAGGATGGAGAAACCAGATCAGACATCTAGATGTAAACCAGCAGGTCACACTGTTCTCATGTGAGAAATATTCTATGTTCAGGTGTAGAGCAAACAGCTGCACGGGTTCCTGAAGGCACCACAAGACTCTAAATCATTTATCCATTTTACTTTGTTACAAAAAATGATTTCCCCTTAAATAACATTCAGTTTGTATCATTTTGTTCTATTAATCCAGTTAAGTCAAAAGAAATGAAACAAAATCCAACAAATGCAACGAGTCAAACAATCTGGATCCACCAAAACTCATCAAATAAATCCTCTGGATCTATTAAAACCATTATCTCAGCTGCTAGTTGTTGTTTGTAGCTGTATTTGTTAGTGTATATCGGCTAAATAACGATGACCTATAAATAAATATTTGGAAGAATTCTGTCATCAATAATAATAATGATCACACCTCTCATTTATATTTGTTGTTTACTATTATATTTTTAAGGTTTTTTTTCTATTTGCACACTGAGTTACATAATTCTTAGTTCCTCAGCTAAATAATGGCATAGATGCCATTTAAATAATCTTTTCCCCTCAGTTCATATCTTAAACAACCACTGAATAAAACATTAAGTAAATTATTGTGTTCTTTATACATATATCATAAAGTTTTATTGAAACCTCCTCAGAAATGTTTAAAGTTGTGAAATTCATCATCACCATCTTCATGATGAAGGTAAAGTTTGACCCAGTATGACCTGCTGACACTGATCTCATCTGTCGGCCTTAATGGTGATGGAAAATCTCTTTGTTTGTTTTTTTGTTTGTTTGTTTTGCAGCTTCACCGCCGGCAGGAAGTCAGGATGTGAATGAGGTTAAAAACATAAAGCAGCGAGGCTGCAGCGGCAGGAAGTGACATCAACATCCGTCAGCGTGCAGAGATGAAGACGACCTCAGAATGTTTCCAACACGTGGTGGAAAAAAAAATCTGCAGCTGTAAGTGTTTCAAAACTTTCAGGAACTTTTTTCCCACAAGACAATAAAAATATGAAGGCAGGAAATAATTAAAAAACATATTAAACACTGAAATATAATGTGATGTTAAAACAAGTTTAATCATATTATCATTCATTTCCTGTTTATGCTGCTAACAAATACAATGATGCTTACAAACCTGTTATAGACCATTAATTACATGTTTATATTCATACAGTAAAGGTCAGGACTGTCCACACACTTTTGGTCACATACTTTATTTTTTGACAAAAACTGAGAATAAACAATAAACAATCCTGTTTATTCTGTACATCAGAATATTTTCGTTTGATATAAAATCTTTTACATTGATCTGTATTCTTGTCATGTTATATTCAGATTTTTGGACATTAATTGTCAGTCATGATTAAAACTAAATGAAGACAACAGTGAAAAACTTCTAGTTGAGCACAAAGCGACAAGAGTTCAGAGGTAACATAACATTTTAATCCTACATAATCAAAGGGGACATAAACAGCTTTTTATCATCTATGAAATATGAATAAAGTAAGTTTCTATCCCATAAAGATGCTGATAAAATTATTCATGCTTTATTTCAAATAGATTATATTAATGCTCTTTTCACTAAAGCTGTCGAATTCAGACAGTTTTTATTTTTTTGACATATTCTTTGAATATATCTCTGCTGCCATCTTGGCCAAGACTTCCTGGAAGAAGAGATGTTGTATCTCAGTGGGATAAATAAAGGATAAATAAAGGAATAACTTCATTTTATTCAGAACTGCTCTGTTAGACCTTAACTAAAACAGGAAGAGATCATATTTCAGTTTTAGCTTCACTCCATCGGCTCCCAGTATCCTTTAGATTTCATGGTCATATTTACTAATTGATTTATTGAAAAGTCAGTAAGTTCTGACCGTCATCCATTAACAGTGCCCCCCCAAAACATTAAGACACCACCACCAAACTATCCACTTCCTGGATCTATATGACAGGATTGCTGTCTCTGCGGCAACGATACAAACACCAACGACCACCAGCTGTGTACAAGTTAAATCTGGACTTGTCATTAAATGTGATCTCCATCCACTTTGCAATGAGCCATAACATCTGTAACATCTGTGCTGCAGGTGTCTGCAGAGTTCAGACCATAGCATCCCAACTGCCTGGTCACATAAGTTCTTTCAGGAATCATGACATCATCAGTTGTTTCAGTAGAACATTAATTAGACCCGGTAAATTATCGCCTTGACCAGGTCTTTTCAATCATACAGAAAAAAATCTCACCAAAAATCTCTTTACTCTGAGATGCACCAACGACTGTTATTTCTATGTTATGACTAAATGATGGTTATTCATGATTTAACATGTTTTGGTTGTGGGAACTTTAAAAAGTCCATTCAGTGGTTAAGGTTAGTTTCAGTAGATTAGAGCTAGTGAATAGAAATGACAGGGTTTTTAAAATGATGCGTTTCTACTGTTACTTAGTATATTTGAAGGCAATTGTTTGTTTTATTTCTGTCTTTAAGGATTAATTTTGCAACCTGTTTGCATAAGAAGTTTATATTTTATATAATTCATTGTTTTTGTAATATCTTCTAATGTGGATTTTAACTACAAATTCACAAATTCATGTGTTATATAAAGGTATAGCTAGCTGTGGACTGATGTCTCCATCTAGTGGCAGAAAAACTATACTGCAGGCTTCTTTTGCTGTGAGCGCGAGGCTGAGCCTCTTGGAATCAGAATCAGAGTCAGAATAATCTTTATTGTCATTATATGCAAGTACAATGACATTCGAATGGTTTCTCTCCAGTGCAGATAGAAGAATAGAAAAGGTGACCCTGAGGAATCTCCAGAGACTTCAGGTGCAGCTCAGGTTCAGGTCTGCATGTTCACAACTATATGACTGTCATTAGATTCCACCAGGCCTGTTTGCAGTTATGAGACGGTAAAGATTTACAGGAGAGATTGCGAATGATGAAGAATACTGTAAAGATGTTTTAAAGATGTATTTGTGACACAACAGGTTTCACATCATGGATTATTGATTTCTTAACTCAGCACTGAGGTTTATTTTGTTTGTAATGATTCCGTTATGAGCTGGAATATTGCATCTGATTCTGTGGGCATAAAACCAATAGGGGGCTCAGGTAGATAACAGGTGGGGGTCTTGGTGGCTCATTAGATGATGAGACCCTTTGCTGTAAAGGCTGGTGGCTGTTGGTACTCAGGTGATGATGTGTTCCTGCTGACAGGGTAGACTGAAGACTTTTATGGTACTGAGTTATGGGCTGTAAACTAGTCAAGAATTCAAAAAGTAGGACCAGTCCTTATTGCCCCATATGAATATTAGGTTTATAGTTTATAAATTAAGGATGTGTCATTAAATGTCAGGGTGGTTCCAGATCAAAGATGTTTTCTTTAACTTTCTTTAACAGGGCTTGTTTCAACATTTTCATTTATTTCTCAGGGAATAATCTATTATTGCTACTGGCTGCTTTCTAAGTCTTCCGTTTTGGGCCACATGTATGCTACGTCATGACATTGTGTAGTAATCTGTGAGACTGCAGTCTGACCTTTTTCCAGATCAGTCCTGCTGCTGAACAACATCAGTAGGGTGACATGTCTGGGCCAGTGTAAAATGGGCTGTTGTGATTGGTCCATTGGAGAGAGAGAGACAGAAGATTCAGCAAAAAATCCAAAAAAACACCTACACTTTAAAAACAAACCCCCAAAAAATGCAACCCACGACTCCTTCAGACTCCGCCCCCTCCTCGCCACGATGGCTCCATACAACGCCATCATTATGGCTCATGACACACCAAACCGCCTGTCCATCTCACGCTCTCCAACATATCCTCCACGTCTACAGAGCACAGACTGGATCTAAGTTTTTCCTTTAATATGTTGTTTTTGTGTTTATTTTACTGGTTAGCCTGTTGAATTTGGCGTTAACTCATTCTGCTGCTAATGTCGCTAGCATCTGTTCGAGGCCCACAGTCTTTGTGTATGTATCACTGAGAGACCAAATAAACTGTTTTATTTTGGTTCTAGTATTTGTGGGATCTAATAAACTGGACTCTTCTTTCTGGACTGGAGAGAGTTCTTCACAGCCGACATCTAAAGAAATAACTCAGAAACCAATGATTCACATTCAGATGTTATTAAATGAAATGTCTTCATGCTGCATGATCTCCAATACCTGTTATAATGTAGAGAACCAGCA
The DNA here is from genome assembly GCA_037577475.1 of Chaunax sp. Z400. Taxonomy (NCBI): domain Eukaryota; kingdom Metazoa; phylum Chordata; class Actinopteri; order Lophiiformes; family Chaunacidae; genus Chaunax; species Chaunax sp. Z400. The sequence continues at coordinate 824,188 of CM075198.1, forward strand.
GAGAGAACAAACAGTGATGCAGCGACAGCATGTTGAATAAAGGTCTTGTTTCTGTTTGTGTATTGAACTCTGCTGAAGATGGAAGTTCATCTCTTCTATAGTTCTAACAGTTTAGCTCCTCCCTCAGTCTCTCCATCTCCTCTCACATCTGTGTTTTTACTTCTTTTAGCTTCTCTTCCTCCTGGTCGACAGACTGGTAGCAGCATTTTGCAGATGATGGAGTTGTTTTTTTTAAATAGATTTCATAAAAAACCGAGTTTTGCAAATAAAAATATCTCAGTTCTAGACTCACACTATTACATGAACGTCAGAAACACCAACACTTAACTGTAAAACACGTTCTGCCAAAAGTACTGGATTTTAATGCAATCTATAGAAACATATCGTCAACAAATTAATAGGAATTTAAGTGTTAAAAAATACCTAATGGCAACATGTAAACAGTAACTGAGAGGTCTGAGGATAGAACCCTGTGGTGCACCACAACAAATCACAGCGTAAGGGAACAACAGAGGAACTTGTTTTATACAACAATCAAAACCTGAGTCTGTGATGACAACCAGTGACCTGTACTATGAAGCAGGATTTGCAGTTACCATGGTAACTTCAGGGTTAACTCTGAGTTTTCAGTGTTACGATGCTGGTTCACTCCTTACTGCTGTTCGTCATCATATCTCTAAATGTAAGAATATGATAAGCCTCTTAATTTAAGCATTCACACCTTTATTTCCTGAATTATGTGTTTAACGTCCTCATATTTGTCAAATATTATAGTTTAGCTCATCGTTTGTGTAATATATATTATATATAATATAGATATGCTCTACAGAGACTCCAGACTGTCTCATCACAGATCAGTGAAGTGTAACAGTGTGACTCCCTCTGGTGGATGTTGTGGAGGATTCTGTTGTCTTTGCTGCAGGTTTTTGTACAGAGTCTTTGTGTTTCCTGTCACTATGGGCTGCAGAGCACAGTAGTACACAGCAGAGTCAGACAGCTGGAGCTTCTGGATCTTCAGAGGAACTGATTTGAAAGTGGAATTCAGTCTGGATGAAAATCTCTCCCTGAACTCAGCTGGTGTGTTCCCTTCATCCTTTTGAACGCGACTCAGTAGGAATTTGGGGCTGTTGTTTCCATCCTGTTTGTACCAGAACAAGTAGGGACGCTGGTCACTGGTCTCAAATGTACAGCCAAGTGTGACTGAGTCTCCTTCAGTAGCAATAACATCTCCTGTTGGCTGCATCACTCTGTCTTCTCCTTTACACTCTGAGGAAGAGGAGGACAAGCAGAGGAAGAGATGAATCAATAAAGTGTTAAAGAGTTTTGAAAGGAAATGTGATCTGTGTCTCACCAAAGAAAAGAGCAGCTAGAATAATCCACAGCAGATGTTCCATCTCTAGCAGCAGGTTTGAATGAACAGGAGAAACTAGCTGATGTTCCACATTCACACTGAGAATTGTTCTCTTCACAGCACCACTTATTATTGACACAATGGTTGAACACAGTGCAGAAGTAGTGCACCGCCTACTTGATAATGTCGCCTTCTAGTGGAGGTGGAAGTTCAGTACACCAGAGTGAAAAAGGCTTCCAGCAGCTTGTCAGTGAGTCAGCTTGTGTTTTTGTACAGAGTCTTTGTGTTTCCTGTCACTGTGGGCCTCACAGCACAGTAGTACAGAGCAGAGTCTGTCACTGCAGCAGAGGAGATCTGCAGATCCATCTGGGTTTTATCCTCACTCACTTTAACAGACAGTCTGGAGTTTGATGCATTTTGTGTTCCCGAGTGAAAGATGAGGAACTCTGGGGGTTTTCCTGGATATTGTCGATACCAGAAGAAATAATCGTTGGGAGCAGCAGCTCTGCTGTATTTGTAGGACAGAGTAACAGAGCTGTCTTCTAAACTGGACTCTTCTTTCTGGACTGGAGAGAGTTTTTCACAGCTGACACCTGAAGAAAAAGAAAACTGTTGTGAAGAAATCAATCACATCCAGATAGATTGTTATCAATAATCTCCCCATACCTGTTATAATGTAGAGAAGCAGCAGAGAGAACACACAGTGATGCAGCGACAGCATGTTGAATAAAGGTCTTGTCTCTGTTTGTGTATTGAACTCTGCTGAAGATGGAAGTTCATCTCTTCTATAGTTCTAACAGTTTAGCTCCTCCCTCAGTTTCTCCGTCTCCTCTCACATCTGTGTTTTTACTTCTTTTAGCTTCTCTTCCTCCTGGTCGACAGACTGGTAGCAGCATTTTGCAGATGATGGAGTTGTTTTTTTAAAATAGATTTAATAAAAAACCGAGTTTTGCAAATAAAAATATCTCAGTTCTTGACTCACACTATTACATGAACGTCAGAAACACCAACACTTAACTGTAAAACACGTTCTGCCAAAAGTACTGGATTTTAATGCAATCTATAGAAACATATCGTCAACAAATTAATAGAAATTTAAGTGTTAAAAATTACCTAATGGCAACATGTAAACAGTAACTGAGAGGTCTGAGGATAGAACCCTGTGGTACACCACAACAAATCACAGCGTAAGGGAACAACAGAGGAACTTGTTTTATACAACAATCAAAACCTGAGTCTGTGATGACAACCAGTGACCTGTACTATGAAGCAGGATTTACAGTTAACATGGTAACTTCAGGGTTAACTCTGAGTTTTTAGTGTTACGATGCTGGTTCACTCCTTACTGCTGTTCATCATCATATCTCTAAATGATAAGGTCAGAATATGATAAGCCTCTTAATTTAAGCATTCACACCTTTATTTCCTGAATTATGTGTTTAACGTCCTCATATTTGTCCAATATTATAGTTTAGCTCATCGTTTGTGTAATATATATTATATATAATATAGATATGCTCTACAGAGACTCCAGACTGTCTCATCACAGATCAGTGAAGTGTAACAGTGTGACTCCCTCTGGTGGATGTTGTGGAGGATTCTGTTGTCTTTGCTGCAGGTTTTTGTACAGAGTCTTTGTGTTTCCTGTCACTGTGGGCTTCACAGCACAGTAGTACACAGCAGAGTCTGTCACTGCAGCAGAGGAGATCTGCAGATCCATCTGGGTTTTATCCTCACTCACTTTAACAGACAGTCTGGACACTGAAACAATTAATGTTTCTCCTTTTCCTGAGTGAGAGACGAGGAACTCTGGGGGTTTTCCTGGATATTGTCGATACCAGAAGAAATAATCGTTGAGAGGAGCAGCTCTGCTGTATTTGTAGGACAGAGTAACAGAGCTGTCTTCTAAACTGGACTCTTCTTTCTGGACTGGAGAGAGATATTCACAGCTGACACCTGAAGAAAGAGAAAACTGTTGTGAAGAAATCAATCACATCCAGATAGATTGTTATCAATCATCTCCCCATACCTGTTATAATGTAGAGAAGCAGCAGAGAGAACACACAGTGATGCAGCGACAGCATGTTGAATAAAGGTCTTGTTTCTGTTTGTGTATTGAACTCTGCTGAAGATGGAAGTTCATCTCTTCTATAGTTCTAACAGTTTAGCTCCTCCCTCAGTCTCTCCGTCTCCTCTCACATCTGTGTTTTTACTTCTTTTAGCTTCTCTTCCTCCTGGTCGACAGACTGGTAGCAGCATTTTGCAGATGATGGAGTTGTTTTTTTAAAAATAGATTTCATAAAAAACCGAGTTTTGCAAATAAAAATATCTCAGTTCTAGACTCACACTATTACATGAACGTCAGAAACACCAACACTTAACTGTAAAACACGTTCTGCCAAAAGTACTGGATTTTAATGCAATCTATAGAAACATATCGTCAACAAATTAATAGAAATTTAAGTGTTAAAAAATACCTAATGGCAACATGTAAACAGTAACTGAGAGGTCTGAGGATAGAACCCTGTGGTACACCACAACAAATCACAGCGTAAGGGAACAACAGAGGAACTTTTTTTATACAACAATCAAAACCTGAGTCTGTGATGACAACCAGTTACCTGTACTATGAAGCAGGATTTGCAGTTACCATGGTAACTTCAGGGTTAACTCTGAGTTTTTAGTGTTACGATGCTGGTTCACTCCTTACTGCTGTTCATCATCATATCTCTAAATGTAAGAATATGATAAGCCTCTTAATTTAAGCATTCACACCTTTATTTCCTGAATTATGTGTTTAACGTCCTCATATTTGTCAAATATTATAGTTTAGCTCATCGTTTGTGTAATATATATTATATATAATATAGATATGCTCTACAGAGACTCCAGACTGTCTCATCACAGATCAGTGAAGTGTAACAGTGTGACTCCCTCTGGTGGATGTTGTGGAGGATTCTGTTGTCTTTGCTGCAGGTTTTTGTACAGAGTCTTTGTGTTTCCTGTCACTGTGGGCTGCAGAGCACAGTAGTACACAGCAGAGTCAGACAGCTGCAGCTTCTGGATCTTCAGAGGAACTGATTTGAAAGTGGAATTCAGTCTGGATGAAAATCTCTCCCTGAACTCAGCTGGTGTGTTCCCTTCATCCTTTTGAACGCGACTCAGTAGGAATTTGGGGCTGTTGTTTCCATCCTGTTTGTACCAGAACAAAGTTGGAGTTATGCTGTCGCCTTCAAATGTACAGCCAAGTGTGACTGAGTCTCCTTCAGTAGCAATAACATCTCCTGTTGGCTGCATCACTCTGTCTTCTCCTTTACACTCTGAGGAAGAGGAGGACAAGCAGAGGAAGAGATGAGTCAATAAAGTGTTAAAGAGTTTTGAAAGGAAATGTGATCTGTGTCTCACCAAAGAAAAGAGCAGCTAGAATAATCCACAGCAGATGTTCCATCTCTAGCAGCAGGTTTGAATGAACAGGAGAAACTAGCTGATGTTCCACATTCACACTGAGAATTGTTCTCTTCACAGCACCACTTATTATTGACACAATGGTTGAACACAGTGCAGAAGTAGTGCACCGCCTACTTGATAATGTCGCCTTCTAGTGGAGGTGGAAGTTCAGTACACCAGAGTGAAAAAGGCTTCCAGCAGCTTGTCAGTGTGTCAGCTTGTGTTTTTGTACAGAGTCTTTGTGTTTCCTGTCACTGTGGGCTTCACAGCACAGTAGTACAGAGCAGAGTCTGTCACTGCAGCAGAGGAGATCTGCAGATCCATCTGGGTTTTATCCTCACTCACTTTAACAGACAGTCTGGAGTTTGATGCATTTTGTGTTCCCAAGTGAAAGATGAGGAACTCTGGGGGTTTTCCTGGATATTGTCGATACCAGAAGAAATAATCGCTGAGAGTAGCAGCTCTGCTGTATTTGTAGGACAGAGTAACAGAGCTGTCTTCTAAACTGGACTCTTCTTTCTGGACTGGAGAGAGTTTTTCACAGCTGACACCTGAAGAAAAAGAAAACTGTTGTGAAGAAATCAATCACATCCAGATAGATTATCAATCATCTCCCCATACCTGTTATAATGTAGAGAACCAGCAGAGAGAACACACAGTGATGCAGCGACAGCATGTTGAATAAAGGTCTTGTTTCTGTTTGTGTATTGAACTCTGCTGAAGATGGAAGTTCATCTCTTCTATAGTTCTAACAGTTTAGCTCCTCCCTCAGTTTCTCCGTCTCCTCTCACATCTGTGTTTTTACTTCTTTTAGCTTCTCATCCTCCTGGTCGACAGACTGGTAGCAGCATTTTGCAGATGATGGAGTTGTTTTTTTTAGATAGATTTCATAAAAAACCGAGTTTTGCAAATAAAAATATCTCAGTTCTAGACTCACACTATTACATGAACGTCAGAAACACCAACACTTAACTGTAAAACACGTTCTGCCAAAAGTACTGGATTTTAATGCAATCTATAGAAACATATCGTCAACAAATTAATAGAAATTTAAGTGTTAAAAATTACCTAATTGCAACATGTAAACAGTAACTGAGAGGTCTGAGGATAGAACCCTGTGGTACACCACAACAAATCACAGCGTAAGGGAACAACAGAGGAACTTTTTTTATGCAACAATCAAAACCTGAGGCTGTGATGACAACCAGTTACCTGTACTATGAAGCAGGATTTGCAGTTACCATGGTAACTTCAGGGTTAACTCTGAGTTTTCAGTGTTACGATGCTGGTTCACTCCTTACTGCTGTTCATCATCATATCTCTAAATGATAAGGTAAGAATATGGTAAGCCTCTTAATTTAAGCATTCACACCTTTATTTCCTGAATTATGTGTTTAACGTCCTCATATTTGTCCAATACTATAGTTTAGCTCGTCGTTTGTGTAATATATATTATATATAATATAGCTATGCTCTACAGAGACTCCAGACTGTCTCATCACAGATCAGTGAAGTGTAACAGTGTGACTCCCTCTGGTGGATGTTGTGGAGGATTCTGTTGTCTTTGCTGCAGGTTTTTGTACAGAGTCTTTGTGTTTCCTGTCACTGTGGGCTTCACAGCACAGTAGTACAGAGCAGAGTCTGTCACTGCAGCAGAGGAGATCTGCAGATCCATCTGGGTTTTATCCTCACTCACTTTAACAGACAGTCTGGACACTGAAACAACTAATGTTTCTCCTTTTCCTGAGTGAGAGACGAGGAGCTCTGGGGGTTTTCCTGGATATTGTCGATACCAGAAGAAATACTCGCTGGGAGCAGCAGCTCTGCTGTATTTGTAGGACAGAGTAACAGAGCTGTCTTCTAAACTGGACTCTTCTTTCTGGACTGGAGAGAGTTTTTCACAGCTGACACCTGAAGAAAAAGAAAACTGTTGTGAAGAAATCAATCACATCCAGATAGATTGTTATCAATAATCTCCCCATACCTGTTATAATGTAGAGAAGCACCAGAGAGAACACACAGTGATGCAGCGACAGCATGTTGAATAAAGGTCTTGTTTCTGTTTGTGTATTGAACTCTGCTGAAGATGGAAGTTCATCTCTTCTATAGTTCTAACAGTTTAGCTCCTCCCTCAGTTTCTCCGTCTCCTCTCACATCTGTGTTTTTACTTCTTTTAGCTTCTCTTCCTCCTGGTCGACAGACTGGTAGCAGCATTTTGCAGATGATGGAGTTGTTTTTTTAAATAGATTTCATAAAAAACCGAGTTTTGCAAATAAAAATATCTCAGTTCTAGACTCACACTATTACATGAACGTCAGAAACACCAACACTTAACTGTAAAACACGTTCTGCCAAAAGTACTGGATTTTAATGCAATCTATAGAAACATATCGTCAACAAATTAATAGAAATTTAAGTGTTAAAAAATACCTAATGGCAACATGTAAACAGTAACTGAGAGGTCTGAGGATAGAACCCTGTGGTACACCACAACAAATCACAGCGTAAGGGAACAACAGAGGAACTTGTTTTATACAACAATCAAAACCTGAGTCTGTGATGACAACCAGTTACAGTACTATGAAGCAGGATTTGCAGTTACCATGGTAACTTCAGGGATAACTCTGAGTTTTCAGTGTTACGATGCTGGTTCAGTCCTTACTGCTGTTCATCATCATATCTCTAAATGATAAGGTAAGAATATGATAAGCCTCTTAATTTAAGCATTCACACCTTTATTTCCTGAATTATGTGTTTAACGTCCTCATATTTGTCCAATATTATAGTTTAGCTCATCGTTTGTGTAATATATATTATATATAATATAGATATGCTCTACAGAGACTCCAGACTGTCTCATCACAGATCGGTTAAGTGTAACAGTGTGACTCCCTCTGGTGGATGTTGTGGAGGATTCTGTTGTCTTTGCTGCAGGTTTTTGTACAGAGTCTTTGTGTTTCCTGTCACTGTGGGCCTCACAGCACAGTAGTACAGAGCAGAGTCTGTCACTGCAGCAGAGGAGATCTGCAGATCCATCTGGGTTTTATCCTCACTCACTTTAACAGACAGTCTGGACACTGAAACAACTGATGTTTCTCCTTTTCCTGAGTGAAAGATGAGGAACTCTGGGGGTTTTCCTGGATATTGTCGATACCAGAAGAAATAATCGTTGAGAGCAGCAGCTCTGCTGTATTTGTAGGACAGAGTAACAGAGCTGTCTTCTAAACTGGACTCTTCTTTCTGGACTGGAGAGAGTTTTTCACAGCTGACACCTGAAGAAAAAGAAAACTGTTGTGAAGAAATCAATCACATCCAGATAGATTGTTATCAATCATCTCCCCATACCTGTTATAATGTAGAGAACCAGCAGAGAGAACACACAGTGATGCAGCGACAGCATGTTCAATAAATGTCTTGTTTCTGTTTGTGTATTGAACTCTGCTGAAGATGGAAGTTCATCTCTTCTATAGTTCTAACAGTTTAGCTCCTCCCTCAGTCTCTCCGTCTCCTCTCACATCTGTGTTTTTACTTCTTTTAGCTTCTCTTCCTCCTGGTCGACAGACTGGTAGCAGCATTTTGCAGATGATGGAGTTGTTTTTTTTAAATAGATTTCATAAAAAACCGAGTTTTGCAAATAAAAATATCTCAGTTCTAGACTCACACTATTACATGAACGTCAGAAACACCAACACTTAACTGTAAAACACGTTCTGCCAAAAGTACTGGATTTTAATGCAATCTATAGAAACATATCGTCAACAAATTAATAGAAATTTAAGTGTTAAAAAATACCTAATGGCAACATGTAAACAGTAACTGAGAGGTCTGAGGATAGAACCCTGTGGTACACCACAACAAATCACAGCATAAGGGAACAACAGAGGAACTTGTTTTATACAACAATCAAATCTGAGTCTGTGATGACAACCAGTTACAGTACTATGAAGCAGGATTTGCAGTTACCATGGTAACTTCAGGGTTAACTCTGAGTTTTCAGTGTTACGATGCTGGTTCACTCCTTACTGCTGTTCATCATCATATCTCTAAATGATAAGGTAAGAATATGATAAGCCTCTTAATTTAAGCATTCACACCTTTATTTCCTGAATTATGTGTTTAACGTCCTCACATTTGTCCAATATTATAGTTTAGCTCATCGTTTGTGTAATATATATTATATATAATATAGATATGCTCTACAGGGACTCCAGACTGCCTCATCACAGATCAGTGAAGTGTAACAGTGTGACTCCCTCTGGTGGATGTTGTGGAGGATTCTGTTGTCTTTGCTGCAGGTTTTTGTACAGAGTCTTTGTGTTTCCTGTCACTGTGGGCCTCACAGCACAGTAGTACAGAGCAGAGTCTGTCACTGCAGCAGAGGAGATCTGCAGATCCATCTGGGTTTTATCCTCACTCACTTTAACAGACAGTCTGGACACTGAAACAACTAATGTTTCTCCTTTTCCTGAGTGAGAGACGAGGAGCTCTGGGGGTTTTCCTGGATATTGTCGATACCAGAAGAAATAATCGCTGAGAGTAGCAGCTCTGCTGTATTTGTAGGACAGAGTAACAGAGCTGTCTTCTAAACTGGACTCTTCTTTCTGGACTGGAGAGAGTTTTTCACAGCTGACACCTGAAGAAAAAGAAAACTGTTGTGAAGAAATCAATCACATCCAGATAGATTGTTATCAATCATCTCCCCATACCTGTTATAATGTAGAGAAGCAGCAGAGAGAACACACAGTGATGCAGCGACAGCATGTTGAATAAAGGCCTTGTTTCTGTTTGTGTATTGAACTCTGCTGAAGATGGAAGTTCATCTCTTCTATAGTTCAGTAACAGTTTAGCTCCTCCTCCTCTTGTGTTTGCAGAGCAATGTCAATTTGCATTTTGCGCTATTAAATCATTGATGCCCATTTCAACAACTTCCCTACATGAGACTGGGTTCCCAGCTCTCGCTTGCACGAAGGCTGAAACTCCATAATGCAGCTCCACGTTGCAGCATTATGTGAGGCCATTCAAGCACATCCAACATTAATCTGAGGAGAGGTGAGTGTCCACATCTGTTCCACGGATCTTCAGATAGCTTGATGCTCATCTCAGTGGACGCTGTGCTGCTGATCTACGTTTCTTATTACTGTGTGGTCAGGTTTATAAGACTGTGGATGAGAGAGTGGTGTTTTACATGCTTTACCCTCAGTGAGTTGAAGACTTTTCATTACTGTTATTTTTGATGTTCAAATTAATTTGGTTTTCTACTCCATTTGTTTCTGTATAAATTTGCACACGTACATTTATTGTTATAAAATATCATTGTATATTTGTACTCGTCCTGCTAAAGGCAGAGGTGCTGGCTGAGTGCTGATGCTGACAGCAGGGATGTGGGACATCCAAAACTGATGAATTGTGGATGTGGGGCAACAGAGTGAGGTCAGAGCCCAGGTAGTCAGTAGGTCTATGCGGGACGGTCCCCACACCTCCTCATGTTGACACCATTCTCCATCTCACAGACATGGTAGGACAGGTCGAGGCGCAAATTGGTGAATCTACTGTTGCACAGCTGATGTCAGCTGGTGGACCACCAGACTACCTCGGCATGTAGCCGTCCATGTTACATCTGACAAACACCAACACACATTGCACTGACAAATTGGCTTTATTTTATTGTTACAGAATACAGTGGTGGAGGAAGTACTCATATTTATAACTGCACTAAAAGCAGAAATACCACAGAAGTATTATCAGCGAAATATACGCCCAGTATTAACAGAAAATGTATTCATTAAAGGTTTTGCCAGATGTCGTGAGAGAAACAAGCAACCAGGTCTCAAGATGTGTGACAGAGGTCACGTGATCAATTTATACACGTGAATTAATTTTGCATTTCAAAAAGCAACCATTATAAAAACACCGTCTGTAATTTTATATTTCATTCTCTGGAAGGCGACGAGCGCATCCGGTTCATTGTGACACTTCTTTAAGGGGTGAGGCAGGAGTTTTCAGATCTACCTCCCGTCTCAAAGAACAGACTACAGTTTGGACTTTCAGCCGTATCAGCGGAACACTTAGCGGATTTCCGCTTTGGCCGGTTTCCAGCCGGACAGCTTTGGTGGCTGCCCCAGTCTGCAGGGAAAACATCCGGTCCGGCCATTCGCTCCAACATTACGGCTGTGGACAGCTTCACGAAGATGTCTAAAGCCGACATTCTGAGAGGAATCATCGCTGAGAGGCTGAGAACAGCCGCGCAGGAGATCTTAGCGGTGGTGGAGAGAACCGTAGCCGCCTACGAGGAGGAGGCTTCCGGTTTGAGGCTGGAGATCGACCGACAGGAGAGACGGATGGATGATCTCCTTCAGCCGCGGGTCAGACTGGAGACAATAGGTCGGTGTTCGAGTTTCTCTGTCCGTTAGTTAAGAAGCTACAAGCACAATGAGTCTTCCCTGCAGAAAAAAACACACGTCATTTTTTAAAAGACATAACAAATGAAACCACACACACTGAATTTAACACAAAAATAGTGAAAATAACACAAAGTAAGTCCAACATATGAAACAAGACCGGGTGTTAAAGTGGGATTTGACAGGTGGGGTAACCCTAAGTTCCAGTGTAGCACCAGACAGGCTGGACCCAGAGAACACCTGTAATTTAATATATTTATTTTCTTCGTACATACGTAAAATATACACGACTCAGTCGATCAGTTCCAGTACTGTACTGGTAGCAGAGCTGATGCTCCCACTGTCAGCAGTGCTGTCAGAAAGTCATGTGACTACATGGAGCTAAGATGGCAGATTGATGAGTATTGTTGTCTTCTACAGATCAGACTTTCAATGATATGTAAAATTAAAACCTGGAATCATGTTTTCAGAATTTAAGTTAGTTAAGTTAGTTAGTTAATGATGATTTTTCCCAATTGGTTGGTTAGGATAATCCTGCCCCCAACTCATGACGTAACCGGTTCTTTTTTCCTTTTTTTTTTTTGGAACCAAAGAATTTTTTGTGGTGTCAGTGGTTTAAATGTTAACAGCTGTCTAAAAGGTGTCTGTATTTCCTTATCGTCCACAGACATCCAGCTGCTGTTGGTCAGTAAAGACGAGGTTCCCACTGAGCAGCAGGAGTGGAGGCCCAGTCTGGACCAGGATGACCCACCAGAGCTGCCACACATTAAGGAGGAACAGGAGGAACACTATATCAGTCGGGAGGGACAAGAGCTGAAGGAGGCTGATGTCACCAAATACACATTATCTCCTGTCCCTGTGAAGAGTGAAGAAGACGATGATGACGAACCTCAGTTCTCACAGCTTCATCACACTGAAGAGATGAAAACAGAAGCTGATGGAGAGAACTGTCGAGGACCAGAACCAGACAGGATCTTTTATCCAGATTGTCATTTACAACCTCATACTGAAGATGGGACATCACACTCCTCTGAATCTGAGACTGATGACAGTGGTGACTGGGAGGAGACCAGTGAACCTCAGTCAGGTTTAAACCCTCTGAGAAACAATGAAGAAACTAAATGTAAGTCTGGAAAAAGCTCCTCTGAATGTTCTACTAGCTTTGCCCACAAGAGACATCTGCAGGAACACAGTGGAACCCAAACAAAAGTGAAAATGTTCAGTTGCTCAGTTTGTGGTAAAATATACAAGAGGAAGAGATCCTAACAGCTGACAAGAGAGTTCATTCAGAGGGAAAAAGTCTTGAATGCTCAGTTTGTAAAAAGACTTTTCCACTGAGAGGAGATTTTGTGATGCACATGAGAATCCACACAGGGGAGAAACCCTTCAGTCCTTCTGTCTGTGGTGCAAGATTTGCACGAAAGGAACATCTTCAACAGCACATGAGAACTCATACAGGGGAGAAACCATTCAGCTGCTCAGTGTGTGGTAAAGGATTTGCACTCAGTGGAAATTTAAGACAACACATAAGGATCCACACTGGGGAGAAACCATTCAGTTGCAGTGTTTGTTATAAACGTTTCACTCGGTTTGCTTACTTAAAACAACATAAGTGTGTTGTTGAAAGTTGTGGATGTAAATGAAGATACAGAGATGCTCATTGAGCTGATTTCTTCACGGCTGGAGTGAGTTGGCTGAAATCTGAAAAAACAAACAATTTATTTAGATTTGGAAATTACTCCATTAATGATTCAGATGTTATTAAATGAAATGTCTTCATGCTGCATAATCTCTCATACCTGTTAAAATGTAGAGAACCAGCAGAGAGAACACACAGTGATGCAGCGACAGCATGTTGAATAAAGGTCATGTTTCTGTTTGTAGTGTAACAGTGTGACTCCCTCTGGTGGATGTTGTGGAGGATTCTGTTGTCTTTGCTGCAGGTTTTTGTACAGAGTCTTTGTGTTTCCTGTCACTGTGGGCCTCACAGCACAGTAGTACAGAGCAGAGTCTGTCACTGCAGCAGAGGAGATCTGCAGATCCATCTGGGTTTTATCCTCACTCACTTTAACAGACAGTCTGGAGTTTGATGCATTTTGTGTTCCCAAGTGAAAGATGAGGAACTCTGGGGGTTTTCCTGGATATTGTCGATACCAGAAGAAATAATCGTTGGGAGTAGCAGCTCTGCTGTATTTGTAGGACAGAGTAACAGAGCTGTCTTCTAAACTGGACTCTTCTTTCTGGACTGGAGAGAGTTTTTCACAGCTGACACCTGAAGAAAAAGAAAACTGTTGTGAAGAAATCAATCACATCCAGATAGATTGTTATCAATCATCTCCCCATACCTGTTATAATGTAGAGAAGCAGCAGAGAGAACACACAGTGATGCAGCGACAGCATGTTGAATAAAGGCCTTGTTTCTGTTTGTGTATTGAACTCTGCTGAAGATGGAAGTTCATCTCTTCTATAGTTCTAACAGTTTAGCTCCTCCCTCAGTCTCTCCGTCTCCTCTCACATCTGTGTTTTTACTTCTTTTAGCTTCTCTTCCTCCTGGTCGACAGACTGGTAGCAGCATTTTGCAGATGATGGAGTTGTTTTTTTTAGATAGATTTCATGAAAAACCGAGTTTTGCAAATAAAAATATCTCAGTTCTAGACTCACACTATTACATGAACGTCAGAAACACCAACACTTAACTGTAAAACACGTTCTGCCAAAAGTACTGGATTTTAATGCAATCTATAGAAACATATCCTCAACAAATTAATAGAAATTTAAGTGTTAAAAAATACCTAATGATAACATGTAAACAGTAACTGAGAGGTCTGAGGATAGAACCCTGTGGTACACCACAACAAATCACAGCGTAAGGGAACAACAGAGGAACTTGTTTTATACAGCAATCAAAACCTGAGTCTGTGATGACAACCAGTTACCTGTACTATGAAGCAGGATTTGCGGTTACCATGGTAACTTCAGGGTTAACTCTGAGTTTTCAGTGTTACGATGCTGGTTCACTCCTTACTGCTGTTCATCATCATATCTCTAAATGATAAGGTAAGAATATGATAAGCCTCTTAATCTAAGCATTCACACCTTTATTTCCTGAATTATGTGTTTAACGTCCTCATATTTGTCCAATATTATAGTTTAGCTCATCGTTTGTGTAATATATATTATATATAATATAGAAATGCTCTACAGAGACTCCAGACTGTCTCATCACAGATCAGTGAAGTGTAACAGTGTGACTCCCTCTGGTGGATGTTGTGGAGGATTCTGTTGTCTTTGCTGCAGGTTTTTGTACAGAGTCTTTGTGTTTCCTGTCACTGTGGGCTGCAGAGCACAGTAGTACAGAGCAGAGTCTGTCACTGCAGCAGAGGAGATCTGCAGATCCATCTGGGTTTTATCCTCACTCACTTTAACAGACAGTCTGGACACTGAAACAACTAATGTTTCTCCTTTTCCTGAGTGAGAGACGAGGAACTCTGGGGGTTTTCCTGGATATTGTCGATACCAGAAGAAATAATCGCTGAGAGTAGCAGCTCTGCTGTATTTGTAGGACAGAGTAACAGAGCTGTCTTCTAAACTGGACTCTTCTTTCTGGACTGGAGAGAGTTTTTCACAGCTGACACCTGAAGAAAAAGAAAACTGTTGTGAAGAAATCAATCACATCCAGATAGATTGTTATCAATCATCTCCCCATACCTGTTATAATGTAGAGAACCAGCAGAGAGAACACACAGTGATGCAGCGACAGCATGTTGAATAAAGGCCTTGTTTCTGTTTGTGTATTGAACTCTGCTGAAGATGGAAGTTCATCTCTTCTATAGTTCTAACAGTTTAGCTCCTCCCTCAGTCTCTCCGTCTCCTCTCACATCTGTGTTTTTACTTCTTTTAGCTTCTCTTCCTCCTGGTCGACAGACTGGTAGCAGCATTTTGCAGATGATGGAGTTGTTTTTTTTAAATAGATTTCATAAAAAACCGAGTTTTGCAAATAAAAATATCTCAGTTCTAGACTCACACTATTACATGAACGTCAGAAACACCAACACTTAACTGTAAAACACGTTCTGGCAAAAGTACTGGATTTTAATGCAATCTATAGAAGCATATCGTCAACAAATTAATAGAAATTTAAGTGTTAAAAAATACCTAATGGCAACATCTAAACAGTAACTGAGAGGTCTGAGGATAGAACCCTGTGGTACACCACAACAAATCACAGCGTAAGGGAACAACAGAGGAACTTGTTTTATATAACAATCAAAACCTGAGTCTGTGATGACAACCAGTGACCTGTACTATGAAGCAGGATTTGCAGTTGCCATGGTAACTTCAGGGTTAACTCTGAGTTTTCAGTGTTACGATGCTGGTTCATTCCTTACTGCTGTTCATCATCATATCTCTAAATGATAAGGTAAGAATATGATAAGCCTCTTAATTTAAGCATTCACACCTTTATTTCCTGAATTATGTGTTTAACGTCCTCATATTTGTCCAATATTATAGTTTAGCTCATCGTTTGTGTAATATATATTATATATAATATAGATATGCTCTACAGAGACTCCAGACTGTCTCATCACAGATCAGTGAAGTGTAACAGTGTGACTCCCTCTGGTGGATGTTGTGGAGGATTCTGTTGTCTTTGCTGCAGGTTTTTGTACAGAGTCCTTGTGTTTCCTGTCACTGTGGGCTTCACAGCACAGTAGTACAGAGCAGAGTCTGTCACTGCAGCAGAGGAGATCTGCAGATCCATCTGGGTTTTATCCTCACTCACTTTAACAGACAGTCTGGAGTTTGCATTTTGTGTTCTGATGTGAAAGATGAGGAACTCTGGGGGTTTTCCTGGATATTGTCGATACCAGAAGAAATAATCGTTGAGAGTAGCAGCTCTGCTGTATTTGTAGGACAGAGTAACAGAGCTGTCTTCTAAACTGGACTCTTCTTTCTGGACTGGAGAGAGTTTTTCACAGCTGACACCTGAAGAAAAAGAAAACTGTTGTGAAGAAATCAATCACATCCAGATAGATTGTTATCAATCATCTCCCCATACCTGTTATAATGTAGAGAAGCAGCAGAGAGAACACACAGTGATGCAGCGACAGCATGTTGAATAAAGGTCTTGTTTCTGTTTGTGTATTGAACTCTGCTGAAGATGGAAGTTCATCTCTTCTATAGTTCTAACAGTTTAGCTCCTCCCTCAGTCTCTCCATCTCCTCTCACATCTGTGTTTTTACTTCTTTTAGCTTCTCTTCCTCCTGGTCGACAGACTGGTAGCAGCATTTTGCAGATGATGGAGTTGTTTTTTTTAAATAGATTTCATAAAAAACCGAGTTTTGCAAATAAAAATATCTCAGTTCTAGACTCACACTATTACATGAACGTCAGAAACACCAACACTTAACTGTAAAACACGTTCTGCCAAAAGTACTGGATTTTAATGCAATCTATAGAAACATATCCTCAACAAATTAATAGAAATTTAAGTGTTAAAAAATACCTAATGGCAACATGTAAACAGTAACTGAGAGGTCTGAGGATAGAACCCTGTGGTACACCACAACAAATCACAGCGTAAGGGAACAACAGAGGAACTTGTTTTATACAACAATCAAAACCTGAGTCTGTGATGACAACCAGTTACCTGTACTATGAAGCAGGATTTGCGGTTACCATGGTAACTTCAGGGTTAACTCTGAGTTTTCAGTGTTACGATGCTGGTTCACTCCTTACTGCTGTTCATCATCATATCTCTAAATGATAAGGTAAGAATATGATAAGCCTCTTAATTTAAGCATTCGCACCTTTATTTCCTGAATTATGTGTTTAACGTCCTCATATTTGTCCAATATTATAGTTTAGCTCATTGTTTGTGTAATATATATTATATATAATATAGATATGCTCTACAGAGACTCCAGACTGTCTCATCACAGATCAGTGAAGTGTAACAGTGTGACTCCCTCTGGTGGATGTTGTGGAGGATTCTGTTGTCTTTGCTGCAGGTTTTTGTACAGAGTCTTTGTGTTTCCTGTCACTGTGGGCTTCACAGCACAGTAGTACAGAGCAGAGTCTGTCACTGCAGCAGAGGAGATCTGCAGATCCATCTGGGTTTTATCCTCACTCACTTTAACAGACAGTCTGGACACTGAAACAACTAATGTTTCTCCTTTTCCTGAGTGAGAGACGAGGAGCTCTGGGGGTTTTCCTGGATATTGTCGATACCAGAAGAAATACTCGCTGGGAGTAGCAGCTCTGCTGTATTTGTAGGACAGAGTAACAGAGCTGTCTTCTAAACTGGACTCTTCTTTCTGGACTGGAGAGAGTTTTTCACAGCTGACACCTGAAGAAAAAGAAAACTGTTGTGAAGAAATCAATCACATCCAGATAGATTGTTATCAATAATCTCCCCATACCTGTTATATTGTAGAGAACCAGCAGAGAGAACACACAGTGATGCAGCGACAGCATGTTGAATAAAGGCCTTGTTTCTGTTTGTGTATTGAACTCTGCTGAAGATGGAAGTTCATCTCTTCTATAGTTCTAACAGTTTAGCTCCTCCCTCAGTCTCTCCGTCTCCTCTCACATCTGTGTTTTTACTTCTTTTAGCTTCTCTTCCTCCTGGTTGACAGACTGGTAGCAGCATTTTGCAGATGATGGAGTTGTTTTTTTAAAATAGATTTCATAAAAAACCGAGTTTTGCAAATAAAAATATCTCAGTTCTAGACTCACACTATTACATGAACGTCAGAAACACCAACACTTAACTGTAAAACACGTTCTGCCAAAAGTACTGGATTTTAATGCAATCTATAGAAGCATATCGTCAACAAATAATTGGAAATTTAAGTGTTAAAAAATACCTAATGGCAACATCTAAACAGTAACTGAGAGGTCTGAGGATAGAACCCTGTGGTACACCACAACAAATCACAGCGTAAGGGAACAACAGAGGAACTTGTTTTATATAACAATCAAAACCTGAGTCTGTGATGACAACCAGTGACCTGTACTATGAAGCAGGATTTGCAGTTGCCATGGTAACTTCAGGGTTAACTCTGAGTTTTCAGTGTTACGATGCTGGTTCATTCCTTACTGCTGTTCATCATCATATCTCTAAATGATAAGGTAAGAATATGATAAGCCTCTTAATTTAAGCATTCACACCTTTATTTCCTGAATTATGTGTTTAACGTCCTCATATTTGTCCAATATTATAGTTTAGCTCATCGTTTGTGTAATATATATTATATATAATATAGATATGCTCTACAGAGACTCCAGACTGTCTCATCACAGATCAGTGAAGTGTAACAGTGTGACTCCCTCTGGTGGATGTTGTGGAGGATTCTGTTGTCTTTGCTGCAGGTTTTTGTACAGAGTCTTTGTGTTTCCTGTCACTGTGGGCTGCAGAGCACAGTAGTACACAGCAGAGTCAGACAGCTGGAGCTTCTGGATCTTCAGAGGAACTGATTTGAAAGTGGAATTCAGTCTGGATGAAAATCTCTCCCTGAACTCAGCTGGTGTGTTCCCTTCATCCTTTTGAACGCGACTCAGTAGGAATTTGGGGCTGTTGTTTCCATCCTGTTTGTACCAGAACAAGTCGGGACGCTGGTCACTGGTCTCAAATGTACAGCCAAGTGTGACTGAGTCTCCTTCAGTAGCAATAACATCTCCTGTTGGCTGCATCACTCTGTCTTCTCCTTTACACTCTGAGGAAGAGGAGGACAAGCAGAGGAAGAGATGAATCAATAAAGTGTTAAAGAGTTTTGAAAGGAAATGTGATCTGTGTCTCACCAAAGAAAAGAGCAGCTAGAATAATCCACAGCAGATGTTCCATCTCTAGCAGCAGGTTTGAATGAACAGGAGAAACTAGCTGATGTTCCACATTCACACTGAGAATTGTTCTCTTCACAGCACCACTTATTATTGACACAATGGTTGAACACAGTGCAGAAGTAGTGCACCTTCTACTTGATGATGTCGCCTTCTAGTGGAGGTGGAAGTTCAGTACACCAGAGTGAAAAAGGCTTCCAGCAGCTTGTCAGTGTGTCAGCTTGTGTTTTTGTACAGAGTCTTTGTGTTTCCTGTCACTGTGGGCCTCACAGCACAGTAGTACAGAGCAGAGTCTGTCACTGCAGCAGAGGAGATCTGCAGATCCATCTGGGTTTTATCCTCACTCACTTTAACAGACAGTCTGGAGTTTGATGCATTTTGTGTTCCGAAGTGAAAGATGAGGAACTCTGGGGGTTTTCCTGGATATTGTCGATACCAGAAGAAATAATCGCTGAGAGTAGCAGCTCTGCTGTATTTGTAGGACAGAGTGACAGAGCTGTCTTCTAAACTGGACTCTTCTTTCTGGACTGGAGAGAGTTTTTCACAGCTGACACCTGAAGAAAAAGAAAACTGTTGTGAAGAAATCAATCACATCCAGATAGATTGTTATCAATCATCTCCCCATACCTGTTATAATGTAGAGAACCAGCAGAGAGAACACACAGTGATGCAGCGACAGCATGTTGAATAAAGGTCTTGTTTCTGTTTGTGTATTGAACTCTGCTGAAGATGGAAGTTCATCTCTTCTATAGTTCTAACAGTTTAGCTCCTCCCTCAGTCTCTCCGTCTCCTCTCACATCTGTGTTTTTACTTCTTTTAGCTTCTCTTCCTCCTGGTCGACAGACTGGTAGCAGCATTTTGCAGATGATGGAGTTGTTTTTTTTAAATAGATTTCATAAAAAACCGAGTTTTGCAAATAAAAATATCTCAGTTCTAGACTCACACTATTACATGAACGTCAGAAACACCAACACTTAACTGTAAAACACGTTCTGCCAAAAGTACTGGATTTTAATGCAATCTATAGAAACATATCGTCAACAAATTAATAGAAATTTAAGTGTTAAAAAATAACTAATGGCAACATGTAAACAGTAACTGAGAGGTCTGAGGATAGAACCCTGTGGTACACCACAACAAATCACAGCGTAAGGGAACAACGGAGGAACTTGTTTTATACAACAATCAAAACCTGAGTCTGTGATGACAACCAGTTACCTGTACTATGAAGCAGGATTTGCGGTTACCATGGTAACTTCAGGGTTAACTCTGAGTTTTCAGTGTTACGATGCTGGTTCACTCCTTACTGCTGTTCATCATCATATCTCTAAATGATAAGGTAAGAATATGATAAGCCTCTTAATTTAAGCATTCACACCTTTATTTTCCTGAATTATGTGTTTAACGTCCTCATATCTGTCCAGTATTATAGTTTAGCTCATCGTTTGTGTAATATATATTATATTTAATATAGATATGCTCTACAGAGACTCCAGACTGTCTCATCACAGATCAGTGAAGTGTAACAGTGTGACTCCCTCTGGTGGATGTTGTGGAGGATTCTGTTGTCTTTGCTGCAGGTTTTTGTACAGAGTCTTTGTGTTTCCTGTCACTGTGGGCTGCAGAGCACAGTAGTACACAGCAGAGTCAGACAGCTGGAGCTTCTGGATCGTCAGAGGAACTGATGGTTGATTCATCGTAGCGTTAAATCTGTCTTTGCTGAACTTGGCAGCGTTTTCCACAGACTGGGACAAACATTTCAGAACGTACTCCGGGAAACCGCTCACTTCCTGTTTGTACCAGAACAAAGTGGGAATTGTTCTACTGGTCTCAAAAGTACAGCCAAGTGTGACTGAGTCTCCTTCAGCACCAATGACATCTCCTGTTGGCTGCATCACTCTGTCTTCTCCTTTACACTCTGAGGAAGAGGTGAACATGTAGATGAATCAATAAAGATGATTGATTAGAGGAGATCAATCAGGTTTAAAGAGTTACCTGTCCAGAGAGTCAGAATCAGGACGTTTCTCAGCCAGTGTGTCATGACTGCAGTGAGGAGGAGAGGAAGAAGACTGACTGATGGATCTGGGCCTTCACGTCATTGGTCCTTCCTCTTCATCATCTTTCATCTCATTCAGCAACATGAAATCATTCTCATCACTCTCACAGGTTGTATTGACGATGATATTATATATTGTATTTGATTTTATAGCTGTGTGACACTAATTTTAAATTTCTCCTGAGTTTTATTTCTTATAAAGTACCAATAAAAAGTTTCACATTCACTTAAATGGGAAACTGTCCAAAGTTTTAACTGGTTTTATATTTTTCTGTACTATATTATGTGATTTTATATCAATTTTTTTTACATTTTATACTTTATTTCCCTTTTGATACAAACAGTATAACATTCCATCATACTATTATTCAGATGTCACATTTTCTTGTGATCTTGTCTTATTTTTCTTCCATAGTTTCTGTTTTTACCTCGGTTCTTTAGATTTGCATACCTCTTATTATTTATGTTTTAACATATTTATGTGTCTGTACTCATTTCTGTCTTTGTGCTGCTGCAATGACAAAATTAGGGGCATTACTAAAAGTTTATCTAGTGTTAAGGAACGACAGAGTAACCTCCTCCAGGACGATGGAAGAGAGGGTGGGTAGTTTCAGAAACTTTGGCGTCACAGAGGACCAACCACGGTCCTCTGATGTCGGTGAGGAAAGTTCATCTCTACCACCTCAAACACCGGCAGGAGTCCAGGCTGCCTCTGAAGATGCTAGAGACTCTATAGCTGCACCATAGAGAGCGTCCTGACAGACAGCACCACCACATGGTTTGGAAGCAGCACCCAGAAGGACTGTCTTGCCCTGCAGAGGGTGGTGCAGTCAACCAGATGCACCATCAGCCCTACAGGACGTTTAGAGCAGGAGGTCTGGGTGGAGACAGCCATCAGACTGGTGTCTCTGCTGTACTCAGGGAGGTTTTACGCCTCCAACACCTTCTCATTCCATCTAGTCACATCCCTACTGATGCTGCTGGGCCATACCCTTGTGTGTCTCACTCAGATGAACAACGTGGCCTTTAGCCTCTGCGGTACAAAGTCTTCCTGCCTCAAATCTTTCTAATCTGTGTTCAACATAAAGCAGCACTTTGGTTCCGTTCAGGATGTTTGACCAGTGATGTGTTTGTTTTCAGGACTGCTTGGTTAAAGTCATGTGACTGACCGTGACCTCTGCCCCTCTTCTCACATTGTAAAATACGTCATGTTTTGAAGTTTCTCTGATCGTCTCATACTGAGGTGGATGTGTTTCCATCGGAGATCGGTGATCAATAAATAAAGTATTACATTTATTCAACGGATCACTTAATTGGTGCTGCTGTTGAATAAAAGGAGGAGCTTGAGAGTCTTCAGTCTTCAGGAGGGAGAGCAGCTTCAATGGCTGGAGGATTCTGTTGTCTTTGCTGCAGGTTTTTGTACAGAGTCTTTGTGTTTCCTGTCACTGTGGGCCTCACAGCACAGTAGTACAGAGCAGAGTCTGTCACTGCAGCAGAGGAGATCTGCAGATCCATCTGGGTTTTATCCTCACTCACTTTAACAGACAGTCTGGACACTGAAACAACTAATGTTTCTCCTTTTCCTGAGTGAGAGACGAGGAGCTCTGGGGGTTTTCCTGGATATTGTCGATACCAGAAGAAATACTCGCTGGGAGCAGCAGCTCTGCTGTATTTGTAGGACAGAGTAACAGAGCTGTCTTCTAAACTGGACTCTTCTTTCTGGACTGGAGAGAGTTTTTCACAGCTGACACCTGAAGAAAAAGAAAACTGTTGTGAAGAAATCAATCACATCCAGATAGATTGTTATCAATCATCTCCCCATACCTGTTATAATGTAGAGAAGCAGCAGAGAGAACACACAGTGATGCAGCGACAGCATGTTGAATAAAGGCCTTGTTTCTGTTTGTGTATTGAACTCTGCTGAAGATGGAAGTTCATCTCTTCTATAGTTCTAACAGTTTAGCTCCTCCCTCAGTTTCTCCGTCTCCTCTCACATCTGTGTTTTTACTTCTTTTAGCTTCTCTTCCTCCTGGTCGACAGACTGGTAGCAGCATTTTGCAGATGATGGAGTTGTTTTTTTTAAATAGATTTCATAAAAAAACGAGTTTTGCAAATAAAAATATCTCAGTTCTAGACTCACACTATTACATGAACGTCAGAAACACCAACACTTAACTGTAAAACACGTTCTGCCAAAAGTACTGGATTTTAATGCAATCTATAGAAACATATCGTCAACAAATTAATAGAAATTTAAGTGTTAAAAAATACCTAATGGCAACATGTAAACAGTAACTGAGAGGTCTGAGGATAGAACCCTGTGGTACACCACAACAAATCACAGCGTAAGGGAACAACAGAGGAACTTGTTTTATACAACAATCAAAACCTGAGTCTGTGATGACAACCAGTTACCTGTACTATGAAGCAGGATTTGCAGTTACCATGGTAACTTCAGGGTTAACTCTGAGTTTTCAGTGTTATGATGCTGGTTCACTCCTTACTGCTGTTCATCATCATATCTCTAAATGATAAGGTAAGAATATGATAAGCCTCTTAATTTAAGCATTCGCACCTTTATTTCCTGAATTATGTGTTTAACGTCCTCATATTTGTCCAATATTATAGTTTAGGTCATCGTTTGTGTAATATATATTATATATAATATAGATATGCTCTACAGAGACTCCAGACTGTCTCATCACAGATCAGTGAAGTGTAACAGTGTGACTCCCTCTGGTGGATGTTGTGGAGGATTCTGTTGTCTTTGCTGCAGGTTTTTGTACAGAGTCTTTGTGTTTCCTGTCACTGTGGGCTGCAGAGCACAGTAGTACACAGCAGAGTCAGACAGCTGGAGCTTCTGGATCTTCAGAGGAACTGATTTGAAAGTGGAATTCAGTCTGGATGAAAATCTCTCCCTGAACTCAGCTGGTGTGTTCCCTTCATCCTTTTGAACGCGACTCAGTAGGAATTTGGGGCTGTTGTTTCCATCCTGTTTGTACCAGAACAAGTCGGGACGCTGGTCACTGGTCTCAAATGTACAGCCAAGTGTGACTGAGTCTCCTTCAGTAGCAATAACATCTCCTGTTGGCTGCATCACTATGTCTTCTCCTTTACACTCTGAGGAAGAGGAGGACAAGCAGAGGAAGAGATGAATCAATAAAGTGTTAAAGAGTTTTGAAAGGAAATGTGATCTGTGTCTCACCAAAGAAAAGAGCAGCTAGAATAATCCACAGCAGATGTTCCATCTCTAGCAGCAGGTTTGAATGAACAGGAGAAACTAGCTGATGTTCCACATTCACACTGAGAATTGTTCTCTTCACAGCACCACTTATTATTGACACAATGGTTGAACACAGTGCAGAAGTAGTGCACCGCCTACTTGATAATGTCGCCTTCTAGTGGAGGTGGAAGTTCAGTACACCAGAGTGAAAAAGGCTTCCAGCAGCTTGTCAGTGTGTCAGCTTGTGTTTTTGTACAGAGTCTTTGTGTTTCCTGTCACTGTGGGCCTCACAGCACAGTAGTACAGAGCAGAGTCTGTCACTGCAGCAGAGGAGATCTGCAGATCCATCTGGGTTTTATCCTCACTCACTTTAACAGACAGTCTGGAGTTTGATGCATTTTGTGTTCCCAAGTGAAAGATGAGGAACTCTGGGGGTTTTCCTGGATATTGTCGATACCAGAAGAAATTATCGCTGAGAGTAGCAGCTCTGCTGTATTTGTAGGACAGAGTAACAGAGCTGTCTTCTAAACTGGACTCTTCTTTCTGGACTGGAGAGAGTTTTTCACAGCTGACACCTGAAGAAAAAGAAAACTGTTGTGAAGAAATCAATCACATTCAGATAGATTGTTATCAATCATCTCCCCATACCTGTTATAATGTAGAGAACCAGCAGAGAGAACACACAGTGATGCAGCGACAGCATGTTGAATAAAGGCCTTGTTTCTGTTTGTGTATTGAACTCTGCTGAAGATGGAAGTTCATCTCTTCTATAGTTCTAACAGTTTAGCTCCTCCCTCAGTCTCTCCGTCTCCTCTCACATCTGTGTTTTTACTTCTTTTAGCTTCTCTTCCTCCTGGTCGACAGACTGGTAGCAGCATTTTGCAGATGATGGAGTTGTTTTTTTAAAAATAGATTTCATAAAAAAACGAGTTTTGCAAATAAAAATATCTCAGTTCTAGACTCACACTATTACATGAACGTCAGAAACACCAACACTTAACTGTAAAACACGTTCTGCCAAAAGTACTGGATTTTAATGCAATCTATAGAAACATATCGTCAACAAATTAATAGAAATTTAAGTGTTAAAAAATACCTAATGGCAACATGTAAACAGTAACTGAGAGGTCTGAGGATAGAACCCTGTGGTACACCACAACAAATCACAGCATAAGGGAACAACAGAGGAACTTGTTTTATACAACAATCAAATCTGAGTCTGTGATGACAACCAGTTACAGTACTATGAAGCAGGATTTGCGGTTACCATGGTAACTTCAGGGTTAACTCTGAGTTTTCAGTGTTACGATGCTGGTTCACTCCTTACTGCTGTTCATCATCATATCTCTAAATGATAAGGTAAGAATATGATAAGCCTCTTAATTTAAGCATTCACACCTTTATTTCCTGAATTATGTGTTTAACGTCCTCATATCTGTCCAATATTATAGTTTAGCTCATCGTTTGTGTAATATATATTATATATAATATAGCTATGCTCTACAGAGACTCCAGACTGTCTCATCACAGATCAGTGAAGTGTAACAGTGTGACTCCCTGTGGTGGATGTTGTGGAGGATTCTGTTGTCTTTGCTGCAGGTTTTTGTACAGAGTCTTTGTGTTTCCTGTCACTGTGGGCTGCAGAGCACAGTAGTACACAGCAGAGTCAGACAGCTGGAGCTTCTGGATCGTCAGAGGAACTGATGGTTGATTCATCGTAGCGTTAAATCTGTCTTTGCTGAATTTGGCAGCGTTTTCCACAGACTGGGACAAACATTTCAGAACGTACTCCGGGAAACCGCTCACTTCCTGTTTGTACCAGAACAAAGTGGGAATTGTTCTACTGGTCTCAAAAGTACAGCCAAGTGTGACTGAGTCTCCTTCAGCACCAATGACATCTCCTGTTGGCTGCATCACTCTGTCTTCTCCTTTACACTCTTAGGAAGAGGTGAACATGTAGATGAATCAATAAAGATGATTGATTAGAGGAGATCAATCAGGTTTAAAGAGTTACCTGTCCAGAGAGTCAGAATCAGGACGTTTCTCAGCCAGTGTGTCATGACTGCAGTGAGGAGGAGAGGAAGAAGACTGACTGATGGATCTGGGCCTTCACGTCATTGGTCCTTCCTCTTCATCATCTTTCATCTCATTCAGCAACATGAAATCATTCTCATCACTCTCACAGGTTGTATTGACGATGATATTATATATTGTATTTGATTTTATAGCTGTGTGACACTAATTTTAAATTTCTCCTGAGTTTTATTTCTTATAAAGTACCAATAAAAAGTTTCACATTCACTTAAATGGGAAACTGTCCAAAGTTTTAACTGGTTTTATATTTTTCTGTACTATATTATGTGATTTTATATCAATTTTTTTTACATTTTATACTTTATTTCCCTTTTGATACAAACAGTATAACATTCCATCATACTATTATTCAGATGTCACATTTTCTTGTGATCTTGTCTTATTTTTCTTCCATAGTTTCTGTTTTTACCTCGGTTCTTTAGATTTGCATACCTCTTATTATTTATGTTTTAACATATTTATGTGTCTGTACTCATTTCTGTCTTTGTGCTGCTGCAATGACAAAATTCAGGGCATTACTAAAAGTTTATCTAGTGTTAAGGAACGACAGAGTAACCTCCTCCAGGACGATGGAAGAGAGGGTGGATAGTTTCAGAAACCTTGGCGTCACAGAGGACCAACCACGGTCCTCTGATGTCGGTGAGGAAAGTCCATCTCTACCACCTCAAACACCGGCAGGAGTCCAGGCTGCCTCTGAAGATGCTAGAGACTCTATAGCTGCACCATAGAGAGCGTCCTGACAGACAGCACCACCACATGGTTTGGAAGCAGCACCCAGAAGGACTGTCTTGCCCTGCAGAGGGTGGTGCAGTCAACCAGATGCACCATCAGCCCTACAGGACGTTTAGAGCAGGAGGTCTGGGTGGAGACAGCCATCAGACTGGTGTCTCTGCTGTAGTCAGGGAGGTTTTACGCCTCCAACACCTTCTCATTCCATCTAGTCACATCCCTACTGATGCTGCTGGGCCATACCCTTGTGTGTCTCACTCAGATGAACAAGTGGCCTTTAGCCTCTGCGGCACAAAGTCTTCCTGCCTCAAATCTTTCTAATCTGTGTTCAACATAAAGCAGCACTTTGGTTCCGTTCAGGATGTTTGACCAGTGATGTGTTTGTTTTCAGGACTGCTTGGTTAAAGTCATGTGACTGACCGTGACCTCTGCCCCTCTTCTCACATTGTAAAATACGTCATGTTTTGAAGTTTCTCTGATCGTCTCATACTGAGGTGGATGTGTTTCCATCGGAGATCGGTGATCAATAAATAAAGTATTACATTTATTCAACGGATCACTTGATTGGTGCTGCTGTTGAATAAAAGGAGGAGCTTGAGAGTCTTCAGTCTTCAGGAGGGAGAGCAGCTTCAATGGCTGGAGGATTCTGTTGTCTTTGCTGCAGGTTTTTGTACAGAGTCTTTGTGTTTCCTGTCACTGTGGGCTTCACAGCACAGTAGTACAGAGCAGAGTCTGTCACTGCAGCAGAGGAGATCTGCAGATCCATCTGGGTTTTATCCTCACTCACTTTAACAGACAGTCTGGAGTTTGATGCATTTTGTGTTCCCAAGTGAAAGATGAGGAACTCTGGGGGTTTTCCTGGATATTGTCGATACCAGAAGAAATAATCGCTGGGAGCAGCAGCTCTGCTGTATTTGTAGGACAGAGTAACAGAGCTGTCTTCTAAACTGGACTCTTCTTTCTGGACTGGAGAGAGTTTTTCACAGCTGACACCTGAAGAAAAAGAAAACTGTTGTGAAGAAATCAATCACATCCAGATAGATTGTTATCAATCATCTCCCCATACCTGTTATAATGTAGAGAACCAGCAGAGAGAACACACAGTGATGCAGCGACAGCATGTTCAATAAATGTCTTGTTTCTGTTTGTGTATTGAACTCTGCTGAAGATGGAAGTTCATCTCTTCTATAGTTCTAACAGTTTAGCTCCTCCCTCAGTCTCTCCGTCTCCTCTCACATCTGTGTTTTTACTTCTTTTAGCTTCTCTTCCTCCTGGTCGACAGACTGGTAGCAGCATTTTGCAGATGATGGAGTTGTTTTTTTTAAATAGATTTCATAAAAAACCGAGTTTTGCAAATAAAAATATCTCAGTTCTAGACTCACACTATTACATGAACGTCAGAAACACCAACACTTAACTGTAAAACACGTTCTGCCAAAAGTACTGGATTTTAATGCAATCTATAGAAACATATCGTCAACAAATTAATAGAAATTTAAGTGTTAGAAAATACCTAATGGCAACATGTAAACAGTAACTGAGAGGTCTGAGGATAGAACCCTGTGGTACACCACAACAAATCACAGCGTAAGGGAACAACAGAGGAACTTGTTTTATACAACAATCAAAACCTGAGTCTGTGATGACAACCAGTTACCTGTACTATGAAGCAGGATTTGCGGTTACCATGGTAACTTCAGGGTTAACTCTGAGTTTTCAGTGTTACGATGCTGGTTCACTCCTTACTGCTGTTCATCATCATATCTCTAAATGATAAGGTAAGAATATGATAAGCCTCTTAATTTAAGCATTCACACCTTTATTTTCTGAATTATGTGTTTAACGTCCTCATATCTGTCCAATATTATAGTTTAGCTCATCGTTTGTGTAATATATATTATATATAATATAGATATGCTCTACAGAGACTCCAGACTGTCTCATCACAGATCAGTGAAGTGTAACAGTGTGACTCCCTCTGGTGGATGTTGTGGAGGATTCTGTTGTCTTTGCTGCAGGTTTTTGTACAGAGTCTTTGTGTTTCCTGTCACTGTGGGCTTCACAGCACAGTAGTACAGAGCAGAGTCTGTCACTGCAGCAGAGGAGATCTGCAGATCCATCTGGGTTTTATCCTCACTCAATTTAACAGACAGTCTGGACACTGAAACAACTAATGTTTCTCCTTTTCCTGAGTGAGAGACGAGGAGCTCTGGGGGTTTTCCTGGATATTGTCGATACCAGAAGAAATAATCGCTGGGAGTAGCAGCTCTGCTGTATTTGTAGGACAGAGTAACAGAGCTGTCTTCTAAACTGGACTCTTCTTTCTGGACTGGAGAGAGTTTTTCACAGCTGACACCTGAAGAAAAAGAAAACTGTTGTGAAGAAATCAATCACATCCAGATAGATTGTTATCAATCATCTCCCCATACCTGTTATAATGTAGAGAACCAGCAGAGAGAACACACAGTGATGCAGCGACAGCATGTTGAATAAAGGCCTTGTTTCTGTTTGTGTATTGAACTCTGCTGAAGATGGAAGTTCATCTCTTCTATAGTTCTAACAGTTTAGCTCCTCCCTCAGTTTCTCCGTCTCCTCTCACATCTGTGTTTTTACTTCTTTTAGCTTCTCTTCCTCCTGGTCGACAGACTGGTAGCAGCATTTTGCAGATGATGGAGTTGTTTTTTTTAAATAGATTTCATAAAAAACCGAGTTTTGCAAATAAAAATATCTCAGTTCTAGACTCACACTATTACATGAACGTCAGAAACACCAACACTTAACTGTAAAACACGTTCTGCCAAAAGTACTGGATTTTAATGCAATCTATAGTAACATATCGTCAACAAATTAATAGAAATTTAAGTGTTAAAAAATACCTAATGATAACATGTAAACAGTAACTGAGAGGTCTGAGGATAGAACCCTGTGGTACACCACAACAAATCACAGCGTAAGGGAACAACAGAGGAACTTGTTTTATACAACAATCAAAACCTGAGTCTGTGATGACAACCAGTGACCTGTACTATGAAGCAGGATTTGCGGTTACCATGGTAACTTCAGGGTTAACTCTGAGTTTTCAGTGTTACGATGCTGGTTCACTCCTTACTGCTGTTCATCATCATATCTCTAAATGATAAGGTAAGAATATGATAAGCCTCTTAATTTAAGCATTCGCACCTTTATTTCCTGAATTATGTGTTTAACGTCCTCATATTTGTCCAATATTATAGTTTAGCTCATCGTTTGTGTAATATATATTATATATAATATAGATATGCTCTACAGAGACTCCAGACTGCCTCATCACAGATCAGTGAAGTGTAACAGTGTGACTCCCTCTGGTGGATGTTGTGGAGGATTCTGTTGTCTTTGCTGCAGGTTTTTGTACAGAGTCTTTGTGTTTCCTGTCACTGTGGGCCTCACAGCACAGTAGTACAGAGCAGAGTCTGTCACTGCAGCAGAGGAGATCTGCAGATCCATCTGGGTTTTATCCTCACTCACTTTAACAGACAGTCTGGAGTTTGATGCATTTTGTGTTCCGAAGTGAAAGATGAGGAACTCTGGGGGTTTTCCTGGATGTTGTCGATACCAGAAGAAATAATCGTTGAGAGCAGCAGCTCTGCTGTATTTGTAGGACAGAGTAACAGAGCTGTCTTCTAAACTGGACTCTTCTTTCTGGACTGGAGAGAGTTTTTCACAGCTGACACCTGAAGAAAAAGAAAACTGTTGTGAAGAAATCAATCACATCCAGATAGATTGTTATCAATCATCTCCCCATACCTGTTATAATGTAGAGAACCAGCAGAGAGAACACACAGTGATGCAGCGACAGCATGTTGAATAAAGGTCTTGTTTCTGTTTGTGTATTGAACTCTGCTGAAGATGGAAGTTCATCTCTTCTATAGTTCTAACAGTTTAGCTCCTCCCTCAGTTTCTCCGTCTCCTCTCACATCTGTGTTTTTACTTCTTTTAGCTTCTCTTCCTCCTGGTCGACAGACTGGTAGCAGCATTTTGTAGATGATGGAGTTGTTTTTTTTAAAGAGATTTCATAAAAAACCGAGTTTTGCAAATAAAAATATCTCAGTTCTAGACTCACACTATTACATGAACGTCAGAAACACCAACACTTAACTGTAAAACACGTTCTGCCAAAAGTACTGGATTTTAATGCAATCTATAGAAACATATCGTCAACAAATTAATAGAAATTTAAGTGTTAAAAAATACCTAATGGCAACATGTAAACAGTAACTGAGAGGTCTGAGGATAGAACCCTGTGGTACACCACAACAAATCACAGCATAAGGGAACAACAGAGGAACTTGTTTTATACAACAATCAAAACCTGAGTCTGTGATGACAACCAGTGACCTGTACTATGAAGCAGGATTTGCGGTTACCATGGTAACTTCAGGGTTAACTCTGAGTTTTCAGTGTTACGATGCTGGTTCACTCCTTACTGCTGTTCATCATCATATCTCTAAATGATAAGGTAAGAATATGATAAGCCTCTTAATTTAAGCATTCACACCTTTATTTTCCTGAATTATGTGTTTAACGTCCTCATATCTGTCCAGTATTATAGTTTAGCTCATCGTTTGTGTAATATATATTATATTTAATATAGATATGCTCTACAGAGACTCCAGACTGTCTCATCACAGATCAGTGAAGTGTAACAGTGTGACTCCCTCTGGTGGATGTTGTGGAGGATTCTGTTGTCTTTGCTGCAGGTTTTTGTACAGAGTCTTTGTGTTTCCTGTCACTGTGGGCTGCAGAGCACAGTAGTACACAGCAGAGTCAGACAGCTGGAGCTTCTGGATCGTCAGAGGAACTGATGGTTGATTCATCGTAGCGTTAAATCTGTCTTTGCTGAACTTGGCAGCGTTTTCCACAGACTGGGACAAACATTTCAGAACGTACTCCGGGAAACCGCTCACTTCCTGTTTGTACCAGAACAAAGTGGGAATTGTTCTACTGGTCTCAAAAGTACAGCCAAGTGTGACTGAGTCTCCTTCAGCACCAATGACATCTCCTGTTGGCTGCATCACTCTGTCTTCTCCTTTACACTCTGAGGAAGAGGTGAACATGTAGATGAATCAATAAAGATGATTGATTAGAGGAGATCAATCAGGTTTAAAGAGTTACCTGTCCAGAGAGTCAGAATCAGGACGTTTCTCAGCCAGTGTGTCATGACTGCAGTGAGGAGGAGAGGAAGAAGACTGACTGATGGATCTGGGCCTTCACGTCATTGGTCCTTCCTCTTCATCATCTTTCATCTCATTCAGCAACATGAAATCATTCTCATCACTCTCACAGGTTGTATTGACGATGATATTATATATTGTATTTGATTTTATAGCTGTGTGACACTAATTTTAAATTTCTCCTGAGTTTTATTTCTTATAAAGTACCAATAAAAAGTTTCACATTCACTTAAATGGGAAACTGTCCAAAGTTTTAACTGGTTTTATATTTTTCTGTACTATATTATGTGATTTTATATCAATTTTTTTTACATTTTATACTTTATTTCCCTTTTGATACAAACAGTATAACATTCCATCATACTATTATTCAGATGTCACATTTTCTTGTGATCTTGTCTTATTTTTCTTCCATAGTTTCTGTTTTTACCTCGGTTCTTTAGATTTGCATACCTCTTATTATTTATGTTTTAACATATTTATGTGTCTGTACTCATTTCTGTCTTTGTGCTGCTGCAATGACAAAATTAGGGGCATTACTAAAAGTTTATCTAGTGTTAAGGAACGACAGAGTAACCTCCTCCAGGACGATGGAAGAGAGGGTGGGTAGTTTCAGAAACTTTGGCGTCACAGAGGACCAACCACGGTCCTCTGATGTCGGTGAGGAAAGTTCATCTCTACCACCTCAAACACCGGCAGGAGTCCAGGCTGCCTCTGAAGATGCTAGAGACTCTATAGCTGCACCATAGAGAGCGTCCTGACAGACAGCACCACCACATGGTTTGGAAGCAGCACCCAGAAGGACTGTCTTGCCCTGCAGAGGGTGGTGCAGTCAACCAGATGCACCATCAGCCCTACAGGACGTTTAGAGCAGGAGGTCTGGGTGGAGACAGCCATCAGACTGGTGTCTCTGCTGTACTCAGGGAGGTTTTACGCCTCCAACACCTTCTCATTCCATCTAGTCACATCCCTACTGATGCTGCTGGGCCATACCCTTGTGTGTCTCACTCAGATGAACAACGTGGCCTTTAGCCTCTGCGGCACAAAGTCTTCCTGCCTCAAATCTTTCTAATCTGTGTTCAACATAAAGCAGCACTTTGGTTCCGTTCAGGATGTTTGACCAGTGATGTGTTTGTTTTCAGGACTGCTTGGTTAAAGTCATGTGACTGACCGTGACCTCTGCCCCTCTTCTCACATTGTAAAATACGTCATGTTTTGAAGTTTCTCTGATCGTCTCATACTGAGGTGGATGTGTTTCCATCGGAGATCGGTGATCAATAAATAAAGTATTACATTTATTCAACGGATCACTTAATTGGTGCTGCTGTTGAATAAAAGGAGGAGCTTGAGAGTCTTCAGTCTTCAGGAGGGAGAGCAGCTTCAATGGCTGGAGGATTCTGTTGTCTTTGCTGCAGGTTTTTGTACAGAGTCTTTGTGTTTCCTGTCACTGTGGGCTTCACAGCACAGTAGTACAGAGCAGAGTCTGTCACTGCAGCAGAGGAGATCTGCAGATCCATCTGGGTTTTATCCTCACTCACTTTAACAGACAGTCTGGACACTGAAACAACTAATGTTTCTCCTTTTCCTGAGTGAGAGACGAGGAGCTCTGGGGGTTTTCCTGGATATTGTCGATACCAGAAGAAATACTCGCTGGGAGCAGCAGCTCTGCTGTATTTGTAGGACAGAGTAACAGAGCTGTCTTCTAAACTGGACTCTTCTTTCTGGACTGGAGAGAGTTTTTCACAGCTGACACCTGAAGAAAAAGAAAACTGTTGTGAAGAAATCAATCACATCCAGATAGATTGTTATCAATCATCTCCCCATACCTGTTATAATGTAGAGAAGCAGCAGAGAGAACACACAGTGATGCAGCGACAGCATGTTGAATAAAGGCCTTGTTTCTGTTTGTGTATTGAACTCTGCTGAAGATGGAAGTTCATCTCTTCTATAGTTCTAACAGTTTAGCTCCTCCCTCAGTTTCTCCGTCTCCTCTCACATCTGTGTTTTTACTTCTTTTAGCTTCTCTTCCTCCTGGTCGACAGACTGGTAGCAGCATTTTGCAGATGATGGAGTTGTTTTTTTTAAATAGATTTCATAAAAAAACGAGTTTTGCAAATAAAAATATCTCAGTTCTAGACTCACACTATTACATGAACGTCAGAAACACCAACACTTAACTGTAAAACACGTTCTGCCAAAAGTACTGGATTTTAATGCAATCTATAGAAACATATCGTCAACAAATTAATAGAAATTTAAGTGTTAAAAAATACCTAATGGCAACATGTAAACAGTAACTGAGAGGTCTGAGGATAGAACCCTGTGGTACACCACAACAAATCACAGCGTAAGGGAACAACAGAGGAACTTGTTTTATACAACAATCAAAACCTGAGTCTGTGATGACAACCAGTTACCTGTACTATGAAGCAGGATTTGCAGTTACCATGGTAACTTCAGGGTTAACTCTGAGTTTTCAGTGTTATGATGCTGGTTCACTCCTTACTGCTGTTCATCATCATATCTCTAAATGATAAGGTAAGAATATGATAAGCCTCTTAATTTAAGCATTCGCACCTTTATTTCCTGAATTATGTGTTTAACGTCCTCATATTTGTCCAATATTATAGTTTAGGTCATCGTTTGTGTAATATATATTATATATAATATAGATATGCTCTACAGAGACTCCAGACTGTCTCATCACAGATCAGTGAAGTGTAACAGTGTGACTCCCTCTGGTGGATGTTGTGGAGGATTCTGTTGTCTTTGCTGCAGGTTTTTGTACAGAGTCTTTGTGTTTCCTGTCACTGTGGGCTGCAGAGCACAGTAGTACACAGCAGAGTCAGACAGCTGGAGCTTCTGGATCTTCAGAGGAACTGATTTGAAAGTGGAATTCAGTCTGGATGAAAATCTCTCCCTGTACTCAGCTGGTGTGTTCCCTTCATCCTTTTGAACGCGACTCAGTAGGAATTTGGGGCTGTTGTTTCCATCCTGTTTGTACCAGAACAAGTCGGGACGCTGGTCACTGGTCTCAAATGTACAGCCAAGTGTGACTGAGTCTCCTTCAGTAGCAATAACATCTCCTGTTGGCTGCATCACTATGTCTTCTCCTTTACACTCTGAGGAAGAGGAGGACAAGCAGAGGAAGAGATGAATCAATAAAGTGTTAAAGAGTTTTGAAAGGAAATGTGATCTGTGTCTCACCAAAGAAAAGAGCAGCTAGAATAATCCACAGCAGATGTTCCATCTCTAGCAGCAGGTTTGAATGAACAGGAGAAACTAGCTGATGTTCCACATTCACACTGAGAATTGTTCTCTTCACAGCACCACTTATTATTGACACAATGGTTGAACACAGTGCAGAAGTAGTGCACCGCCTACTTGATAATGTCGCCTTCTAGTGGAGGTGGAAGTTCAGTACACCAGAGTGAAAAAGGCTTCCAGCAGCTTGTCAGTGTGTCAGCTTGTGTTTTTGTACAGAGTCTTTGTGTTTCCTGTCACTGTGGGCCTCACAGCACAGTAGTACAGAGCAGAGTCTGTCACTGCAGCAGAGGAGATCTGCAGATCCATCTGGGTTTTATCCTCACTCACTTTAACAGACAGTCTGGAGTTTGATGCATTTTGTGTTCCCAAGTGAAAGATGAGGAACTCTGGGGGTTTTCCTGGATATTGTCGATACCAGAAGAAATTATCGCTGAGAGTAGCAGCTCTGCTGTATTTGTAGGACAGAGTAACAGAGCTGTCTTCTAAACTGGACTCTTCTTTCTGGACTGGAGAGAGTTTTTCACAGCTGACACCTGAAGAAAAAGAAAACTGTTGTGAAGAAATCAATCACATCCAGATAGATTGTTATCAATCATCTCCCCATACCTGTTATAATGTAGAGAACCAGCAGAGAGAACACACAGTGATGCAGCGACAGCATGTTCAATAAATGTCTTGTTTCTGTTTGTGTATTGAACTCTGCTGAAGATGGAAGTTCATCTCTTCTATAGTTCTAACAGTTTAGCTCCTCCCTCAGTTTCTCCGTCTCCTCTCACATCTGTGTTTTTACTTCTTTTACCTTCTCTTCCTCCTGGTCGACAGACTGGTAGCAGCATTTTGCAGATGATGGAGTTGTTTTTTTAAAAATAGATTTCATAAAAAAACGAGTTTTGCAAATAAAAATATCTCAGTTCTAGACTCACACTATTACATGAACGTCAGAAACACCAACACTTAACTGTAAAACACGTTCTGCCAAAAGTACTGGATTTTAATGCAATCTATAGAAACATATTGTCAACAAATTAATAGAAATTTAAGTGTTAAAAAATACCTAATGGCAACATGTAAACAGTAACTGAGAGGTCTGAGGATAGAACCCTGTGGTACACCACAACAAATCACAGCATAAGGGAACAACAGAGGAACTTGTTTTATACAACAATCAAATCTGAGTCTGTGATGACAACCAGTTACAGTACTATGAAGCAGGATTTGCGGTTACCATGGTAACTTCAGGGTTAACTCTGAGTTTTCAGTGTTACGATGCTGGTTCACTCCTTACTGCTGTTCATCATCATATCTCTAAATGATAAGGTAAGAATATGATAAGCCTCTTAATTTAAGCATTCACACCTTTATTTCCTGAATTATGTGTTTAACGTCCTCATATCTGTCCAATATTATAGTTTAGCTCATCGTTTGTGTAATATATATTATATATAATATAGCTATGCTCTACAGAGACTCCAGACTGTCTCATCACAGATCAGTGAAGTGTAACAGTGTGACTCCCTCTGGTGGATGTTGTGGAGGATTCTGTTGTCTTTGCTGCAGGTTTTTGTACAGAGTCTTTGTGTTTCCTGTCACTGTGGGCTGCAGAGCACAGTAGTACACAGCAGAGTCAGACAGCTGGAGCTTCTGGATCGTCAGAGGAACTGATGGTTGATTCATCGTAGCGTTAAATCTGTCTTTGCTGAATTTGGCAGCGTTTTCCACAGACTGGGACAAACATTTCAGAACGTACTCCGGGAAACCGCTCACTTCCTGTTTGTACCAGAACAAAGTGGGAATTGTTCTACTGGTCTCAAAAGTACAGCCAAGTGTGACTGAGTCTCCTTCAGCACCAATGACATCTCCTGTTGGCTGCATCACTCTGTCTTCTCCTTTACACTCTGAGGAAGAGGTGAACATGTAGATGAATCAATAAAGATGATTGATTAGAGGAGATCAATCAGGTTTAAAGAGTTACCTGTCCAGAGAGTCAGAATCAGGACGTTTCTCAGCCAGTGTGTCATGACTGCAGTGAGGAGGAGAGGAAGAAGACTGACTGATGGATCTGGGCCTTCACGTCATTGGTCCTTCCTCTTCATCATCTTTCATCTCATTCAGCAACATGAAATCATTCTCATCACTCTCACAGGTTGTATTGACGATGATATTATATATTGTATTTGATTTTATAGCTGTGTGACACTAATTTTAAATTTCTCCTGAGTTTTATTTCTTATAAAGTACCAATAAAAAGTTTCACATTCACTTAAATGGGAAACTGTCCAAAGTTTTAACTGGTTTTATATTTTTCTGTACTATATTATGTGATTTTATATCAATTTTTTTTTACATTTTATACTTTATTTCCCTTTTGATACAAACAGTATAACATTCCATCATACTATTATTCAGATGTCACATTTTCTTGTGATCTTGTCTTATTTTTCTTCCATAGTTTCTGTTTTTACCTCGGTTCTTTAGATTTGCATACCTCTTATTATTTATGTTTTAACATATTTATGTGTCTGTACTCATTTCTGTCTTTGTGCTGCTGCAATGACAAAATTCAGGGCATTACTAAAAGTTTATCTAGTGTTAAGGAACGACAGAGTAACCTCCTCCAGGACGATGGAAGAGAGGGTGGATAGTTTCAGAAACCTTGGCGTCACAGAGGACCAACCACGGTCCTCTGATGTCGGTGAGGAAAGTCCATCTCTACCACCTCAAACACCGGCAGGAGTCCAGGCTGCCTCTGAAGATGCTAGAGACTCTATAGCTGCACCATAGAGAGCGTCCTGACAGACAGCACCACCACATGGTTTGGAAGCAGCACCCAGAAGGACTGTCTTGCCCTGCAGAGGGTGGTGCAGTCAACCAGATGCACCATCAGCCCTACAGGACGTTTAGAGCAGGAGGTCTGGGTGGAGACAGCCATCAGACTGGTGTCTCTGCTGTAGTCAGGGAGGTTTTATGCCTCCAACACCTTCTCATTCCATCTAGTCACATCCCTACTGATGCTGCTGGGCCATACCCTTGTGTGTCTCACTCAGATGAACAAGTGGCCTTTAGCCTCTGCGGCACAAAGTCTTCCTGCCTCAAATCTTTCTAATCTGTGTTCAACATAAAGCAGCACTTTGGTTCCGTTCAGGATGTTTGACCAGTGATGTGTTTGTTTTCAGGACTGCTTGGTTAAAGTCATGTGACTGACCGTGACCTCTGCCCCTCTTCTCACATTGTAAAATACGTCATGTTTTGAAGTTTCTCTGATCGTCTCATACTGAGGTGGATGTGTTTCCATCGGAGATCGGTGATCAATAAATAAAGTATTACATTTATTCAACGGATCACTTGATTGGTGCTGCTGTTGAATAAAAGGAGGAGCTTGAGAGTCTTCAGTCTTCAGGAGGGAGAGCAGCTTCAATGGCTGGAGGATTCTGTTGTCTTTGCTGCAGGTTTTTGTACAGAGTCTTTGTGTTTCCTGTCACTGTGGGCCTCACAGCACAGTAGTACAGAGCAGAGTCTGTCACTGCAGCAGAGGAGATCTGCAGATCCATCTGGGTTTTATCCTCACTCACTTTAACAGACAGTCTGGAGTTTGATGCATTTTGTGTTCCCAAGTGAAAGATGAGGAACTCTGGGGGTTTTCCTGGATATTGTCGATACCAGAAGAAATAATCGCTGGGAGCAGCAGCTCTGCTGTATTTGTAGGACAGAGTAACAGAGCTGTCTTCTAAACTGGACTCTTCTTTCTGGACTGGAGAGAGTTTTTCACAGCTGACACCTGAAGAAAAAGAAAACTGTTGTGAAGAAATCAATCACATCCAGATAGATTGTTATCAATCATCTCCCCATACCTGTTATAATGTAGAGAAGCAGCAGAGAGAACACACAGTGATGCAGCGACAGCATGTTCAATAAATGTCTTGTTTCTGTTTGTGTATTGAACTCTGCTGAAGATGGAAGTTCATCTCTTCTATAGTTCTAACAGTTTAGCTCCTCCCTCAGTTTCTCCGTCTCCTCTCACATCTGTGTTTTTACTTCTTTTAGCTTCTCTTCCTCCTGGTCGACAGACTGGTAGCAGCATTTTGCAGATGATGGAGTTGTTTTTTTTAAATAGATTTCATAAAAAACCGAGTTTTGCAAATAAAAATATCTCAGTTCTAGACTCACACTATTACATGAACGTCAGAAACACCAACACTTAACTGTAAAACACGTTCTGCCAAAAGTACTGGATTTTAATGCAATCTATAGAAACATATCGTCAACAAATTAATAGAAATTTAAGTGTTAGAAAATACCTAATGGCAACATGTAAACAGTAACTGAGAGGTCTGAGGATAGAACCCTGTGGTACACCACAACAAATCACAGCGTAAGGGAACAACAGAGGAACTTGTTTTATACAACAATCAAAACCTGAGTCTGTGATGACAACCAGTTACCTGTACTATGAAGCAGGATTTGCGGTTACCATGGTAACTTCAGGGTTAACTCTGAGTTTTCAGTGTTACGATGCTGGTTCACTCCTTACTGCTGTTCATCATCATATCTCTAAATGATAAGGTAAGAATATGATAAGCCTCTTAATTTAAGCATTCACACCTTTATTTTCTGAATTATGTGTTTAACGTCCTCATATCTGTCCAATATTATAGTTTAGCTCATCGTTTGTGTAATATATATTATATATAATATAGATATGCTCTACAGAGACTCCAGACTGTCTCATCACAGATCAGTGAAGTGTAACAGTGTGACTCCCTCTGGTGGATGTTGTGGAGGATTCTGTTGTCTTTGCTGCAGGTTTTTGTACAGTCTTTGTGTTTCCTGTCACTGTGGGCTTCACAGCACAGTAGTACAGAGCAGAGTCTGTCACTGCAGCAGAGGAGATCTGCAGATCCATCTGGGTTTTATCCTCACTCAATTTAACAGACAGTCTGGACACTGAAACAACTAATGTTTCTCCTTTTCCTGAGTGAGAGACGAGGAGCTCTGGGGGTTTTCCTGGATATTGTCGATACCAGAAGAAATAATCGCTGGGAGTAGCAGCTCTGCTGTATTTGTAGGACAGAGTAACAGAGCTGTCTTCTAAACTGGACTCTTCTTTCTGGACTGGAGAGAGTTTTTCACAGCTGACACCTGAAGAAAAAGAAAACTGTTGTGAAGAAATCAATCACATCCAGATAGATTGTTATCAATCATCTCCCCATACCTGTTATAAATGTAGAGAACCAGCAGAGAGAACACACAGTGATGCAGCGACAGCATGTTGAATAAAGGCCTTGTTTCTGTTTGTGTATTGAACTCTGCTGAAGATGGAAGTTCATCTCTTCTATAGTTCTAACAGTTTAGCTCCTCCCTCAGTTTCTCCGTCTCCTCTCACATCTGTGTTTTTACTTCTTTTAGCTTCTCTTCCTCCTGGTCGACAGACTGGTAGCAGCATTTTGCAGATGATGGAGTTGTTTTTTTTAAATAGATTTCATAAAAAACCGAGTTTTGCAAATAAAAATATCTCAGTTCTAGACTCACACTATTACATGAACGTCAGAAACACCAACACTTAACTGTAAAACACGTTCTGCCAAAAGTACTGGATTTTAATGCAATCTATAGTAACATATCGTCAACAAATTAATAGAAATTTAAGTGTTAAAAAATACCTAATGATAACATGTAAACAGTAACTGAGAGGTCTGAGGATAGAACCCTGTGGTACACCACAACAAATCACAGCGTAAGGGAACAACAGAGGAACTTGTTTTATACAACAATCAAAACCTGAGTCTGTGATGACAACCAGTGACCTGTACTATGAAGCAGGATTTGCGGTTACCATGGTAACTTCAGGGTTAACTCTGAGTTTTCAGTGTTACGATGCTGGTTCACTCCTTACTGCTGTTCATCATCATATCTCTAAATGATAAGGTAAGAATATGATAAGCCTCTTAATTTAAGCATTCGCACCTTTATTTCCTGAATTATGTGTTTAACGTCCTCATATTTGTCCAATATTATAGTTTAGCTCATCGTTTGTGTAATATATATTATATATAATATAGATATGCTCTACAGAGACTCCAGACTGCCTCATCACAGATCAGTGAAGTGTAACAGTGTGACTCCCTCTGGTGGATG
The DNA here is from genome assembly GCA_037577475.1 of Chaunax sp. Z400. Taxonomy (NCBI): domain Eukaryota; kingdom Metazoa; phylum Chordata; class Actinopteri; order Lophiiformes; family Chaunacidae; genus Chaunax; species Chaunax sp. Z400. The sequence continues at coordinate 865,937 of CM075198.1, forward strand.
TTGTGGAGGATTCTGTTGTCTTTGCTGCAGGTTTTTGTACAGAGTCTTTGTGTTTCCTGTCACTGTGGGCCTCACAGCACAGTAGTACAGAGCAGAGTCTGTCACTGCAGCAGAGGAGATCTGCAGATCCATCTGGGTTTTATCCTCACTCACTTTAACAGACAGTCTGGAGTTTGATGCATTTTGTGTTCCCAAGTGAAAGATGAGGAACTCTGGGGGTTTTCCTGGATATTGTCGATACCAGAAGAAATTATCGCTGACAGTCGCAGCTCTGCTGTATTTGTAGGACAGAGTAACAGAGCTGTCTTCTAAACTGGACTCTTCTTTCTGGACTGGAGAGAGTTTTTCACAGCTGACACCTGAAGAAAAAGAAAACTGTTGTTAAGAAATCAATCACATCCAGATAGATTGTTATCAATCATCTCCCCATACCTGTTATAATGTAGAGAACCAGCAGAGAGAACACACAGTGATGCAGCGACAGCATGTTGAATAAAGGTCTTGTTTCTGTTTGTGTATTGAACTCTGCTGAAGATGGAAGTTCATCTCTTCTATAGTTCTAACAGTTTAGCTCCTCCCTCAGTTTCTCCGTCTCCTCTCACATCTGTGTTTTTACTTCTTTTAGCTTCTCTTCCTCCTGGTCGACAGACTGGTAGCAGCATTTTGCAGATGATGGAGTTGTTTTTTTTAAAGAGATTTCATAAAAAACGAGTTTTGCAAATAAAAATATCTCAGTTCTAGACTCACACTATTACATGAACGTCAGAAACACCAACACTTAACTGTAAAACACGTTCTGCCAAAAGTACTGGATTTTAATGCAATCTATAGAAACATATCATCAAGAAATTAATAGAAATTTAAGTGTTAAAAAATACCTAATGGCAACATGTAAACAGTAACTGAGAGGTCTGAGGATAGAACCCTGTGGTACACCACAACAAATCACAGCGTAAGGGAACAACAGAGGAACTTGTTTTATACAACAATCAAAACCTGAGTCTGTGATGACAACCAGTTACAGTACTATGAAGCAGGATTTGCAGTTGCCATGGTAACTTCAGGGTTAACTCTGAGTTTTCAGTGTTACGATGCTGGTTCACTCCTTACTGCTGTTCATCATCATATCTCTAAATGATAAGGTAAGAATATGATAAGCCTCTTATTTTAAGCATTCGCACCTTTATTTCCTGAATTATGTGTTTAACGTCCTCATATTTGTCCAATATTATAGTTTAGCTCATCGTTTGTGTAATATATATTATATATAATATAGAAATGCTCTACAGAGACTCCAGACTGTCTCATCACAGATCAGTGAAGTGTAACAGTGTGACTCCCTCTGGTGGATGTTGTGGAGGATTCTGTTGTCTTTGCTGCAGGTTTTTGTACAGAGTCTTTGTGTTTCCTGTCACTGTGGGCTTCACAGCACAGTAGTACAGAGCAGAGTCTGTCACTGCAGCAGAGGAGATCTGCAGATCCATCTGGGTTTTATCCTCACTCACTTTAACAGACAGTCTGGAGTTTGATGCATTTTGTGTTCCCAAGTGAAAGATGAGGAACTCTGGGGGTTTTCCTGGATATTGTCGATACCAGAAGAAATAATCGTTGAGAGTAGCAGCTCTGCTGTATTTGTAGGACAGAGTAACAGAGCTGTCTTCTAAACTGGACTCTTCTTTCTGGACTGGAGAGAGTTTTTCACAGCTGACACCTGAAGAAAAAGAAAACTGTTGTGAAGAAATCAATCACATCCAGATAGATTGTTATCAATCATCTCCCCATACCTGTTATAATGTAGAGAACCAGCAGAGAGAACACACAGTGATGCAGCGACAGCATGTTCAATAAATGTCTTGTTTCTGTTTGTGTATTGAACTCTGCTGAAGATGGAAGTTCATCTCTTCTATAGTTCTAACAGTTTAGCTCCTCCCTCAGTCTCTCCGTCTCCTCTCACATCTGTGTTTTTACTTCTTTTAGCTTCTCTTCCTCCTGGTCGACAGACTGGTAGCAGCATTTTGCAGATGATGGAGTTGTTGTTTTTTTAAATAGATTTCATAAACAGAGTTTTGCAAATAAAAATATCTCAGTTCTAGACTCACACTATTACATGAACGTCAGAAACACCAACACTTAACTGTAAAACACGTTCTGCCAAAAGTACTGGATTTTAATGCAATCTATAGAAACATATCGTCAACAAATTAATAGAAATTTAAGTGTTAAAAAATACCTAATGGCAACATGTAAACAGTAACTGAGAGGTCTGAGGATAGAACCCTGTGGTACACCACAACAAATCACAGCGTAAGGGAACAACAGAGGAACTTGTTTTATACAACAATCAAAACCTGAGTCTGTGATGACAACCAGTTACCTGTACTATGAAGCAGGATTTGCAGTTACCATGGTAACTTCAGGGTTAACTCTGAGTTTTTAGTGTTACGATGCTGGTTCACTCCTTACTGCTGTTCCTCATCATATCTCTAAATGTAAGAATATGATAAGCCTCTTAATTTAAGCATTCACACCTTTATTTCCTGAATTATGTGTTTAACGTCCTCATATTTGTCCAATATTATAGTTTAGCTCATCGTTTGTGTAATATATATTATATATAATATAGATATGCTCTACAGAGACTCCAGACTGTCTCATCACAGATCAGTGAAGTGTAACAGTGTGACTCCCTCTGGTGGATGTTGTGGAGGATTCTGTTGTCTTTGCTGCAGGTTTTTGTACAGAGTCTTTGTGTTTCCTGTCACTGTGGGCCTCACAGCACAGTAGTACACAGCAGAGTCAGACAGCTGGAGCTTCTGGATCTTCAGAGGAACTGAGTTGAAAGTGGAATTCAGTCTGGATGAAAATCTCTCCCTGAACTCAGCTGGTGTGTTCCCTTCATCCTTTTGAACGCGACTCAGTAGGAATTTGGGACTGTTGTTTCCATCCTGTTTGTACCAGAACAAGTAGGGACGCTGGTCACTGGTCTCAAATGTACAGCCAAGTGTGACTGAGTCTCCTTCAGTAGCAATAACATCTCCTGTTGGCTGCATCACTCTGTCTTCTCCTTTACACTCTGAGGAAGAGGAGGACAAGCAGAGGAAGAGATGAGTCAATAAAGTGTTAAAGAGTTTTGAAAGGAAATGTGATCTGTGTCTCACCAAAGAAAAGAGCAGCTAGAATAATCCACAGCAGATGTTCCATCTCTAGCAGCAGGTTTGAATGAACAGGAGAAACTAGCTGATGTTCCACATTCACACTGAGAATTGTTCTCTTCACAGCACCACTTATTATTGACACAATGGTTGAACACAGTGCAGAAGTAGTGCACCGCCTACTTGATAATGTCGACTTCTAGTGGAGGTGGAAGTTCAGTACACCAGAGTGAAAAAGGCTTCCAGCAGCTTGTCAGTGTGTCAGCTTGTGTTTTTGTACAGAGTCTTTGTGTTTCCTGTCACTGTGGGCCTCACAGCACAGTAGTACAGAGCAGAGTCTGTCACTGCAGCAGAGGAGATCTGCAGATCCATCTGGGTTTTATCCTCACTCACTTTAACAGACAGTCTGGACACTGAAACAACTAATGTTTCTCCTTTTCCTGAATGAGAGACGAGGAGCTCTGGGGGTTTTCCTGGATATTGTCGATACCAGAAGAAATAATCGCTGAGAGTAGCAGCTATGCTGTATTTGTAGGACAGAGTAACAGAGCTGTCTTCTAAACTGGACTCTTCTTTCTGGACTGGAGAGAGTTTTTCACAGCTGACACCTGAAGAAAAAGAAAACTGTTGTGAAGAAATCAATCACATCCAGATAGATTGTTATCAATCATCTCCCCATACCTGTTATAATGTAGAGAAGCAGCAGAGAGAACACACAGTGATGCAGCGACAGCATGTTGAATAAAGGTCTTGTTTCTGTTTGTGTATTGAACTCTGCTGAAGATGGAAGTTCATCTCTTCTATAGTTCTAACAGTTTAGCTCCTCCCTCAGTCTCTCCGTCTCCTCTCACATCTGTGTTTTTACTTCTTTTAGCTTCTCTTCCTCCTGGTCGACAGACTGGTAGCAGCATTTTGCAGATGATGGAGTTGTTTTTTTAAAATAGATTTCATAAAAAACCGAGTTTTGCAAATAAAAATATCTCAGTTCTAGACTCACACTATTACATGAACGTCAGAAACACCAACACTTAACTGTAAAACACGTTCTGCCAAAAGTACTGGATTTTAATGCAATCTATAGAAACATATCGTCAACAAATTAATAGAAATTTAAGTGTTAAAAAATACCTGATGGCAACATGTAAACAGTAACTGAGAGGTCTGAGGATAGAACCCTGTGGTACACCACAACAAATCACAGCGTAAGGGAACAACAGAGGAACTTGTTTTATACAACAATCAAAACCTGAGTCTGTGATGACAACCAGTTACCTGTACTATGAAGCAGGATTTGCGGTTACCATGGTAACTTCAGGGTTAACTCTGAGTTTTTAGTGTTACGATGCTGGTTCACTCCTTACTGCTGTTCATCATCATATCTCTAAATGATAAGGTAAGAATATGATAAGCCTCTTAATTTAAGCATTCACACCTTTATTTCCTGAATTATGTGTTTAACGTCCTCATATTTGTCCAATATTATAGTTTAGCTCATCGTTTGTGTAATATATATTATATATAATATAGATATGCTCTACAGAGACTCCAGACTGTCTCATCACAGATCAGTGAAGTGTAACAGTGTGACTCCCTCTGGTGGATGTTGTGGAGGATTCTGTTGTCTTTGCTGCAGGTTTTTGTACAGAGTCTTTGTGTTTCCTGTCACTGTGGGCCTCACAGCACAGTAGTACAGAGCAGAGTCTGTCACTGCAGCAGAGGAGATCTGCAGATCCATCTGGGTTTTATCCTCACTCACTTTAACAGACAGTCTGGAGTTTGATGCATTTTGTGTTCCGAAGTGAAAGATGAGGAACTCTGGGGGTTTTCCTGGATATTGTCGATACCAGAAGAAAGAATCGCTGACAGTGGCAGCTCTGCTGTATTTGTAGGACAGAGTAACAGAGCTGTCTTCTAAACTGGACTCTTCTTTCTGGACTGGAGAGAGTTTTTCACAGCTGACACCTGAAGAAAAAGAAAACTGTTGTGAAGAAATCAATCACATCCAGATAGATTGTTATCAATCATCTCCCCATACCTGTTATAATGTAGAGAACCAGCAGAGAGAACACACAGTGATGCAGCGACAGCATGTTCAATAAATGTCTTGTTTCTGTTTGTGTATTGAACTCTGCTGAAGATGGAAGTTCATCTCTTCTATAGTTCTAACAGTTTAGCTCCTCCCTCAGTCTCTCCGTCTCCTCTCACATATGTGTTTTTACTTCTTTTAGCTTCTCTTCCTCCTGGTCGACAGACTGGTAGCAGCATTTTGCAGATGATGGAGTTGTTTTTTTTAAATAGATTTCATAAAAAAACGAGTTTCGCAAATAAAAATATCTCAGTTCTAGACTCACACTATTACATGAACGTCAGAAACACCAACACTTAACTGTAAAACACGTTCTGCCAAAAGTACTGGATTTTAATGCAATCTATAGAAACATATCGTCAACAAATTAATAGAAATTTAAGTGTTAAAAAATACCTAATGGCAACATGTAAACAGTAACTGAGAGGTCTGAGGATAGAACCCTGTGGTACACCACAACAAATCACAGCGTAAGGGAACAACAGAGGAACTTGTTTTATACAACAATCAAAACCTGAGTCTGTGATGACAACCAGTTACCTGTACTATGAAGCAGGATTTGCAGTTGCCATGGTAACTTCAGGGTTAACTCTGAGTTTTCAGTGTTACGATGCTGGTTCACTCCTTACTGCTGTTCATCATCATATCTCTAAATGATAAGGTAAGAATATGATAAGCCTCTTAATTTAAGCATTCACACCTTTATTTCCTGAATTATGTGTTTAACGTCCTCATATTTGTCCAATATTATAGTTTAGCTCATCGTTTGTGTAATATATATTATATATAATATAGATATGCTCTACAGAGACTCCAGACTGTCTCATCACAGATCAGTGAAGTGTAACAGTGTGACTCCCTCTGGTGGATGTTGTGGAGGATTCTGTTGTCTTTGCTGCAGGTTTTTGTACAGAGTCTTTGTGTTTCCTGTCACTGTGGGCTGCAGAGCACAGTAGTACACAGCAGAGTCAGACAGCTGGAGCTTCTGGATCTTCAGAGGAACTGATTTGAAAGTGTAATTCAGTCTGGATGAAAATCTCTCCCTGAACTCAGCTGGTGTGTTCCCTTCATCCTTTTGAACGCGACTCAGTAGGAATTTGGGGCTGTTGTTTCCATCCTGTTTGTACCAGAACAAGTAGGGACGCTGGTCACTGGTCTCAAATGTACAGCCAAGTGTGACTGAGTCTCCTTCAGTAGCAACAACATCTCCTGTTGGCTGCATCACTCTGTCTTCTCCTTTACACTCTGAGGAAGAGGAGGACAAGCAGAGGAAGAGATGAGTCAATAAAGTGTTAAAGACTTTTGAAAGGAAATGTGATCTGTGTCTCACCAAAGAAAAGAGCAGCTAGAATAATCCACAGCAGATGTTCCATCTCTAGCAGCAGGTTTGAATGAACAGGAGAAACTAGCTGATGTTCCACATTCACACTGAGAATTGTTCTCTTCACAGCACCACTTATTATTGACACAATGGTTGAACACAGTGCAGAAGTAGTGCACCGCCTACTTGATAATGTCGCCTTCTAGTGGAGGTGGAAGTTCAGTACACCAGAGTGAAAAAGGCTTCCAGCAGCTTGTCAGTGTGTCAGCTTGTGTTTTTGTACAGAGTCTTTGTGTTTCCTGTCACTGTGGGCTTCACAGCACAGTAGTACAGAGCAGAGTCTGTCACTGCAGCAGAGGAGATCTGCAGATCCATCTGGGTTTTATCCTCACTCACTTTAACAGACAGTCTGGAGTTTGATGCATTTTGTGTTCCCAAGTGAAAGATGAGGAACTCTGGGGGTTTTCCTGGATATTGTCGATACCAGAAGAAATAATCGTTGGGAGTAGCAGCTCTGCTGTATTTGTAGGACAGAGTAACAGAGCTGTCTTCTAAACTGGACTCTTCTTTCTGGACTGGAGAGAGTTTTTCACAGCTGACACCTGAAGAAAAAGAAAACTGTTGTGAAGAAATCAATCACATCCAGATAGATTGTTATCAATCATCTCCCCATACCTGTTATAATGTAGAGAAGCAGCAGAGAGAACACACAGTGATGCAGCGACAGCATGTTGAATAAAGGTCTTGTTTCTGTTTGTGTATTGAACTCTGCTGAAGATGGAAGTTCATCTCTTCTATAGTTCTAACAGTTTAGCTCCTCCCTCAGTCTCTCCGTCTCCTCTCACATCTGTGTTTTTACTTCTTTTAGCTTCTCTTCCTCCTGGTCGACAGACTGGTAGCAGCATTTTGCAGATGATGGAGTTGTTTTTTTTAAAAAGATTTCATGAAAAACCGAGTTTTGCAAATAAAAATATCTCAGTTCTAGACTCACACTATTACATGAACGTCAGAAACACCAACACTTAACTGTAAAACACGTTCTGCCAAAAGTACTGGATTTTAATGCAATCTATAGAAACATATCGTCAACAAATTAATAGAAATTTAAGTGTTAAAAATTACCTAATGGCAACATGTAAACAGTAACTGAGAGGTCTGAGGATAGAACCCTGTGGTGCACCACAACAAATCACAGCGTAAGGGAACAACAGAGGAACTTGTTTTATACAACAATCAAAACCTGAGTCTGTGATGACAACCAGTTACCTGTACTATGAAGCAGGATTTGCAGTTACCATGGTAACTTCAGGGTTAACTCTGAGTTTTCAGTGTTACGATGCTGGTTCACTCCTTACTGCTGTTCATCATCATATCTCTAAATGATAAGGTAAGAATATGATAAGCCTCTTAATTTAAGCATTCACACCTTTATTTCCTGAATTATGTGTTTAACGTCCTCATATTTGTCCAATACTATAGTTTAGCTCGTCGTTTGTGTAATATATATTATATATAATATAGATATGCTCTACAGAGACTCCAGACTGTCTCATCACAGATCAGTGAAGTGTAACAGTGTGACTCCCTCTGGTGGATGTTGTGGAGGATTCTGTTGTCTTTGCTGCAGGTTTTTGTACAGAGTCTTTGTGTTTCCTGTCACTGTGGGCTTCACAGCACAGTAGTACAGAGCAGAGTCTGTCACTGCAGCAGAGGAGATCTGCAGATCCATCTGGGTTTTATCCTCACTCACTTTAACAGACAGTCTGGACACTGAAACAACTAATGTTTCTCCTTTTCCTGAGTGAGAGACGAGGAGCTCTGGGGGTTTTCCTGGATATTGTCGATACCAGAAGAAATAATCGCTGGGAGTAGCAGCTATGCTGTATTTGTAGGACAGAGTAACAGAGCTGTCTTCTAAACTGGACTCTTCTTTCTGGACTGGAGAGAGTTTTTCACAGCTGACACCTGAAGAAAAAGAAAACTGTTGTGAAGAAATCAATCACATCCAGATAGATTGTTATCAATCATCTCCCCATACCTGTTATAATGTAGAGAACCAGCAGAGAGAACACACAGTGATGCAGCGACAGCATGTTCAATAAATGTCTTGTTTCTGTTTGTGTATTGAACTCTGCTGAAGATGGAAGTTCATCTCTTCTATAGTTCAGTAACAGTTTAGCTCCTCCTCCTCTTGTGTTTGCAGAGCAATGTCAATTTGCATTTTGCGCTATTAAATCATTGATGCCCATTTCAACAACTTCCCTACATGAGACTGGGTTCCCAGCTCTCACTTGCACGAAAGCTGAAACTCCATAATGCAGCTCCACGTTGCAGCATTATGTGAGGCCATTCAAGCACATCCAACATTAATCTGAGGAGAGGTGAGTGTCCACATCTGTTCCACGGATCTTCAGATAGCTTGATGCTCATCTCAGTGGACGCTGTGCTGCTGATCTACGTTTCTTATTACTGTGTGGTCAGGTTTATAAGACTGTGGATGAGAGAGTGGTGTTTTACATGCTTTACCCTCAGTGAGTTGAAGACTTTTCATTACTGTTATTTTTGATGTTCAAATTAATTTGGTTTTCTACTCCATTTGTTTCTGTATAAATTTGCACACGTACATTTATTGTTATAAAATATCATTGTATATTTGTACTCGTCCTGCTAAAGGCAGAGGTGTTGGCTGAGTGCTGATGCTGACAGCAGGGATGTGGGACATCCAAAACTGATGAATTGTGGATGTGGGGCTACAGAGTGCGGTCAGAGCCCAGGTAGTCAGTAGGTCCATGCGGGACGGTCCCCACACCTCCTCATGTTGACACCATTCTCCATCTCACAGACATGGTAGGACAGGTCGAGGCGCAAATTGGTGAATCTACTGTTGCACAGCTGATGTCAGCTGGTGGACCACCAGACTACCTCCGCATGTAGTCGTCCACGTTACATCTGACAAACACCAACACACATTGCACTGACAAATTGGCTTTATTTTATTGTTACAGAATACAGTGGTGGAGGAAGTACTCATATTTATAACTGCACTAAAAGCAGAAATACCACAGAAGTATTATCAGCGAAATATACGCCCAGTATTAACAGAAAATGTATTCATTAAAGGTTTTGCCAGATGTCGTGAGAGAAACAAGCAACCAGGTCTCAAGATGTGTGACAGAGGTCACGTGATCAATTTATACACGTGAATTAATTTTGCATTTCAAAAAGCAACCATTATAAAAACACCGTCTGTAATTTTATATTTCATTCTCTGGAAGGCGACGAGCGCATCCGGTTCATTGTGACACTTCTTTAAGGGGTGAGGCAGGAGTTTTCAGATCTACCTCCCGTCTCAAAGAACAGACGACAGTTTGGACTTTCAGCCGTATCAGCGGAACACTTAGCGGATTTCCGCTTTGGCCGGTTTCCAGCCGGACAGCTTTGGTGGCTGCCCCAGTCTGCAGGGAAAACATCCGGTCCGGCCATTCGCTCCAACATTACGGCTGTGGACAGCTTCACGAAGATGTCTAAAGCCGACATTCTGAGAGGAATCATCGCTGAGAGGCTGAGAACAGCCGCGCAGGAGATCTTAGCGGTGGTCGAGAGAACCGTAGCCGCCTACGAGGAGGAGGCTTCCGGTTTGAGGCTGGAGATCGACCGACAGGAGAGACGGATGGATGATCTCCTTCAGCCGCGGGTCAGACTGGAGACAATAGGTCGGTGTTCGAGTTTCTCTGTCCGTTAGTTAAGAAGCTACAAGCACAATGAGTCTTCCCTGCAGAAAAAAACACACGTCATTTTTTAAAAGACATAACAAATGAAACCACACACACTGAATTTAACACAAAAATAGTGAAAATAACACAAAGTAAGTCCAACATATGAAACAAGACCGGGTGTTAAAGTGGGATTTGACAGGTGGGGTAACCCTAAGTTCCAGTGTAGCACCAGACAGGCTGGACCCAGAGAACACCTGTAATTTAATATATTTATTTTCTTCGTACATACGTAAAATATACACGACTCAGTCGATCAGTTCCAGTACTGTACTGGTAGCAGAGCTGATGCTCCCACTGTCAGCAGTGCTGTCAGAAAGTCATGTGACTACATGGAGCTAAGATGGCAGATTGATGAGTATTGTTGTCTTCTACAGATCAGACTTTCAATGATATGTAAAATTAAAACCTGGAATCATGTTTTCAGAATTTAAGTTAGTTAAGTTAGTTAGTTAATGATGATTTTTCCCAATTGGTTGGTTAGGATAATCCTGCCCCCAACTCATGACGTAACCGGTTCTTTTTTCCTTTTTTTTTTTTGGAACCAAAGAATTTTTTGTGGTGTCAGTGGTTTAAATGTTAACAGCTGTCTAAAAGGTGTCTGTATTTCCTTATCGTCCACAGACATCCAGCTGCTGTTGGTCAGTAAAGACGAGGTTCCCACTGAGCAGCAGGAGTGGAGGCCCAGTCTGGACCAGGATGACCCACCAGAGCTGCCACACATTAAGGAGGAACAGGAGGAACACTATATCAGTCGGGAGGGACAAGAGCTGAAGGAGGCTGATGTCACCAAATACACATTATCTCCTGTCCCTGTGAAGAGTGAAGAAGACGATGATGACGAACCTCAGTTCTCACAGCTTCATCACACTGAAGAGATGAAAACAGAAGCTGATGGAGAGAACTGTCGAGGACCAGAACCAGACAGGATCTTTTATCCAGATTGTCATTTACAACCTCATACTGAAGATGGGACATCACACTCCTCTGAATCTGAGACTGATGACAGTGGTGACTGGGAGGAGACCAGTGAACCTCAGTCAGGTTTAAACCCTCTGAGAAACAATGAAGAAACTAAATGTAAGTCTGGAAAAAGCTCCTCTGAATGTTCTACTAGCTTTGCCCACAAGAGACATCTGCAGGAACACAGTGGAACCCAAACAAAAGTGAAAATGTTCAGTTGCTCAGTTTGTGGTAAAATATACAAGAGGAAGAGATCCTTAACAGCTCACAAGAGAGTTCATTCAGAGGGAAAAAGTCTTGAATGCTCAGTTTGTAAAAAGACTTTTCCACTGAGAGGAGATTTTGTGATGCAGATGAGAATCCACACAGGGGAGAAACCCTTCAGTCCTTCTGTCTGTGGTGCAAGATTTGCACGAAAGGAACATCTTCAACAGCACATGAGAACTCATACAGGGGAGAAACCATTCAGCTGCTCAGTGTGTGGTAAAGGATTTGCACTCAGTGGAAATTTAAGACAACACATAAGGATCCACACTGGGGAGAAACCATTCAGTTGCAGTGTTTGTTATAAACGTTTCACTCGGTTTGCTTACTTAAAACAACATAAGTGTGTTGTTGAAAGTTGTGGATGTAAATGAAGATACAGAGATGCTCATTGAGCTGATTTCTTCACGGCTGGAGTGAGTTGGCTGAAATCTGAAAAAACAAACAATTTATTTAGATTTGGAAATTACTCCATTAATGATTCAGATGTTATTAAATGAAATGTCTTCATGCTGCATAATCTCTCATACCTGTTAAAATGTAGAGAACCAGCAGAGAGAACACACAGTGATGCAGCGACAGCATGTTGAATAAAGGTCATGTTTCTGTTTGTAGTGTAACAGTGTGACTCCCTCTGGTGGATGTTGTGGAGGATTCTGTTGTCTTTGCTGCAGGTTTTTGTACAGAGTCTTTGTGTTTCCTGTCACTGTGGGCTTCACAGCACAGTAGTACAGAGCAGAGTCAGACAGCTGCAGCTTCTGGATCTTCAGAGGAACTGATTTGAAAGTGGAATTCAGTCTGGATGAAAATCTCTCCCTGAACTCAGCTGGTGTGTTCCCTTCATCCTTTTGAACGCGACTCAGTAGGAATTTGGGGCTGTTGTTTCCATCCTGTTTGTACCAGAACAAGTCGGGACGCTGGTCACTGGTCTCAAATGTACAGCCAAGTGTGACTGAGTCTCCTTCAGTAGCAATAACATCTCCTGTTGGCTGCATCACTCTGTCTTCTCCTTTACACTCTGAGGAAGAGGAGGACAAGCAGAGGAAGAGATGAATCAATAAAGTGTTAAAGAGTTTTGAAAGGAAATGTGATCTGTGTCTCACCAAAGAAAAGAGCAGCTAGAATAATCCACAGCAGATGTTCCATCTCTAGCAGCAGGTTTGAATGAACAGGAGAAACTAGCTGATGTTCCACATTCACACTGAGAATTGTTCTCTTCACAGCACCACTTATTATTGACACAATGGTTGAACACAGTGCAGAAGTAGTGCACCGCCTACTTGATAATGTCGCCTTCTAGTGGAGGTGGAAGTTCAGTACACCAGAGTGAAAAAGGCTTCCAGCAGCTTGTCAGTGTGTCAGCTTGTGTTTTTGTACAGAGTCTTTGTGTTTCCTGTCAATGTGGGCTTCACAGCACAGTAGTACAGAGCAGAGTCTGTCACTGCAGCAGAGGAGATCTGCAGATCCATCTGGGTTTTATCCTCACTCACTTTAACAGACAGTCTGGACACTGAAACAACTAATGTTTCTCCTTTTCCTGAGTGAGAGACGAGGAGCTCTGGGGGTTTTCCTGGATATTGTCGATACCAGAAGAAATAATCGCTGAGAGTAGCAGCTCTGCTGTATTTGTAGGACAGAGTAACAGAGCTGTCTTCTAAACTGGACTCTTCTTTCTGGACTGGAGAGAGTTTTTCACAGCTGACACCTGAAGAAAAAGAAAACTGTTGTGAAGAAATCAATCACATCCAGATAGATTGTTATCAATAATCTCCCCATACCTGTTATAATGTAGAGAACCAGCAGAGAGAACACACAGTGATGCAGCGACAGCATGTTCAATAAATGTCTTGTTTCTGTTTGTGTATTGAACTCTGCTGAAGATGGAAGTTCATCTCTTCTATAGTTCTAACAGTTTAGCTCCTCCCTCAGTCTCTCCGTCTCCTCTCACATCTGTGTTTTTACTTCTTTTAGCTTCTCTTCCTCCTGGTCGACAGACTGGTAGCAGCATTTTGCAGATGATGGAGTTGTTTTTTTTAGATAGATTTCATAAAAAACCGAGTTTTGCAAATAAAAATATCTCAGTTCTAGACTCACACTATTACATGAACGTCAGAAACACCAACACTTAACTGTAAAACACGTTCTGCCAAAAGTACTGGATTTTAATGCAATCTATAGAAACATATCGTCAACAAATTAATAGAAATTTAAGTGTTAAAAAATACCTAATGGCAACATGTAAACAGTAACTGAGAGGTCTGAGGATAGAACCCTGTGGTACACCACAACAAATCACAGCGTAAGGGAACAACAGAGGAACTTGTTTTATACAACAATCAAAACCTGAGTCTGTGATGACAACCAGTTACCTGTACTATGAAGCAGGATTTGCGGTTACCATGGTAACTTCAGGGTTAACTCTGAGTTTTCAGTGTTACGATGCTGGTTCACTCCTTACTGCTGTTCATCATCATATCTCTAAATGATAAGGTAAGAATATGATAAGCCTCTTAATTTAAGCATTCACACCTTTATTTCCTGAATTATGTGTTTAACGTCCTCATATTTGTCCAATATTATAGTTTAGCTCATCGTTTGTGTAATATATATTATATATAATATAGATATGCTCTACAGAGACTCCAGACTGTCTCATCACAGATCAGTGAAGTGTAACAGTGTGACTCCCTCTGGTGGATGTTGTGGAGGATTCTGTTGTCTTTGCTGCAGGTTTTTGTACAGAGTCTTTGTGTTTCCTGTCACTGTGGGCTTCACAGCACAGTAGTACAGAGCAGAGTCTGTCACTGCAGCAGAGGAGATCTGCAGATCCATCTGGGTTTTATCCTCACTCACTTTAACAGACAGTCTGGAGTTTGATGCATTTTGTGTTCCCAAGTGAAAGATGAGGAACTCTGGGGGTTTTCCTGGATATTGTCGATACCAGAAGAAATAATCGCTGAGAGTAGCAGCTCTGCTGTATTTGTAGGACAGAGTAACAGAGCTGTCTTCTAAACTGGACTCTTCTTTCTGGACTGGAGAGAGTTTTTCACAGCTGACACCTGAAGAAAAAGAAAACTGTTGTGAAGAAATCAATCACATCCAGATAGATTGTTATCAATCATCTCCCCATACCTGTTATAATGTAGAGAACCAGCAGAGAGAACACACAGTGATGCAGCGACAGCATGTTCAATAAATGTCTTGTTTCTGTTTGTGTATTGAACTCTGCTGAAGATGGAAGTTCATCTCTTCTATAGTTCTAACAGTTTAGCTCCTCCCTCAGTTTCTCCGTCTCCTCTCACATCTGTGTTTTTACTTCTTTTAGCTTCTCTTCCTCCTGGTCGACAGACTGGTAGCAGCATTTTGCAGATGATGGAGTTGTTTTTTTTAAATAGATTTCATAAAAAACCGAGTTTTGCAAATAAAAATATCTCAGTTCTAGACTCACACTATTACATGAACGTCAGAAACACCAACACTTAACTGTAAAACACGTTCTGCCAAAAGTACTGGATTTTAATGCAATCTATAGAAACATATTGTCAACAAATTAATAGAAATTTAAGTGTTAAAAAATACCTAATGGCAACATGTCAATAGTAACTGAGAGGTCTGAGGATAGAACCCTGTGGTACACCACAACAAATCACAGCATAAGGGAACAACAGAGGAACTTGTTTTATACAACAATCAAATCTGAGTCTGTGATGACAACCAGTTACCTGTACTATGAAGCAGGATTTGCGGTTACCATGGTAACTTCAGGGTTAACTCTGAGTTTTCAGTGTTACGATGCTGGTTCACTCCTTACTGCTGTTCATCATCATATCTCTAAATGATAAGGTAAGACTATGATAAGCCTCTTAATTTAAGCATTCACACCTTTATTTTCCTGAATTATGTGTTTAACGTCCTCATATCTGTCCAATATTATAGTTTAGCTCATCGTTTGTGTAATATATATTATATATAATATAGATATGCTCTACAGAGACTCCAGACTGTCTCATCACAGATCAGTGAAGTGTAACAGTGTGACTCCCTCTGGTGGATGTTGTGGAGGATTCTGTTGTCTTTGCTGCAGGTTTTTGTACAGAGTCTTTGTGTTTCCTGTCACTGTGGGCTGCAGAGCACAGTAGTACACAGCAGAGTCAGACAGCTGGAGCTTCTGGATCGTCAGAGGAACTGATGGTTGATTCATCGTAGCCTTAAATCTGTCTTTGCTGAACTTGGCAGCGTTTTCCACAGACTGGGACAAACATTTCAGAACGTACTCCGGGAAACCGCTCACTTCCTGTTTGTACCAGAACAAAGTGGGAATTGTTCTACTGGTCTCAAAAGTACAGCCAAGTGTGACTGAGTCTCCTTCAGCACCAATGACATCTCCTGTTGGCTGCATCACTCTGTCTTCTCCTTTACACTCTGAGGAAGAGGTGAACATGTAGATGAATCAATAAAGATGATTGATTAGAGGAGATCAATCAGGTTTAAAGAGTTACCTGTCCAGAGAGTCAGAATCAGGACGTTTCTCAGCCAGTGTGTCATGACTGCAGTGAGGAGGAGAGGAAGAAGACTGACTGATGGATCTGGGCCTTCACGTCATTGGTCCTTCCTCTTCATCATCTTTCATCTCATTCAGCAACATGAAATCATTCTCATCACTCTCACAGGTTGTATTGACGATGATATTATATATTGTATTTGATTTTATAGCTGTGTGACACTAATTTTAAATTTCTCCTGAGTTTTATTTCTTATAAAGTACCAATAAAAAGTTTCACATTCACTTAAATGGGAAACTGTCCAAAGTTTTAACTGGTTTTATATTTTTCTGTACTATATTATGTGATTTTATATCAATTTTTTTTACATTTTATACTTTATTTCCATTTTGATACAAACAGTATAACATTCCATCATACTATTATTCAGATGTCACATTTTCTTGTGATTTTGTCTTATTTTTCTTCCATAGTTTCTGTTTTTACCTCGGTTCTTTAGATTTGCATACCTCTTATTATTTATGTTTTAACATATTTATGTGTCTGTACTCATTTCTGTCTTTGTGCTGCTGCAATGACAAAATTCAGGGCATTACTAAAAGTTTATCTAGTGTTAAGGAACGACAGAGTAACCTCCTCCAGGACGATGGTAGAGAGGGTGGATAGTTTCAGAAACCTTGGCGTCACAGAGGACCAACCACGGTCCTCTGATGTCGGTGAGGAAAGTTCATCTCTACCACCTCAAACACCGGCAGGAGTCCAGGCTGCCTCTGAAGATGCTAGAGACTCTATAGCTGCACCATAGAGAGCGTCCTGACAGACAGCACCACCACATGGTTTGGAAGCAGCACCCAGAAGGACTGTCTTGCCCTGCAGAGGGTGGTGCAGTCAACCAGATGCACCATCAGCCCTACAGGACGTTTAGAGCAGGAGGTCTGGGTGGAGACAGCCATCAGACTGGTGTCTCTGCTGTAGTCAGGGAGGTTTTATGCCTCCAACACCTTCTCATTCCATCTAGTCACATCCCTACTGATGCTGCTGGGCCATACCCTTGTGTGTCTCACTCAGATGAACAACGTGGCCTTTAGCCTCTGCGGTACAAAGTCTTCCTGCCTCAAATCTTTCTAATCTGTGTTCAACATAAAGCAGCACTTTGGTTCCGTTCAGGATGTTTGACCAGTGATGTGTTTGTTTTCAGGACTGCTTGGTTAAAGTCATGTGACTGACCGTGACCTCTGCCCCTCTTCTCACATTGTAAAATACGTCATGTTTTGAAGTTTCTCTGATCGTCTCATACTGAGGTGGATGTGTTTCCATCGGAGGTCGGTGATCAATAAATAAAGTATTACATTTATTCAACGGATCACTTCATTGGTGCTGCTGTTGAATAAAAGGAGGAGCTTGAGAGTCTTCAGTCTTCAGGAGGGAGAGCAGCTTCAATGGCTGGAGGATTCTGTTGTCTTTGCTGCAGGTTTTTGTACAGAGTCTTTGTGTTTCCTGTCACTGTGGGCTTCACAGCACAGTAGTACAGAGCAGAGTCTGTCACTGCAGCAGAGGAGATCTGCAGATCCATCTGGGTTTTGTCCTCACTCACTTTAACAGACAGTCTGGACACTGAAACAACTAATGTTTCTCCTTTCCCTGAGTGAGAGACGAGGAACTCTGGGGGTTTTCCTGGATATTGTCGATACCAGAAGAAATAATCGTTGAGAGTAGCAGCTCTGCTGTATTTGTAGGACAGAGTAACAGAGCTGTCTTCTAAACTGGACTCTTCTTTCTGGACTGGAGAGAGTTTTTCACAGCTGACACCTGAAGAAAAAGAAAACTGTTGTGAAGAAATCAATCACATCCAGATAGATTGTTATCAATCATCTCCCCATACCTGTTATAATGTAGAGAACCAGCAGAGAGAACACACAGTGATGCAGCGACAGCATGTTGAATAAAGGTCTTGTTTCTGTTTGTGTATTGAACTCTGCTGAAGATGGAAGTTCATCTCTTCTATAGTTCTAACAGTTTAGCTCCTCCCTCAGTCTCTCCGTCTCCTCTCACATCTGTGTTTTTACTTCTTTTAGCTTCTCTTTCTCCTGGTCGACAGACTGGTAGCAGCATTTTGCAGATGATGGAGTTGTTGTTTTTTAAAATAGATTTCATAAAAAACTGAGTTTTGCAAATAAAAATATCTCAGTTCTAGACTCACACTATTACATGAACGTCAGAAACACCAACACTTAACTGTAAAACACGTTCTGCCAAAAGTACTGGATTTTAATGCAATCTATAGAAACATATCGTCAACAAATTAATAGAAATTTAAGTGTTAAAAAATACCTAATGGCAACATGTAAACAGTAACTGAGAGGTCTGAGGATAGAACCCTGTGGTACACCACAACAAATCACAGCGTAAGGGAACAACAGAGGAACTTGTTTTATACAACAATCAAAACCTGAGTCTGTGATGACAACCAGTTACAGTACTATGAAGCAGGATTTGCAGTTACCATGGTAACTTCAGGGTTAACTCTGAGTTTTCAGTGTTACGATGCTGGTTCACTCCTTACTGCTGTTCATCATCATATCTCTAAATGATAAGGTAAGAATATGATAAGCCTCTTAATTTAAGCATTTGCACCTTTATTTTCCTGAATTATGTGTTTATCGTCCTCATATTTGTCCAATATTATAGTTTAGCTCATCGTTTGTGTAATATATATTATATATAATATAGATATGCTCTACAGAGACTCCAGACTGTCTCATCACAGATCAGTGAAGTGTAACAGTGTGACTCCCTCTGGTGGATGTTGTGGAGGATTCTGTTGTCTTTGCTGCAGGTTTTTGTACAGAGTCTTTGTGTTTCCTGTCACTGTGGGCTTCACAGCACAGTAGTACAGAGCAGAGTCTGTCACTGCAGCAGAGGAGATCTGCAGATCCATCTGGGTTTTATCCTCACTCACTTTAACAGACAGTCTGGAGTTTGATGCATTTTGTGTTCCCAAGTGAAAGATGAGGAACTCTGGGGGTTTTCCTGGATATTGTCGATACCAGAAGAAATAATCGCTGAGAGCAGCAGCTCTGCTGTATTTGTAGGACAGAGTAACAGAGCTGTCTTCTAAACTGGACTCTTCTTTCTGGACTGGAGAGAGTTTTTCACAGCTGACACCTGAAGAAAAAGAAAACTGTTGTGAAGAAATCAATCACATCCAGATAGATTGTTATCAATAATCTCCCCATACCTGTTATAATGTAGAGAAGCAGCAGAGAGAACACACAGTGATGCAGCGACAGCATGTTGAATAAAGGTCTTGTTTCTGTTTGTGTATTGAACTCTGCTGAAGATGGAA
This sequence comes from Chaunax sp. Z400, assembly GCA_037577475.1. NCBI lineage: Eukaryota > Metazoa > Chordata > Actinopteri > Lophiiformes > Chaunacidae > Chaunax > Chaunax sp. Z400. The sequence continues at coordinate 885,344 of CM075198.1, forward strand.
GTTCATCTCTTCTATAGTTCTAACAGTTTAGCTCCTCCCTCAGTCTCTCCGTCTCCTCTCACATCTGTGTTTTTACTTCTTTTAGCTTCTCTTCCTCCTGGTCGACAGACTGGTAGCAGCATTTTGCAGATGATGGAGTTGTTTTTTTTAAAAAGATTTCATGAAAAACCGAGTTTTGCAAATAAAAATATCTCAGTTCTAGACTCACACTATTACATGAACGTCAGAAACACCAACACTTAACTGTAAAACACGTTCTGCCAAAAGTACTGGATTTTAATGCAATCTATAGAAACATATCCTCAACAAATTAATAGAAATTTAAGTGTTAAAAAATACCTAATGATAACATGTAAACAGTAACTGAGAGGTCTGAGGATAGAACCCTGTGGTACACCACAACAAATCACAGCGTAAGGGAACAACAGAGGAACTTGTTTTATACAGCAATCAAAACCTGAGTCTGTGATGACAACCAGTTACCTGTACTATGAAGCAGGATTTGCGGTTACCATGGTAACTTCAGGGTTAACTCTGAGTTTTCAGTGTTACGATGCTGGTTCACTCCTTACTGCTGTTCATCATCATATCTCTAAATGATAAGGTAAGAATATGATAAGCCTCTTAATCTAAGCATTCACACCTTTATTTCCTGAATTATGTGTTTAACGTCCTCATATTTGTCCAATATTATAGTTTAGCTCATCGTTTGTGTAATATATATTATATATAATATAGAAATGCTCTACAGAGACTCCAGACTGTCTCATCACAGATCAGTGAAGTGTAACAGTGTGACTCCCTCTGGTGGATGTTGTGGAGGATTCTGTTGTCTTTGCTGCAGGTTTTTGTACAGAGTCTTTGTGTTTCCTGTCACTGTGGGCTGCAGAGCACAGTAGTACAGAGCAGAGTCTGTCACTGCAGCAGAGGAGATCTGCAGATCCATCTGGGTTTTATCCTCACTCACTTTAACAGACAGTCTGGACACTGAAACAACTAATGTTTCTCCTTTTCCTGAGTGAGAGACGAGGAACTCTGGGGGTTTTCCTGGATATTGTCGATACCAGAAGAAATAATCGCTGAGAGTAGCAGCTCTGCTGTATTTGTAGGACAGAGTAACAGAGCTGTCTTCTAAACTGGACTCTTCTTTCTGGACTGGAGAGAGTTTTTCACAGCTGACACCTGAAGAAAAAGAAAACTGTTGTGAAGAAATCAATCACATCCAGATAGATTGTTATCAATCATCTCCCCATACCTGTTATAATGTAGAGAACCAGCAGAGAGAACACACAGTGATGCAGCGACAGCATGTTGAATAAAGGCCTTGTTTCTGTTTGTGTATTGAACTCTGCTGAAGATGGAAGTTCATCTCTTCTATAGTTCTAACAGTTTAGCTCCTCCCTCAGTCTCTCCGTCTCCTCTCACATCTGTGTTTTTACTTCTTTTAGCTTCTCTTCCTCCTGGTCGACAGACTGGTAGCAGCATTTTGCAGATGATGGAGTTGTTTTTTTTAAATAGATTTCATAAAAAACCGAGTTTTGCAAATAAAAATATCTCAGTTCTAGACTCACACTATTACATGAACGTCAGAAACACCAACACTTAACTGTAAAACACGTTCTGGCAAAAGTACTGGATTTTAATGCAATCTATAGAAGCATATCGTCAACAAATTAATAGAAATTTAAGTGTTAAAAAATACCTAATGGCAACATCTAAACAGTAACTGAGAGGTCTGAGGATAGAACCCTGTGGTACACCACAACAAATCACAGCGTAAGGGAACAACAGAGGAACTTGTTTTATATAACAATCAAAACCTGAGTCTGTGATGACAACCAGTGACCTGTACTATGAAGCAGGATTTGCAGTTGCCATGGTAACTTCAGGGTTAACTCTGAGTTTTCAGTGTTACGATGCTGGTTCATTCCTTACTGCTGTTCATCATCATATCTCTAAATGATAAGGTAAGAATATGATAAGCCTCTTAATTTAAGCATTCACACCTTTATTTCCTGAATTATGTGTTTAACGTCCTCATATTTGTCCAATATTATAGTTTAGCTCATCGTTTGTGTAATATATATTATATATAATATAGATATGCTCTACAGAGACTCCAGACTGTCTCATCACAGATCAGTGAAGTGTAACAGTGTGACTCCCTCTGGTGGATGTTGTGGAGGATTCTGTTGTCTTTGCTGCAGGTTTTTGTACAGAGTCCTTGTGTTTCCTGTCACTGTGGGCTTCACAGCACAGTAGTACAGAGCAGAGTCTGTCACTGCAGCAGAGGAGATCTGCAGATCCATCTGGGTTTTATCCTCACTCACTTTAACAGACAGTCTGGAGTTTGCATTTTGTGTTCTGATGTGAAAGATGAGGAACTCTGGGGGTTTTCCTGGATATTGTCGATACCAGAAGAAATAATCGTTGAGAGTAGCAGCTCTGCTGTATTTGTAGGACAGAGTAACAGAGCTGTCTTCTAAACTGGACTCTTCTTTCTGGACTGGAGAGAGTTTTTCACAGCTGACACCTGAAGAAAAAGAAAACTGTTGTGAAGAAATCAATCACATCCAGATAGATTGTTATCAATCATCTCCCCATACCTGTTATAATGTAGAGAAGCAGCAGAGAGAACACACAGTGATGCAGCGACAGCATGTTGAATAAAGGTCTTGTTTCTGTTTGTGTATTGAACTCTGCTGAAGATGGAAGTTCATCTCTTCTATAGTTCTAACAGTTTAGCTCCTCCCTCAGTCTCTCCATCTCCTCTCACATCTGTGTTTTTACTTCTTTTAGCTTCTCTTCCTCCTGGTCGACAGACTGGTAGCAGCATTTTGCAGATGATGGAGTTGTTTTTTTTAAATAGATTTCATAAAAAACCGAGTTTTGCAAATAAAAATATCTCAGTTCTAGACTCACACTATTACATGAACGTCAGAAACACCAACACTTAACTGTAAAACACGTTCTGCCAAAAGTACTGGATTTTAATGCAATCTATAGAAACATATCCTCAACAAATTAATAGAAATTTAAGTGTTAAAAAATACCTAATGGCAACATGTAAACAGTAACTGAGAGGTCTGAGGATAGAACCCTGTGGTACACCACAACAAATCACAGCGTAAGGGAACAACAGAGGAACTTGTTTTATACAACAATCAAAACCTGAGTCTGTGATGACAACCAGTTACCTGTACTATGAAGCAGGATTTGCGGTTACCATGGTAACTTCAGGGTTAACTCTGAGTTTTCAGTGTTACGATGCTGGTTCACTCCTTACTGCTGTTCATCATCATATCTCTAAATGATAAGGTAAGAATATGATAAGCCTCTTAATTTAAGCATTCGCACCTTTATTTCCTGAATTATGTGTTTAACGTCCTCATATTTGTCCAATATTATAGTTTAGCTCATTGTTTGTGTAATATATATTATATATAATATAGATATGCTCTACAGAGACTCCAGACTGTCTCATCACAGATCAGTGAAGTGTAACAGTGTGACTCCCTCTGGTGGATGTTGTGGAGGATTCTGTTGTCTTTGCTGCAGGTTTTTGTACAGAGTCTTTGTGTTTCCTGTCACTGTGGGCTTCACAGCACAGTAGTACAGAGCAGAGTCTGTCACTGCAGCAGAGGAGATCTGCAGATCCATCTGGGTTTTATCCTCACTCACTTTAACAGACAGTCTGGACACTGAAACAACTAATGTTTCTCCTTTTCCTGAGTGAGAGACGAGGAGCTCTGGGGGTTTTCCTGGATATTGTCGATACCAGAAGAAATACTCGCTGGGAGTAGCAGCTCTGCTGTATTTGTAGGACAGAGTAACAGAGCTGTCTTCTAAACTGGACTCTTCTTTCTGGACTGGAGAGAGTTTTTCACAGCTGACACCTGAAGAAAAAGAAAACTGTTGTGAAGAAATCAATCACATCCAGATAGATTGTTATCAATAATCTCCCCATACCTGTTATATTGTAGAGAACCAGCAGAGAGAACACACAGTGATGCAGCGACAGCATGTTGAATAAAGGCCTTGTTTCTGTTTGTGTATTGAACTCTGCTGAAGATGGAAGTTCATCTCTTCTATAGTTCTAACAGTTTAGCTCCTCCCTCAGTCTCTCCGTCTCCTCTCACATCTGTGTTTTTACTTCTTTTAGCTTCTCTTCCTCCTGGTTGACAGACTGGTAGCAGCATTTTGCAGATGATGGAGTTGTTTTTTTAAAATAGATTTCATAAAAAACCGAGTTTTGCAAATAAAAATATCTCAGTTCTAGACTCACACTATTACATGAACGTCAGAAACACCAACACTTAACTGTAAAACACGTTCTGCCAAAAGTACTGGATTTTAATGCAATCTATAGAAGCATATCGTCAACAAATAATTGGAAATTTAAGTGTTAAAAAATACCTAATGGCAACATCTAAACAGTAACTGAGAGGTCTGAGGATAGAACCCTGTGGTACACCACAACAAATCACAGCGTAAGGGAACAACAGAGGAACTTGTTTTATATAACAATCAAAACCTGAGTCTGTGATGACAACCAGTGACCTGTACTATGAAGCAGGATTTGCAGTTGCCATGGTAACTTCAGGGTTAACTCTGAGTTTTCAGTGTTACGATGCTGGTTCATTCCTTACTGCTGTTCATCATCATATCTCTAAATGATAAGGTAAGAATATGATAAGCCTCTTAATTTAAGCATTCACACCTTTATTTCCTGAATTATGTGTTTAACGTCCTCATATTTGTCCAATATTATAGTTTAGCTCATCGTTTGTGTAATATATATTATATATAATATAGATATGCTCTACAGAGACTCCAGACTGTCTCATCACAGATCAGTGAAGTGTAACAGTGTGACTCCCTCTGGTGGATGTTGTGGAGGATTCTGTTGTCTTTGCTGCAGGTTTTTGTACAGAGTCTTTGTGTTTCCTGTCACTGTGGGCTGCAGAGCACAGTAGTACACAGCAGAGTCAGACAGCTGGAGCTTCTGGATCTTCAGAGGAACTGATTTGAAAGTGGAATTCAGTCTGGATGAAAATCTCTCCCTGAACTCAGCTGGTGTGTTCCCTTCATCCTTTTGAACGCGACTCAGTAGGAATTTGGGGCTGTTGTTTCCATCCTGTTTGTACCAGAACAAGTCGGGACGCTGGTCACTGGTCTCAAATGTACAGCCAAGTGTGACTGAGTCTCCTTCAGTAGCAATAACATCTCCTGTTGGCTGCATCACTCTGTCTTCTCCTTTACACTCTGAGGAAGAGGAGGACAAGCAGAGGAAGAGATGAATCAATAAAGTGTTAAAGAGTTTTGAAAGGAAATGTGATCTGTGTCTCACCAAAGAAAAGAGCAGCTAGAATAATCCACAGCAGATGTTCCATCTCTAGCAGCAGGTTTGAATGAACAGGAGAAACTAGCTGATGTTCCACATTCACACTGAGAATTGTTCTCTTCACAGCACCACTTATTATTGACACAATGGTTGAACACAGTGCAGAAGTAGTGCACCTTCTACTTGATGATGTCGCCTTCTAGTGGAGGTGGAAGTTCAGTACACCAGAGTGAAAAAGGCTTCCAGCAGCTTGTCAGTGTGTCAGCTTGTGTTTTTGTACAGAGTCTTTGTGTTTCCTGTCACTGTGGGCCTCACAGCACAGTAGTACAGAGCAGAGTCTGTCACTGCAGCAGAGGAGATCTGCAGATCCATCTGGGTTTTATCCTCACTCACTTTAACAGACAGTCTGGAGTTTGATGCATTTTGTGTTCCGAAGTGAAAGATGAGGAACTCTGGGGGTTTTCCTGGATATTGTCGATACCAGAAGAAATAATCGCTGAGAGTAGCAGCTCTGCTGTATTTGTAGGACAGAGTGACAGAGCTGTCTTCTAAACTGGACTCTTCTTTCTGGACTGGAGAGAGTTTTTCACAGCTGACACCTGAAGAAAAAGAAAACTGTTGTGAAGAAATCAATCACATCCAGATAGATTGTTATCAATCATCTCCCCATACCTGTTATAATGTAGAGAAGCAGCAGAGAGAACACACAGTGATGCAGCGACAGCATGTTGAATAAAGGTCTTGTTTCTGTTTGTGTATTGAACTCTGCTGAAGATGGAAGTTCATCTCTTCTATAGTTCTAACAGTTTAGCTCCTCCCTCAGTCTCTCCATCTCCTCTCACATCTGTGTTTTTACTTCTTTTAGCTTCTCTTCCTCCTGGTCGACAGACTGGTAGCAGCATTTTGCAGATGATGGAGTTGTTTTTTTAAAATAGATTTCATAAAAAACCGAATTTTGCAAATAAAAATATCTCAGTTCTAGACTCACACTATTACATGAACGTCAGAAACACCAACACTTAACTGTAAAACACGTTCTGCCAAAAGTACTGGATTTTAATGCAATCTATAGAAACATATCGTCAACAAATTAATAGAAATTTAATTGTTAAAAAATACCTAATGGCAACATGTAAACAGTAACTGAGAGGTCTGAGGATAGAACCCTGTGGTACACCACAACAAATCACAGCGTAAGGGAACAACAGAGGAACTTGTTTTATACAACAATCAAAACCTGAGTCTGTGATGACAACCAGTTACCTGTACTATGAAGCAGGATTTGCGGTTACCATGGTAACTTCAGGGTTAACTCTGAGTTTTCGGTGTTACGATGCTGGTTCACTCCTTACTGCTGTTCATCATCATATCTCTAAATGATAAGGTAAGAATATGATAAGCCTCTTAATCTAAGCATTCACACCTTTATTTCCTGAATTATGTGTTTAACGTCCTCATATCTGTCCAATATTATAGTTTAGCTCATCGTTTGTGTAATATATATTATATATAATATAGATATGCTCTACAGAGACTCAAGACTGTCTCATCACAGATCAGTGAAGTGTAACAGTGTGACTCCCTCTGGTGGATGTTGTGGAGGATTCTTTTGTCTTTGCTGCAGGTTTTTGTACAGAGTCTTTGTGTTTCCTGTCACTGTGGGCTTCACAGCACAGTAGTACAGAGCAGAGTCTGTCACTGCAGCAGAGGAGATCTGCAGATCCATCTGGGTTTTATCCTCACTCACTTTAACAGACAGTCTGGAGTTTGATGCATTTTGTGTTCCCAAGTGAAAGATGAGGAACTCTGGGGGTTTTCCTGGATATTGTCGATACCAGAAGAAATAATCGTTGAGAGCAGCAGCTCTGCTGTATTTGTAGGACAGAGTAACAGAGCTGTCTTCTAAACTGGACTCTTCTTTCTGGACTGGAGAGAGTTTTTCACAGCTGACACCTGAAGAAAAAGAAAACTGTTGTGAAGAAATCAATCACATCCAGATAGATTGTTATCAATAATCTCCCCATACCTGTTATAATGTAGAGAAGCAGCAGAGAGAACACACAGTGATGCAGCGACAGCATGTTGAATAAAGGTCTTGTTTCTGTTTGTGTATTGAACTCTGCTGAAGATGGAAGTTCATCTCCTCTACAGTTCTAACAGTTTAGCTCCTCCCTCAGTCTCTCCGTCTCCTCTCACATCTGTGTTTTTACTTCTTTTAGCTTCTCTTCCTCCTGGTCGACAGACTGGTAGCAGCATTTTGCAGATGATGGAGTTGTTTTTTTAAAATAGATTTAATAAAAAACCGAGTTTTGCAAATAAAAATATCTCAGTTCTAGACTCACACTATTACATGAACGTCAGAAACACCAACACTTAACTGTAAAACACGTTCTGCCAAAAGTACTGGATTTTAATGCAATCTATAGAAACATATCGTCAACAAATTAATAGAAATTTAAGTGTTAAAAAATACCTAATGATAACATGTAAACAGTAACTGAGAGGTCTGAGGATAGAACCCTGTGGTACACCACAACAAATCACAGCGTAAGGGAACAACAGAGGAACTTGTTTTATACAGCAATCAAAACCTGAGTCTGTGATGACAACCAGTTACCTGTACTATGAAGCAGGATTTGCGGTGACCATGGTAACTTCAGGGTTAACTCTGAGTTTTCAGTGTTACGATGCTGGTTCACTCCTTACTGCTGTTCATCATCATATCTCTAAATGATAAGGTAAGAATATGATAAGCCTCTTAATCTAAGCATTCACACCTTTATTTCCTGAATTATGTGTTTAACGTCCTCATATTTGTCCAATATTATAGTTTTGCTCATCGTTTGTGTAATATATATTATATATAATATAGAAATGCTCTACAGAGACTCCAGACTGTCTCATCACAGATCAGTGAAGTGTAACAGTGTGACTCCCTCTGGTGGATGTTGTGGAGGATTCTGTTGTCTTTGCTGCAGGTTTTTGTACAGAGTCTTTGTGTTTCCTGTCACTGTGGGCTGCAGAGCACAGTAGTACACAGCAGAGTCAGACAGCTGGAGCTTCTGGATCGTCAGAGGAACTGATGGTTGATTCATCGTAGCGTTAAATCTGTCTTTGCTGAACTTGGCAGCGTTTTCCACAGACTGGGACAAACATTTCAGAACGTACTCCGGGAAACCGCTCACTTCCTGTTTGTACCAGAACAAAGTGGGAATTGTTCTACTGGTCTCAAAAGTACAGCCAAGTGTGACTGAGTCTCCTTCAGCACCAATGACATCTCCTGTTGGCTGCATCACTCTGTCTTCTCCTTTACACTCTGAGGAAGAGGTGAACATGTAGATGAATCAATAAAGATGATTGATTAGAGGAGATCAATCAGGTTTAAAGAGTTACCTGTCCAGAGAGTCAGAATCAGGACGTTTCTCAGCCAGTGTGTCATGACTGCAGTGAGGAGGAGAGGAAGAAGACTGACTGATGGATCTGGGCCTTCACGTCATTGGTCCTTCCTCTTCATCATCTTTCATCTCATTCAGCAACATGAAATCATTCTCATCACTCTCACAGGTTGTATTGACGATGATATTATATATTGTATTTGATTTTATAGCTGTGTGACACTAATTTTAAATTTCTCCTGAGTTTTATTTCTTATAAAGTACCAATAAAAAGTTTCACATTCACTTAAATGGGAAACTGTCCAAAGTTTTAACTGGTTTTATATTTTTCTGTACTATATTATGTGATTTTATATCAATTTTTTTTACATTTTATACTTTATTTCCCTTTTGATACAAACAGTATAACATTCCATCATACTATTATTCAGATGTCACATTTTCTTGTGATTTTGTCTTATTTTTCTTCCATAGTTTCTGTTTTTACCTCGGTTCTTTAGATTTGCATACCTCTTATTATTTATGTTTTAACATATTTATGTGTCTGTACTCATTTCTGTCTTTGTGCTGCTGCAATGACAAAATTCAGGGCATTACTAAAAGTTTATCTAGTGTTAAGGAACGACAGAGTAAGCTCCTCCAGGACGATGGAAGAGAGGGTGGATAGTTTCAGAAACCTTGGCGTGACAGAGGACCAACCACGGTCCTCTGATGTCGGTGAGGAAAGTTCATCTCTACCACCTCAAACACCGGCAGGAGTCCAGGCTGCCTCTGAAGATGCTAGAGACTCTATAGCTGCACCATAGAGAGCGTCCTGACAGACAGCACCACCACATGGTTTGGAAGCAGCACCCAGAAGGACTGTCTTGCCCTGCAGAGGGTGGTGCAGTCAACCAGATGCACCATCAGCCCTACAGGACGTTTAGAGCAGGAGGTCTGGGTGGAGACAGCCATCAGACTGGTGTCTCTGCTGTAGTCAGGGAGGTTTTATGCCTCCAACACCTTCTCATTCCATCTAGTCACATCCCTACTGATGCTGCTGGGCCATACCCTTGTGTGTCTCACTCAGATGAACAACGTGGCCTTTAGCCTCTGCGGTACAAAGTCTTCCTGCCTCAAATCTTTCTAATCTGTGTTCAACATAAAGCAGCACTTTGGTTCCGTTCAGGATGTTTGACCAGTGATGTGTTTGTTTTCAGGACTGCTTGGTTAAAGTCATGTGACTGACCGTGACCTCTGCCCCTCTTCTCACATTGTAAAATACGTCATGTTTTGAAGTTTCTCTGATCGTCTCATACTGAGGTGGATGTGTTTCCATCGGAGATCGGTGATCAATAAATAAAGTATTACATTTATTCAACGGATCACTTAATTGGTGCTGCTGTTGAATAAAAGGAGGAGCTTGAGAGTCTTCAGTCTTCAGGAGGGAGAGCAGCTTCAATGGCTGGAGGATTCTGTTGTCTTTGCTGCAGGTTTTTGTACAGAGTCTTTGTGTTTCCTGTCACTGTGGGCTTCACAGCACAGTAGTACAGAGCAGAGTCTGTCACTGCAGCAGAGGAGATCTGCAGATCCATCTGGGTTTTATCCTCACTCACTTTAACAGACAGTCTGGACACTGAAACAACTAATGTTTCTCCTTTTCCTGAGTGAGAGACGAGGAACTCTGGGGGTTTTCCTGGATATTGTCGATACCAGAAGAAATTATCGCTGAGAGTAGCAGCTATGCTGTATTTGTAGGACAGAGTAACAGAGCTGTCTTCTAAACTGGACTCTTCTTTCTGGACTGGAGAGAGTTTTTCACAGCTGACACCTGAAGAAAAAGAAAACTGTTGTGAAGAAATCAATCACATCCAGATAGATTGTTATCAATAATCTCCCCATACCTGTTATAATGTAGAGAAGCAGCAGAGAGAACACACAGTGATGCAGCGACAGCATGTTGAATAAAGGCCTTGTTTCTGTTTGTGTATTGAACTCTGCTGAAGATGGAAGTTCATCTCTTCTATAGTTCTAACAGTTTAGCTCCTCCCTCAGTTTCTCCGTCTCCTCTCACATCTGTGTTTTTACTTCTTTTAGCTTCTCTTCCTCCTGGTCGACAGACTGGTAGCAGCATTTTGCAGATGATGGAGTTGTTTTTTTTAAATAGATTTCATAAAAAACCGAGTTTTGCAAATAAAAATATCTCAGTTCTAGACTCACACTATTACATGAACGTCAGAAACACCAACACTTAACTGTAAAACACGTTCTGCCAAAAGTACTGGATTTTAATGCAATCTATAGAAACATATCGTCAACAAATTAATAGAAATTTAAGTGTTAAAAAATACCTAATGGCAACATGTAAACAGTAACTGAGAGGTCTGAGGATAGAACCCTGTGGTACACCACAACAAATCACAGTGTAAGGGAACAACAGAGGAACTTGTTTTATACAACAATCAAAACCTGAGTCTGTGATGACAACCAGTGACCTGTACTATGAAGCAGGATTTGCGGTTACCATGGTAACTTCAGGGTTAACTCTGAGTTTTCAGTGTTACGATGCTGGTTCACTCCTTACTGCTGTTCATCATCATATCTCTAAATGATAAGGTCAGAATATGATAAGCCTCTTAATTTAAGCATTCACACCTTTATTTCCTGAATTATGTGTTTAACGTCCTCATATTTGTCCAATATTATAGTTTAGCTCATCGTTTGTGTAATATATATTATATATAATATAGATATGCTCTACAGAGACTCCAGACTGTCTCATCACAGATCAGTGAAGTGTAACAGTGTGACTCCCTCTGGTGGATGTTGTGGAGGATTCTGTTGTCTTTGCTGCAGGTTTTTGTACAGAGTCTTTGTGTTTCCTGTCACTGTGGGCCTCACAGCACAGTAGTACAGAGCAGAGTCTGTCACTGCAGCAGAGGAGATCTGCAGATCCATCTGGGTTTTATCCTCACTCACTTTAACAGGCAGTCTGGACACTGAAACAACTAATGTTTCTCCTTTTCCTGAGTGAGAGACGAGGAACTCTGGGGGTTTTCCTGGATATTGTCGATACCAGAAGAAATAATCGCTGGGAGCAGCAGCTATGCTGTATTTGTAGGACAGAGTAACAGAGCTGTCTTCTAAACTGGACTCTTCTTTCTGGACTGGAGAGAGTTTTTCACAGCTGACACCTGAAGAAAAAGAAAACTGTTGTGAAGAAATCAATCACATCCAGATAGATTGTTATCAATAATCTCCCCATACCTGTTATAATGTAGAGAAGCAGCAGAGAGAACACACAGTGATGCAGCGACAGCATGTTGAATAAAGGCCTTGTTTCTGTTTGTGTATTGAACTCTGCTGAAGATGGAAGTTCATCTCTTCTATAGTTCTAACAGTTTAGCTCCTCCCTCAGTTTCTCCGTCTCCTCTCACATCTGTGTTTTTACTTCTTTTAGCTTCTCTTCCTCCTGGTTGACAGACTGGTAGCAGCATTTTGCAGATGATGGAGTTGTTTTTTTAAAATAGATTTCATAAAAAACCGAGTTTTGCAAATAAAAATATCTCAGTTCTAGACTCACACTATTACATGAACGTCAGAAACACCAACACTTAACTGTAAAACACGTTCTGCCAAAAGTACTGGATTTCAATGCAATCTATAGAAACATATCGTCAACAAATTAATAGAAATTTAAGTGTTAAAAAATACCTAATGGCAACATGTAAACAGTAACTGAGAGGTCTGAGGATAGAACCCTGTGGTACACCACAACAAATCACAGTGTAAGGGAACAACAGAGGAACTTGTTTTATACAACAATCAAAACCTGAGTCTGTGATGACAACCAGTGACCTGTACTATGAAGCAGGATTTGCGGTTACCATGGTAACTTCAGGGTTAACTCTGAGTTTTCAGTGTTACGATGCTGGTTCACTCCTTACTGCTGTTCATCATCATATCTCTAAATGATAAGGTAAGAATATGATAAGCCTCTTAATTTAAGCATTCACACCTTTATTTCCTGAATTATGTGTTTAACGTCCTCATATCTGTCCAATATTATAGTTTAGCTCATCGTTTGTATAATATATATTATATATAATATAGATATGCTCTACAGAGACTCCAGACTGTCTCATCACAGATCAGTGAAGTGTAACAGTGTGACTCCCTCTGGTGGATGTTGTGGAGGATTCTGTTGTCTTTGCTGCAGGTTTTTGTACAGAGTCTTTGTGTTTCCTGTCACTGTGGGCTTCACAGCACAGTAGTACACAGCAGAGTCAGACAGCTGCAGCTTCTGGATCTTCAGAGGAACTGAGTTGAAAGTGGAATTCAGTCTGGATGAAAATCTCTCCCTGAACTCAGCTGGTGTGTTCCCTTCATCCTTTTGAACGCGACTCAGTAGGAATTTGGGGCTGTTGTTTCCATCCTGTTTGTACCAGAACAAGTAGGGACGCTGGTCACTGGTCTCAAATGTACAGCCAAGTGTGACTGAGTCTCCTTCAGTAGCAATAACATCTCCTGTTGGCTGCATCACTCTGTCTTCTCCTTTACACTCTGAGGAAGAGGAGGACAAGCAGAGGAAGAGATGAGTCAATAAAGTGTTAAAGAGTTTTGAAAGGAAATGTGATCTGTGTCTCACCAAAGAAAAGAGCAGCTAGAATAATCCACAGCAGATGTTCCATCTCTAGCAGCAGGTTTGAATGAACAGGAGAAACTAGCTGATGTTCCACATTCACACTGAGAATTGTTCTCTTCACAGCACCACTTATTATTGACACAATGGTTGAACACAGTGCAGAAGTAGTGCACCGCCTACTTGATGATGTCGCCTTCTAGTGGAGGTGGAAGTTCAGTACACCAGAGTGAAAAAGGCTTCCAGCAGCTTGTCAGTGTGTCAGCTTGTGTTTTTGTACAGAGTCTTTGTGTTTCCTGTCACTGTGGGCTTCACAGCACAGTAGTACAGAGCAGAGTCTGTCACTGCAGCAGAGGAGATCTGCAGATCAATCTGGGTTTTATCCTCACTCACTTTAACAGACAGTCTGGAGTTTGATGCATTTTGTGTTCCGAAGTGAAAGATGAGGAACTCTGGGGGTTTTCCTGGATGTTGTCGATACCAGAAGAAATAATCGTTGGGAGTAGCAGCTCTGCTGTATTTGTAGGACAGAGTAACAGAGCTGTCTTCTAAACTGGACTCTTCTTTCTGGACTGGAGAGAGTTTTTCACAGCTGACACCTGAAGAAAAAGAAAACTGTTGTGAAGAAATCAATCACATCCAGATAGATTGTTATCAATCATCTCCCCATACCTGTTATAATGTAGAGAACCAGCAGAGAGAACACACAGTGATGCAGCGACAGCATGTTCAATAAAGGTCTTGTTTCTGTTTGTGTATTGAACTCTGCTGAAGATGGAAGTTCATCTCTTCTATAGTTCAGTAACAGTTTAGCTCCTCCTCCTCTTGTGTTTGCAGAGCAATGTCAATTTGCATTTTGCGCTATTAAATCATTGATGCCCATTTCAACAACTTCCCTACATGAGACTGGGTTCCCAGCTCTCACTTGCACGAAGGCTGAAACTCCATAATGCAGCTCCACGTTGCAGCATTATGTGAGGCCATTCAAGCACATCCAACATTAATCTGAGGAGAGGTGAGTGTCCACATCTGTTCCACGGATCTTCAGATAGCTTGATGCTCATCTCAGTGGACGCTGTGCTGCTGATCTACGTTTCATATTACTGTGTGGTCAGGTTTATAAGACTGTGGATGAGAGAGTGGTGTTTTACATGCTTTACCCTCAGTGAGTTGAAGACTTTTCATTACTGTTATTTTTGATGTTCAAATTAATTTGGTTTTCTACTCCATTTGTTTCTGTATAAATTTGCACACGTACATTTATTGTTATAAAATATCATGGTATATTTGTACTCGTCCTGCTAAAGGCAGAGGTGCTGGCTGAGTGCTGATGCTGACAGCAGGGATGTGGGACATCCAAAACTGATGAATTGTGGATGTGGGGCTACAGAGTGAGGTCAGAGCCCAGGTTGTCAGTAGGTCCATGCGGGACGGTCCCCACACCTCCTCATGTTGACACCATTCTCCATCTCACAGACATGGTAGGACAGGTCGAGGCGCAAATTGGTGAATCTACTGTCGCACAGCTGATGTCAGCTGGTGGACCACCAGACTACCTCGGCATGTAGCCGTCCATGTTACATCTGACAAACACCAACACACATTGCACTGACAAATTGGCTTTATTTTATTGTTACAGAATACAGTGGTGGAGGAAGTACTCATATTTATAACTGCACTAAAAGCAGAAATACCACAGAAGTATTATCAGCGAAATATACGCCCAGTATTAACAGAAAATGTATTCATTAAAGGTTTTGCCAGATGTCGTGAGAGAAACAAGCAACCAGGTCTCAAGATGTGTGACAGAGGTCACGTGATCAATTTATAGACGTGAATTAATTTTGCATTTCAAAAAGCAACCATTATAAAAACACCGTCTGTAATTTTATATTTCATTCTCTGGAAGGCGACGAGCGCATCCGGTTCATTGTGACACTTCTTTAAGGGGTGAGGCAGGAGTTTTCAGATCTACCTCCCGTCTCAAAGAACAGACGACAGTTTGGACTTTCAGCCGTATCAGCGGAACACTTAGCGGATTTCCGCTTTGGCCGGTTTCCAGCCGGACAGCTTTGGTGGCTGCCCCAGTCTGCAGGGAAAACATCCGGTCCGGCCATTCGCTCCAACATTACGGCTGTGGACAGCTTCACGAAGATGTCTAAAGCCGACATTCTGAGAGGAATCATCGCTGAGAGGCTGAGAACAGCCGCGCAGGAGATCTTAGCGGTGGTGGAGAGAACCGTAGCCGCCTACGAGGAGGAGGCTTCCGGTTTGAGGCTGGAGATCGACCGACAGGAGAGACGGATGGATGATCTCCTTCAGCCGCGGGTCAGACTGGAGACAATAGGTCGGTGTTCGAGTTTCTCTGTCCGTTAGTTAAGAAGCTACAAGCACAATGAGTCTTCCCTGCAGAAAAAAACACACGTCATTTTTTAAAAGACATAACAAATGAAACCACACACACACTGAATTTAACACAAAAATAGTGAAAATAACACAAAGTAAGTCCAACATATGAAACAAGACCGGGTGTTAAAGTGGGATTTGACAGGTGGGGTAACCCTAAGTTCCAGTGTAGCACCAGACAGGCTGGACCCAGAGAACACCTGTAATTTAATATATTTATTTTCTTCGTACATACGTAAAATATACACGACTCATTCGATCAGTTCCAGTACTGTACTGGTAGCAGAGCTGATGCTCCCACTGTCAGCAGTGCTGTCAGAAAGTCATGTGACTACATGGAGCTAAGATGGCAGATTGATGAGTATTGTTGTCTTCTACAGATCAGACTTTCAATGATATGTAAAATTAAAACCTGGAATCATGTTTTCAGAATTTAAGTTAGTTAAGTTAGTTAGTTAATGATGATTTTTCCCAATTGGTTGGTTAGGATAATCCTGCCCCCAACTCATGACGTAACCGGTTCTTTTTTCCTTTTTTTTTTTTGGAACCAAAGAATTTTTTGTGGTGTCAGTGGTTTAAATGTTAACAGCTGTCTAAAAGGTGTCTGTATTTCCTTATCGTCCACAGACATCCAGCTGCTGTTGGTCAGTAAAGACGAGGTTCCCACTGAGCAGCAGGAGTGGAGGCCCAGTCTGGACCAGGATGACCCACCAGACCTGCCACACATTAAGGAGGAACAGGAGGAACACTATATCAGTCGGGAGGGACAAGAGCTGAAGGAGGCTGATGTCACCAAATACACATTATCTCCTGTCCCCGTGAAGAGTGAAGAAGACGATGATGACGAACCTCAGTTCTCACAGCTTCATCACACTGAAGAGATGAAAACAGAAGCTGATGGAGAGAACTGTCGAGGACCAGAACCAGACAGGAACTTTTATCCAGATTGTCATTTACAACCTCATACTGAAGATGGGACATCACACTCCTCTGAATCTGAGACTGATGACAGTGGTGACTGGGAGGAGACCAGTGAACCTCAGTCAGGTTTAAATCCTCTGAGAAACAATGAAGAAACTAAATGTAAGTCTGGAAAAAGCTCCTCTGAATGTTCTACTAGCTTTGCCCACAAGAGACATCTGCAGGAACACAGTGGAACCCAAACAAAAGTGAAAATGTTCAGTTGCTCAGTTTGTGGTAAAATATACAAGAGGAAGAGATCCTAACAGCTGACAAGAGAGTTCATTCAGAGGGAAAAAGTCTTGAATGCTCAGTTTGTAAAAAGACTTTTCCACTGAGAGGAGATTTTGTGATGCACATGAGAATCCACACAGGGGAGAAACCCTTCAGTCCTTCTGTCTGTGGTGCAAGATTTGCACGAAAGGAACATCTTCAACAGCACATGAGAACTCATACAGGGGAGAAACCATTCAGCTGCTCAGTGTGTGGTAAAGGATTTGCACTCAGTGGAAATTTAAGACAACACATAAGGATCCACACTGGGGAGAAACCATTCAGTTGCAGTGTTTGTTATAAACGTTTCACTCGGTTTGCTTACTTAAAACAACATAAGTGTGTTGTTGAAAGTTGTGGATGTAAATGAAGATACAGAGATGCTCATTGAGCTGATTTCTTCACGGCTGGAGTGAGTTGGCTGAAATCTGAAAAAACAAACAATTTATTTCGATTTGGAAATTACTCCATTAATGATTCAGATGTTATTAAATGAAATGTCTTCATGCTGCATAATCTCTCATACCTGTTAAAATGTAGAGAACCAGCAGAGAGAACACACAGTGATGCAGCGACAGCATGTTGAATAAAGGTCATGTTTCTGTTTGTAGTGTAACAGTGTGACTCGCTCTGGTGGATGTTGTGGAGGATTCTGTTGTCTTTGCTGCAGGTTTTTGTACAGAGTCTTTGTGTTTCCTGTCACTGTGGGCCTCACAGCACAGTAGTACAGAGCAGAGTCTGTCACTGCAGCAGAGGAGATCTGCAGATCCATCTGGGTTTTATCCTCACTCACTTTAACAGACAGTCTGGAGTTTGATGCATTTTGTGTTCCCAAGTGAAAGATGAGGAACTCTGGGGGTTTTCCTGGATATTGTCGATACCAGAAGAAATTATCGCCGACAGCAGCAGCTCTGCTGTATTTGTAGGACAGAGTAACAGAGCTGTCTTCTAAACTGGACTCTTCTTTCTGGACTGGAGAGAGTTTTTCACAGCTGACACCTGAAGAAAAAGAAAACTGTTGTGAAGAAATCAATCACATCCAGATAGATTGTTATCAATCATCTCCCCATACCTGTTATAATGTAGAGAAGCAGCAGAGAGAACACACAGTGATGCAGCGACAGCATGTTGAATAAAGGCCTTGTCTCTGTTTGTGTATTGAACTCTGCTGAAGATGGAAGTTCATCTCTTCTATAGTTCTAACAGTTTAGCTCCTCCCTCAGTCTCTCCGTCTCCTCTCACATCTGTGTTTTTACTTCTTTTAGCTTCTCTTCCTCCTGGTCGACAGACTGGTAGCAGCATTTTGCAGATGATGGAGTTGTTTTTTTTAAATAGATTTCATAAAAAACCGAGTTTTGCAAATAAAAATATCTCAGTTCTAGACTCACACTATTACATGAACGTCAGAAACACCAACACTTAACTGTAAAACACGTTCTGCCAAAAGTACTGGATTTTAATGCAATCTATAGAAACATATCGTCAACAAATTAATAGAAATTTAAGTGTTAAAAAATACCTAATGGCAACATGTAAACAGTAACTGAGAGGTCTGAGGATAGAACCCTGTGGTACACCACAACAAATCACAGCGTAAGGGAACAACAGAGGAACTTGTTTTATACAACAATCAAAACCTGAGTCTGTGATGACAACCAGTTACAGTACTATGAAGCAGGATTTGCAGTTACCATGGTAACTTCAGGGTTAACTCTGAGTTTTCAGTGTTACGATGCTGGTTCACTCCTTACTGCTGTTCATCATCATATCTCTAAATGATAAGGTAAGAATATGATAAGCCTCTTAATTTAAGCATTCACACCTTTATTTCCTGAATTATGTGTTTAACGTCCTCATATTTGTCCAATATTATAGTTTAGCTCATCATTTGTGTAATATATATTATATATAATATAAATATGCTCTACAGAGACTCCAGACTGTCTCATCACAGATCAGTGAAGTGTAACAGTGTGAGTCCCTCTGGTGGATGTTGTGGAGGATTCTGTTGTCTTTGCTGCAGGTTTTTGTACAGAGTCTTTGTGTTTCCTGTCACTGTGGGCTTCACAGCACAGTAGTACAGAGCAGAGTCTGTCACTGCAGCAGAGGAGATCTGCAGATCCATCTGGGTTTTATCCTCACTCACTTTAACAGACAGTCTGGACACTGAAACAACTAATGTTTCTCCTTTTCCTGAGTGAGAGACGAGGAGCTCTGGGGGTTTTCCTGGATATTGTCGATACCAGAAGAAATACTCGCTGGGAGCAGCAGCTATGCTGTATTTGTAGGACAGAGTAACAGAGCTGTCTTCTAAACTGGACTCTTCTTTCTGGACTGGAGAGAGTTTTTCACAGCTGACACCTGAAGAAAAAGAAAACTGTTGTGAAGAAATCAATCACATCCAGATAGATTGTTATCAATAATCTCCCCATACCTGTTATAATGTAGAGAACCAGCAGAGAGAACACACAGTGATGCAGCGACAGCATGTTGAATAAAGGTCTTGTTTCTGTTTGTGTATTGAACTCTGCTGAAGATGGAAGTTCATCTCTTCTATAGTTCTAACAGTTTAGCTCCTCCCTCAGTCTCTCCGTCTCCTCTCACATCTGTGTTTTTACTTCTTTTAGCTTCTCTTCCTCCTGGTCGACAGACTGGTAGCAGCATTTTGCAGATGATGGAGTTGTTTTTTTAAAATAGATTTCATAAAAAACCGAGTTTTGCAAATAAAAATATCTCAGTTCTAGACTCACACTATTACATGAACGTCAGAAACACCAACACTTAACTGTAAAACACGTTCTGCCAAAAGTACTGGATTTTAATGCAATCTATAGAAACATATCGTCAACAAATTAATAGAAATTTAAGTGTTAAAAAATACCTAATGGCAACATGTAAACAGTAACTTAGAGGTCTGAGGATAGAACCCTGTGGTACACCACAACAAATCACAGCGTAAGGGAACAACAGAGGAACTTGTTTTATACAACAATCAAAACCTGAGTCTGTGATGACAACCAGTTACCTGTACTATGAAGCAGGATTTGCGGTTACCATGGTAACTTCAGGGTTAACTCTGAGTTTTCAGTGTTACGATGCTGGTTCACTCCTTACTTCTGTTCATCATCATATCTCTAAATGATAAGGTAAGAATATGATAAGCCTCTTAATTTAAGCATTCACACCTTTATTTCCTGAATTATGTGTTTAACGTCCTCATATTTGTCCAATATTATAGTTTAGCTCATCGTTTGTGTAATATATATTATATATAATATAGATATGCTCTACAGAGACTCCAGACTGTCTCATCACAGATCAGTGAAGTGTAACAGTGTGACTCCTTCTGGTGGATGTTGTGGAGGATTCTGTTGTCTTTGCTGCAGGTTTTTGTACAGAGTCTTTGTGTTTCCTGTCACTGTGGGCTTCACAGCACAGTAGTACACAGCAGAGTCAGACAGCTGCAGCTTCTGGATCTTCAGAGGAACTGAGTTGAAAGTGGAATTCAGTCTGGATGAAAATCTCTCCCTGAACTCAGCTGGTGTGTTCCCTTCATCCTTTTGAACGCGACTCAGTAGGAATTTGGGGCTGTTGTTTCCATCCTGTTTGTACCAGAACAAGTAGGGACGCTGGTCACTGGTCTCAAATGTACAGCCAAGTGTGACTGAGTCTCCTTCAGTAGCAACAACATCTCCTGTTGGCTGCATCACTCTGTCTTCTCCTTTACACTCTGAGGAAGAGGAGGACAAGCAGAGGAAGAGATGAGTCAATAAAGTGTTAAAGAGTTTTGAAAGGAAATGTGATCTGTGTCTCACCAAAGAAAAGAGCAGCTAGAATAATCCACAGCAGATGTTCCATCTCTAGCAGCAGGTTTGAATGAACAGGAGAAACTAGCTGATGTTCCACATTCACACTGAGAATTGTTCTCTTCACAGCACCACTTATTATTGACACAATGGTTGAACACAGTGCAGAAGTAGTGCACCGCCTACTTGATAATGTCGCCTTCTAGTGGAGGTGGAAGTTCAGTACACCAGAGTGAAAAAGGCTTCCAGCAGCTTGTCAGTGTGTCAGCTTGTGTTTTTGTACAGAGTCTTTGTGTTTCCTGTCACTGTGGGCCTCACAGCACAGTAGTACAGAGCAGAGTCTGTCACTGCAGCAGAGGAGATCTGCAGATCCATCTGGGTTTTATCCTCACTCACTTTAACAGACAGCCTGGACACTGAAACAACTAATGTTTCTCCTTTTCCTGAGTGAGAGACGAGGAGCTCTGGGGGTTTTCCTGGATATTGTCGATACCAGAAGAAATAATCGCTGAGAGTAGCAGCTCTGCTGTATTTGTAGGACAGAGTAACAGAGCTGTCTTCTAAACTGGACTCTTCTTTCTGGACTGGAGAGAGTTTTTCACAGCTGACACCTGAAGAAAAAGAAAACTGTTGTGAAGAAATCAATCACATCCAGATAGATTGTTATCAATCATCTCCCCATACCTGTTATAATGTAGAGAAGCAGCAGAGAGAACACACAGTGATGCAGCGACAGCATGTTGAATAAAGGCCTTGTTTCTGTTTGTGTATTGAACTCTGCTGAAGATGGAAGTTCATCTCTTCTATAGTTCTAACAGTTTAGCTCCTCCCTCAGTCTCTCCGTCTCCTCTCACATCTGTGTTTTTACTTCTTTTAGCTTCTCTTCCTCCTGGTCGACAGACTGGTAGCAGCATTTTGCAGATGATGGAGTTGTTTTTTTTAGATAGATTTCATGAAAAACCGAGTTTTGCAAATAAAAATATCTCAGTTCTAGACTCACACTATTACATGAACGTCAGAAACACCAACACTTAACTGTAAAACACGTTCTGCCAAAAGTACTGGATTTTAATGCAATCTATAGAAACATATCGTCAACAAATTAATAGAAATTTAAGTGTTAAAAAATACCTAATGGCAACATGTAAACAGTAACTGAGAGGTCTGAGGATAGAACCCTGTGGTACACCACAACAAATCACAGCGTAAGGGAACAACAGAGGAACTTGTTTTATACAGCAATCAAAACCTGAGTCTGTGATGACAACCAGTTACCTGTACTATGAAGCAGGATTTGCGGTTACCATGGTAACTTCAGGGTTAACTCTGAGTTTTCAGTGTTACGATGCTGGTTCACTCCTTACTGCTGTTCATCATCATATCTCTAAATGATAAGGTAAGAATATGATAAGCCTCTTAATCTAAGCATTCACACCTTTATTTCCTGAATTATGTGTTTAACGTCCTCATATTTGTCCAATATTATAGTTTAGCTCATCGTTTGTGTAATATATATTATATATAATATAGAAATGCTCTACAGAGACTCCAGACTGTCTCATCACAGATCAGTGAAGTGTAACAGTGTGACTCCCTCTGGTGGATGTTGTGGAGGATTCTGTTGTCTTTGCTGCAGGTTTTTGTACAGAGTCTTTGTGTTTCCTGTCACTGTGGGCCTCACAGCACAGTAGTACAGAGCAGAGTCTGTCACTGCAGCAGAGGAGATCTGCAGATCCATCTGGGTTTTATCCTCACTCACTTTAACAGACAGTCTGGACACTGAAACAACTAATGTTTCTCCTTTTCCTGAGTGAGAGACGAGGAACTCTGGGGGTTTTCCTGGATATTGTCGATACCAGAAGAAAGAATCGCTGACAGTGGCAGCTCTGCTGTATTTGTAGGACAGAGTAACAGAGCTGTCTTCTAAACTGGACTCTTCTTTCTGGACTGGAGAGAGTTTTTCACAGCTGACACCTGAAGAAAAAGAAAACTGTTGTGAAGAAATCAATCACATTCAGATAGATTGTTATCAATCATCTCCCCATACCTGTTATAATGTAGAGAACCAGCAGAGAGAACACACAGTGATGCAGCGACAGCATGTTGAATAAAGGCCTTGTTTCTGTTTGTGTATTGAACTCTGCTGAAGATGGAAGTTCATCTCTTCTATAGTTCTAACAGTTTAGCTCCTCCCTCAGTCTCTCCGTCTCCTCTCACATCTGTGTTTTTACTTCTTTTAGCTTCTCTTCCTCCTGGTCGACAGACTGGTAGCAGCATTTTGCAGATGATGGAGTTGTTTTTTTTAAATAGATTTCATAAAAAACCGAGTTTTGCAAATAAAAATATCTCAGTTCTAGACTCACACTATTACATGAACGTCAGAAACACCAACACTTAACTGTAAAACACGTTCTGGCAAAAGTACTGGATTTTAATGCAATCTATAGAAGCATATCGTCAACAAATTAATAGAAATTTAAGTGTTAAAAAATACCTAATGGCAACATGTAAACAGTAACTTAGAGGTCTGAGGATAGAACCCTGTGGTACACCACAACAAATCACAGTGTAAGGGAACAACAGAGGAACTTGTTTTATACAACAATCAAAACCTGAGTCTGTGATGACAACCAGTTACCTGTACTATGAAGCAGGATTTGCGGTTACCATGGTAACTTCAGGGTTAACTCTGAGTTTTCAGTGTTACGATGCTGGTTCACTCCTTACTGCTGTTCATCATCATATCTCTAAATGATAAGGTAAGAATATGATAAGCCTCTTAATTTAAGCATTCACACCTTTATTTCCTGAATTATGTGTTTAACATCCTCATATTTGTCCAATATTATAGTTTTGCTCATCGTTTGTGTAATATATATAATATATAATATAGATATGCTCTACAGAGACTCCAGACTGTCTCATCACAGATCAGTGAAGTGTAACAGTGTGACTCCCTCTGGTGGATGTTGTGGAGGATTCTGTTGTCTTTGCTGCAGGTTTTTGTACAGAGTCTTTGTGTTTCCTGTCACTGTGGGCTTCACAGCACAGTAGTACAGAGCAGAGTCTGTCACTGCAGCAGAGGAGATCTGCAGATCCATCTGGGTTTTATCCTCACTCACTTTAACAGACAGTCTGGAGTTTGATGCATTTTGTGTTCCCAAGTGAAAGATGAGGAACTCTGGGGGTTTTCCTGGATATTGTCGATACCAGAAGAAATAATCGTTGAGAGTAGCAGCTCTGCTGTATTTGTAGGACAGAGTAACAGAGCTGTCTTCTAAACTGGACTCTTCTTTCTGGACTGGAGAGAGTTTTTCACAGCTGACACCTGAAGAAAAAGAAAACTGTTGTGAAGAAATCAATCACATCCAGATAGATTGTTATCAATCATCTCCCCATACCTGTTATAATGTAGAGAACCAGCAGAGAGAACACACAGTGATGCAGCGACAGCATGTTGAATAAAGGTCTTGTTTCTGTTTGTGTATTGAACTCTGCTGAAGATGGAAGTTCATCTCTTCTATAGTTCTAACAGTTTAGCTCCTCCCTCAGTCTCTCCGTCTCCTCTCACATCTGTGTTTTTACTTCTTTTAGCTTCTCTTCCTCCTGGTTGACAGACTGGTAGCAGCATTTTGCAGATGATGGAGTTGTTTTTTTTAAATAGATTTCATAAAAAAACGAGTTTCGCAAATAAAAATATCTCAGTTCTAGACTCACACTATTACATGAACGTCAGAAACACCAACACTTAACTGTAAAACACGTTCTGCCAAAAGTACTGGATTTTAATGCAATCTATAGAAACATATCGTCAACAAATTAATAGAAATTTAAGTGTTAAAAAATACCTAATGGCAACATGTCAATAGTAACTGAGAGGTCTGAGGATAGAACCCTGTGGTACACCACAACAAATCACAGCATAAGGGAACAACAGAGGAACTTGTTTTATACAACAATCAAACCTGAGTCTGTGATGACAACCAGTGACCTGTACTATGAAGCAGGATTTGCGGTTACCATGGTAACTTCAGGGTTAACTCTGAGTTTTCAGTGTTACGATGCTGGTTCACTCCTTACTGCTGTTCATCATCATATCTCTAAATGATAAGGTAAGAATATGATAAGCCTCTTAATTTAAGCATTCGCACCTTTATTTTCCTGAATTATGTGTTTAACGTCCTCATATCTGTCCAATATTATAGTTTAGCTCATCGTTTGTGTAATATATATTATATATAATATAGATATGCTCTACAGAGACTCCAGACTGTCTCATCACAGATCAGTGAAGTGTAACAGTGTGACTCCCTCTGGTGGATGTTGTGGAGGATTCTGTTGTCTTTGCTGCAGGTTTTTGTACAGAGTCTTTGTGTTTCCTGTCACTGTGGGCTGCAGAGCACAGTAGTACAGAGCAGAGTCAGACAGCTGCAGCTTCTGGATCGTCAGAGGAACTGATGGTTGATTCATCGTAGCGTTAAATCTGTCTTTGCTGAACTTGGCAGCGTTTTCCACAGACTGGGACAAACATTTCAGAACGTACTCCGGGAAACCGCTCACTTCCTGTTTGTACCAGAACAAAGTGGGAATTGTTCTACTGGTCTCAAAAGTACAGCCAAGTGTGACTGAGTCTCCTTCAGCACCAATGACATCTCCTGTTGGCTGCATCACTCTGTCTTCTCCTTTACACTCTGAGGAAGAGGTGAACATGTAGATGAATCAATAAAGATGATTGATTAGAGGAGATCAATCAGGTTTAAAGAGTTACCTGTCCAGAGAGTCAGAATCAGGACGTTTCTCAGCCAGTGTGTCATGACTGCAGTGAGGAGGAGAGGAAGAAGACTGACTGATGGATCTGGGCCTTCACGTCATTGGTCCTTCCTCTTCATCATCTTTCATCTCATTCAGCAACATGAAATCATTCTCATCACTCTCACAGGTTGTATTGACGATGATATTATATATTGTATTTGATTTTATAGCTGTGTGACACTAATTTTAAATTTCTCCTGAGTTTTATTTCTTATAAAGTACCAATAAAAAGTTTCACATTCACTTAAATGGGAAACTGTCCAAAGTTTTAACTGGTTTTATATTTTTCTGTGCTATATTATGTGATTTTATATCAATTTTTTTTACATTTTATACTTTATTTCCCTTTTGATACAAACAGTATAACATTCCATCATACTATTATTCAGATGTCACATTTTCTTGTGATCTTGTCTTATTTTTCTTCCATAGTTTCTGTTTTTACCTCGGTTCTTTAGATTTGCATACCTCTTATTATTTATGTTTTAACATATTTATGTGTCTGTACTCATTTCTGTCTTTGTGCTGCTGCAATGACAAAATTCAGGGCATTACTAAAAGTTTATCTAGTGTTAAGGAACGACAGAGTAACCTCCTCCAGGACGATGGAAGAGAGGGTGGATAGTTTCAGAAACCTTGGCGTCACAGAGGACCAACCACGGTCCTCTGATGTCGGTGAGGAAAGTTCATCTCTACCACCTCAAACACCGGCAGGAGTCCAGGCTGCCTCTGAAGATGCTAGAGACTCTATAGCTGCACCATAGAGAGCGTCCTGACAGACAGCACCACCACATGGTTTGGAAGCAGCACCCAGAAGGACTGTCTTGCCCTGCAGAGGGTGGTGCAGTCAACCAGATGCACCATCAGCCCTACAGGACGTTTAGAGCAGGAGGTCTGGGTGGAGACAGCCATCAGACTGGTGTCTCTGCTGTAGTCAGGGAGGTTTTATGCCTCCGACACCTTCTCATTCCATCTAGTCACATCCCTACTGATGCTGCTGGGCCATACCCTTGTGTGTCTCACTCAGATGAACAACGTGGCCTTTAGCCTCTGCGGCACAAAGTCTTCCTGCCTCAAATCTTTCTAATCTGTGTTCAACATAAAGCAGCACTTTGGTTCCGTTCAGGATGTTTGACCAGTGATGTGTTTGTTTTCAGGACTGCTTGGTTAAAGTCATGTGACTGACCGTGACCTCTGCCCCTCTTCTCACATTGTAAAATACGTCATGTTTTGAAGTTTCTCTGATCGTCTCATACTGAGGTGGATGTGTTTCCATCGGAGATCGGTGATCAATAAATAAAGTATTACATTTATTCAACGGATCACTTGATTGGTGCTGCTGTTGAATAAAAGGAGGAGCTTGAGAGTCTTCAGTCTTCAGGAGGGAGAGCAGCTTCAATGGCTGGAGGATTCTGTTGTCTTTGTTGCAGGTTTTTGTACAGAGTCTTTGTGTTTCCTGTCACTGTGGGCTTCACAGCACAGTAGTACAGAGCAGAGTCTGTCACTGCAGCAGAGGAGATCTGCAGATCCATCTGGGTTTTATCCTCACTCACTTTAACAGACAGTCTGGAGTTTGATGCATTTTGTGTTCCCAAGTGAAAAACAGCAGTTTTTCACAGCTGACACCTGAAGAAAAAGAAAACTGTTGTGAAGAAATCAATCACATCCAGATAGATTGTAATCAATAATCTCCCCATACCTGTTATAATGTAGAGAAGCAGCAGAGAGAACACACAGTGATGCAGCGACAGCATGTTGAATAAAGGCCTTGTTTCTGTTTGTGTATTGAACTCTGCTGAAGATGGAAGTTCATCTCTTCTATAGTTCTAACAGTTTAGCTCCTCCCTCAATTTCTCCGTCTCCTCTCACATCTGTGTTTTTACTTCTGTTAGCTTCTCTTCCTACTGGTCGACAGACTGGTAGCAGCATTTTGTAGATGATGGAGTTGTTTTTTTAAAATAGATTTCATAAAAAACCGAGTTTTGCAAATAAAAATATCTCAGTTCTAGACTCACACTATTACATGAACGTCAGAAACACCAACACTTAACTGTAAAACACGTTCTGCCAAAAGTACTGGATTTTAATGCAATCTATAGAAACATATCCTCAACAAATTAATAGAAATTTAAGTGTTAAAAAATACCTAATGGCAACATGTAAACAGTGACTGAGAGGTCTGAGGATAGAACCCTGTGGTACACCACAACAAATCACAGCGTAAGGGAACAACAGAGGAACTTGTTTTATACAACAATCAAAACCTGAGTCTGTGATGACAACCAGTTACCTGTACTATGAAGCAGGATTTGCAGTTGCCATGGTAACTTCAGGGTTAACTCTGAGTTTTCAGTGTTACGATGCTGGTTCACTCCTTACTGCTGTTCATCATCATATCTCTAAATGATAAGGTAAGAATATGATAAGCCTCTTAATTTAAGCATTCGCACCTTTATTTCCTGAATTATGTGTTTAACGTCCTCATATTTGTCCAATATTATAGTTTAGCTCATCGTTTGTGTAATATATATTATATATAATATAGATATGCTCTACAGAGACTCCAGACTGTCTCATCACAGATCAGTGAAGTGTAACAGTGTGAGTCCCTCTGGTGGATGTTGTGGAGGATTCTGTTGTCTTTGCTGCAGGTTTTTGTACAGAGTCTTTGTGTTTCCTGTCACTGTGGGCCTCACAGCACAGTAGTACAGAGCAGAGTCTGTCACTGCAGCAGAGGAGATCTGCAGATCCATCTGGGTTTTATCCTCACTCACTTTAACAGACAGTCTGGACACTGAAACAACTAATGTTTCTCCTTTTCCTGAGTGAGAGACGAGGAGCTCTGGGGGTTTTCCTGGATATTGTCGATACCAGAAGAAATAATCGCTGGGAGCAGCAGCTCTGCTGTATTTGTAGGACAGAGTAACAGAGCTGTCTTCTAAACTGGACTCTTCTTTCTGGACTGGAGAGAGTTTTTCACAGCTGACACCTGAAGAAAAAGAAAACTGTTGTGAAGAAATCAATCACATCCTGATAGATTGTTATCAATCATCTCCCCATACCTGTTATAATGTAGAGAACCAGCAGAGAGAACACACAGTGATGCAGCGACAGCATGTTCAATAAATGTCTTGTTTCTGTTTGTGTATTGAACTCTGCTGAAGATGGAAGTTCATCTCTTCTATAGTTCTAACAGTTTAGCTCCTCCCTCAGTCTCTCCGTCTCCTCTCACATCTGTGTTTTTACTTCTTTTAGCTTCTCTTCCTCCTGGTCGACAGACTGGTAGCAGCATTTTACAGATGATGGAGTGGTTTTTTTCGATAGATTTCATAAAAAACCGAGTTTTGCAAATAAAAATATCTCAGTTCTAGACTCACACTATTACATGAACGTCAGAAACACCAACACTTAACTGTAAAACACGTTCTGCCAAAAGTACTGGATTTTAATGCAATCTATAGAACCATATCGTCAACAAATTAATAGAAATTTAAGTGTTAAAAAATACCTAATGGCAACATGTAAACAGTAACTGAGAGGTCTGAGGATAGAACCCTGTGGTACACCACAACAAATCACAGCGTAAGGGAACAACAGAGGAACTTGTTTTATACAACAATCAAACCTGAGTCTGTGATGACAACCAGTTACCTGTACTATGAAGCAGGATTTGCGGTTACCATGGTAACTTCAGGGTTAACTCTGAGTTTTCAGTGTTACGATGCTGGTTCACTCCTTACTGCTGTTCATCATCATATCTCTAAATGATAAGGTAAGAATATGATAAGCCTCTTAATTTAAGCATTCGCACCTTTATTTCCTGAATTATGTGTTTAACGTCCTCATATTTGTCCAATATTATAGTTTAGCTCATCGTTTGTGTAATATATATTATATATAATATAGATATGCTCTACAGAGACTCCAGACTGCCTCATCACAGATCAGTGAAGTGTAACAGTGTGACTCCCTCTGGTGGATGTTGTGGAGGATTCTGTTGTCTTTGCTGCAGGTTTTTGTACAGAGTCTTTGTGTTTCCTGTCACTGTGGGCTTCACAGCACAGTAGTACAGAGCAGAGTCTGTCACTGCAGCAGAGGAGATCTGCAGATCCATCTGGGTTTTATCCTCACTCACTTTAACAGACAGTCTGGAGTTTGATGCATTTTGTGTTTCCAAGTGAAAGATGAGGAACTCTGGGGGTTTTCCTGGATATTGTCGATACCAGAAGAAATAATCGTTGGGAGTAGCAGCTCTGCTGTATTTGTAGGACAGAGTAACAGAGCTGTCTTCTAAACTGGACTCTTCTTTCTGGACTGGAGAGAGTTTTTCACAGCTGACACCTGAAGAAAAAGAAAACTGTTGTGAAGAAATCAATCACATCCAGATAGATTGTTATCAATCATCTCCCCATACCTGTTATAATGTAGAGAACCAGCAGAGAGAACACACAGTGATGCAGCGACAGCATGTTGAATAAAGATCTTGTTTCTGTTTGTGTATTGAACTCTGCTGAAGATGGAAGTTCATCTCTTCTATAGTTCTAACAGTTTAGCTCCTCCCTCAGTTTCTCCGTCTCCTCTCACATCTGTGTTTTTACTTCTTTTAGCTTCTCTTCCTCCTGGTCGACAGACTGGTAGCAGCATTTTGCAGATGATGGAGTTGTTTTTTTTAGATAGATTTCATAAAAAACCGAGTTTTGCAAATAAAAATATCTCAGTTCTAGACTCACACTATTACATGAACGTCAGAAACACCAACACTTAACTGTAAAACACGTTCTGCCAAAAGTACTGGATTTTAATGCAATCTATAGAAACATATCGTCAACAAATTAATAGAAATTTAAGTGTTAAAAAATACCTAATGGCAACATGTAAACAGTAACTGAGAGGTCTGAGGATAGAACCCTGTGGTACACCACAACAAATCACAGCGTAAGGGAACAACAGAGGAACTTGTTTTATACAACAATCAAAACCTGAGTCTGTGATGACAACCAGTTACCTGTACTATGAAGCAGGATTTGCGGTTACCATGGTAAGTTCAGGGTTAACTCTGAGTTTTCAGTGTTACGATGCTGGTTCACTCCTTACTGCTGTTCATCATCATATCTCTAAATGATAAGGTAAGAATATGATAAGCCTCTTAATTTAAGCATTCACACCTTTATTTTCCTGAATTATGTGTTTAACGTCCTCATATTTGTCCAATATTATAGTTTAGCTCATTGTTTGTGTAATATATATTATATATAATATAGATATGCTCTACAGAGACTCCAGACTGTCTCATCACAGATCAGTGAAGTGTAACAGTGTGACTCCCTCTGGTGGATGTTGTGGAGGATTCTGTTGTCTTTGCTGCAGGTTTTTGTACAGAGTCTTTGTGTTTCCTGTCACTGTGGGCCTCACAGCACAGTAGTACAGAGCAGAGTCTGTCACTGCAGCAGAGGAGATCTGCAGATCCATCTGGGTTTTATCCTCACTCACTTTAACAGACAGTCTGGAGTTTGATGCATTTTGTGTTCCGAAGTGAAAGATGAGGAACTCTGGGGGTTTTCCTGGATATTGTCGATACCAGAAGAAATTATCGCTGAGAGTAGCAGCTCTGCTGTATTTGTAGGACAGAGTAACAGAGCTGTCTTCTAAACTGGACTCTTCTTTCTGGACTGGAGAGAGTTTTTCACAGCTGACACCTGAAGAAAAAGAAAACTGTTGTGAAGAAATCAATCACATCCAGATAGATTGTTATCAATCATCTCCCCATACCTGTTATAATGTAGAGAAGCAGCAGAGAGAACACACAGTGATGCAGCGACAGCATGTTGAATAAAGGTCTTGTTTCTGTTTGTGTATTGAACTCTGCTGAAGATGGAAGTTCATCTCTTCTATAGTTCTAACAGTTTAGCTCCTCCCTCAATTTCTCCGTCTCCTCTCACATCTGTGTTTTTACTTCTTTTAGCTTCTCTTCCTCCTGGTCGACAGACTGGTACCAGCATTTTGCAGATGATGTTTTTTTTAAATAGATTTCATGAAAAACCGAGTTTTGCAAATAAAAATATCTCAGTTCTAGACTCACACTATTACATGAACGTCAGAAACACCAACACTTAACTGTAAAACACGTTCTGCCAAAAGTACTGGATTTTAATGCAATCTATAGAAACATATCGTCAACAAATTAATAGAAATTTAAGTGTTAAAAAATACCTAATGGCAACATGTAAACAGTAACTGAGAGGTCTGAGGATAGAACCCTGTGGTACACCACAACAAATCACAGCGTAAGGGAACAACAGAGGAACTTGTTTTATACAACAATCAAAACCTGAGTCTGTGATGACAACCAGTTACAGTACTATGAAGCAGGATTTGCAGTTACCATGGTAACTTCAGGGTTAACTCTGAGTTTTCAGTGTTACGATGCTGGTTCACTCCTTACTGCTGTTCATCATCATATCTCTAAATGATAAGGTAAGAATATGATAAGCCTCTTAATTTAAGCATTCACACCTTTATTTCCTGAATTATGTGTTTAACGTCCTCATATTTGTCCAATATTATAGTTTAGCTCATCATTTGTGTAATATATATTATATATAATATAAATATGCTCTACAGAGACTCCAGACTGTCTCATCACAGATCAGTGAAGTGTAACAGTGTGAGTCCCTCTGGTGGATGTTGTGGAGGATTCTGTTGTCTTTGCTGCAGGTTTTTGTACAGAGTCTTTGTGTTTCCTGTCACTGTGGGCTTCACAGCACAGTAGTACAGAGCAGAGTCTGTCACTGCAGCAGAGGAGATCTGCAGATCCATCTGGGTTTTATCCTCACTCACTTTAACAGACAGTCTGGACACTGAAACAACTAATGTTTCTCCTTTTCCTGAGTGAGAGACGAGGAGCTCTGGGGGTTTTCCTGGATATTGTCGATACCAGAAGAAATACTCGCTGGGAGCAGCAGCTATGCTGTATTTGTAGGACAGAGTAACAGAGCTGTCTTCTAAACTGGACTCTTCTTTCTGGACTGGAGAGAGTTTTTCACAGCTGACACCTGAAGAAAAAGAAAACTGTTGTGAAGAAATCAATCACATCCAGATAGATTGTTATCAATAATCTCCCCATACCTGTTATAATGTAGAGAACCAGCAGAGAGAACACACAGTGATGCAGCGACAGCATGTTGAATAAAGGTCTTGTTTCTGTTTGTGTATTGAACTCTGCTGAAGATGGAAGTTCATCTCTTCTATAGTTCTAACAGTTTAGCTCCTCCCTCAGTCTCTCCGTCTCCTCTCACATCTGTGTTTTTACTTCTTTTAGCTTCTCTTCCTCCTGGTCGACAGACTGGTAGCAGCATTTTGCAGATGATGGAGTTGTTTTTTTAAAATAGATTTCATAAAAAACCGAGTTTTGCAAATAAAAATATCTCAGTTCTAGACTCACACTATTACATGAACGTCAGAAACACCAACACTTAACTGTAAAACACGTTCTGCCAAAAGTACTGGATTTTAATGCAATCTATAGAAACATATCGTCAACAAATTAATAGAAATTTAAGTGTTAAAAAATACCTAATGGCAACATGTAAACAGTAACTTAGAGGTCTGAGGATAGAACCCTGTGGTACACCACAACAAATCACAGCGTAAGGGAACAACAGAGGAACTTGTTTTATACAACAATCAAAACCTGAGTCTGTGATGACAACCAGTTACCTGTACTATGAAGCAGGATTTGCGGTTACCATGGTAACTTCAGGGTTAACTCTGAGTTTTCAGTGTTACGATGCTGGTTCACTCCTTACTTCTGTTCATCATCATATCTCTAAATGATAAGGTAAGAATATGATAAGCCTCTTAATTTAAGCATTCACACCTTTATTTCCTGAATTATGTGTTTAACGTCCTCATATTTGTCCAATATTATAGTTTAGCTCATCGTTTGTGTAATATATATTATATATAATATAGATATGCTCTACAGAGACTCCAGACTGTCTCATCACAGATCAGTGAAGTGTAACAGTGTGACTCCTTCTGGTGGATGTTGTGGAGGATTCTGTTGTCTTTGCTGCAGGTTTTTGTACAGAGTCTTTGTGTTTCCTGTCACTGTGGGCTTCACAGCACAGTAGTACACAGCAGAGTCAGACAGCTGCAGCTTCTGGATCTTCAGAGGAACTGAGTTGAAAGTGGAATTCAGTCTGGATGAAAATCTCTCCCTGAACTCAGCTGGTGTGTTCCCTTCATCCTTTTGAACGCGACTCAGTAGGAATTTGGGGCTGTTGTTTCCATCCTGTTTGTACCAGAACAAGTAGGGACGCTGGTCACTGGTCTCAAATGTACAGCCAAGTGTGACTGAGTCTCCTTCAGTAGCAACAACATCTCCTGTTGGCTGCATCACTCTGTCTTCTCCTTTACACTCTGAGGAAGAGGAGGACAAGCAGAGGAAGAGATGAGTCAATAAAGTGTTAAAGAGTTTTGAAAGGAAATGTGATCTGTGTCTCACCAAAGAAAAGAGCAGCTAGAATAATCCACAGCAGATGTTCCATCTCTAGCAGCAGGTTTGAATGAACAGGAGAAACTAGCTGATGTTCCACATTCACACTGAGAATTGTTCTCTTCACAGCACCACTTATTATTGACACAATGGTTGAACACAGTGCAGAAGTAGTGCACCGCCTACTTGATAATGTCGCCTTCTAGTGGAGGTGGAAGTTCAGTACACCAGAGTGAAAAAGGCTTCCAGCAGCTTGTCAGTGTGTCAGCTTGTGTTTTTGTACAGAGTCTTTGTGTTTCCTGTCACTGTGGGCCTCACAGCACAGTAGTACAGAGCAGAGTCTGTCACTGCAGCAGAGGAGATCTGCAGATCCATCTGGGTTTTATCCTCACTCACTTTAACAGACAGTCTGGAGTTTGATGCATTTTGTGTTCCCAAGTGAAAGATGAGGAACTCTGGGGGTTTTCCTGGATATTGTCGATACCAGAAGAAATAATCGCTGAGAGTAGCAGCTCTGCTGTATTTGTAGGACAGAGTAACAGAGCTGTCTTCTAAACTGGACTCTTCTTTCTGGACTGGAGAGAGTTTTTCACAGCTGACACCTGAAGAAAAAGAAAACTGTTGTGAAGAAATCAATCACATCCAGATAGATTGTTATCAATAATCTCCCCATACCTGTTATAATGTAGAGAACCAGCAGAGAGAACACACAGTGATGCAGCGACAGCATGTTGAATAAAGGTCTTGTTTCTGTTTGTGTATTGAACTCTGCTGAAGATGGAAGTTCATCTCTTCTATAGTTCAGTAACAGTTTAGCTCCTCCTCCTCTTGTGTTTGCAGAGCAATGTCAATTTGCATTTTGCGCTATTAAATCATTGATGCCCATTTCAACAACTTCCCTACATGAGACTGGGTTCCCAGCTCTCACTTGCACGAAGGCTGAAACTCCATAATGCAGCTCCACGTTGCAGCATTATGTGAGGCCATTCAAGCACATCCAACATTAATCTGAGGAGAGGTGAGTGTCCACATCTGTTCCACGGATCTTCAGATAGCTTGATGCTCATCTCAGTGGACGCTGTGCTGCTGATCTACGTTTCATATTACTGTGTGGTCAGGTTTATAAGACTGTGGATGAGAGAGTGGTGTTTTACATGCTTTACCCTCAGTGAGTTGAAGACTTTTCATTACTGTTATTTTTGATGTTCAAATTAATTTGGTTTTCTACTCCATTTGTTTCTGTATAAATTTGCACACGTACATTTATTGTTATAAAATATCATGGTATATTTGTACTCGTCCTGCTAAAGGCAGAGGTGTTGGCTGAGTGCTGATGCTGACAGCAGGGATGTGGGACATCCAAAACTGATGAATTGTGGATGTGGGGCTACAGAGTGAGGTCAGAGCCCAGGTTGTCAGTAGGTCCATGCGGGACGGTCCCCACACCTCCTCATGTTGACACCATTCTCCATCTCACAGACATGGTAGGACAGGTCGAGGCGCAAATTGGTGAATCTACTGTCGCACAGCTGATGTCAGCTGGTGGACCACCAGACTACCTCGGCATGTAGCCGTCCATGTTACATCTGACAAACACCAACACACATTGCACTGACAAATTGGCTTTATTTTATTGTTACAGAATACAGTGGTGGAGGAAGTACTCATATTTATAACTGCACTAAAAGCAGAAATACCACAGAAGTATTATCAGCGAAATATACGCCCAGTATTAACAGAAAATGTATTCATTAAAGGTTTTGCCAGATGTCGTGAGAGAAACAAGCAACCAGGTCTCAAGATGTGTGACAGAGGTCACGTGATCAATTTATAGACGTGAATTAATTTTGCATTTCAAAAAGCAACCATTATAAAAACACCGTCTGTAATTTTATATTTCATTCTCTGGAAGGCGACGAGCGCATCCGGTTCATTGTGACACTTCTTTAAGGGGTGAGGCAGGAGTTTTCAGATCTACCTCCCGTCTCAAAGAACAGACGACAGTTTGGACTTTCAGCCGTATCAGCGGAACACTTAGCGGATTTCCGCTTTGGCCGGTTTCCAGCCAGACAGCTTTGGTGGCTGCCCCAGTCTGCAGGGAAAACATCCGGTCCGGCCATTCGCTCCAACATTACGGCTGTGGACAGCTTCACGAAGATGTCTAAAGCCGACATTCTGAGAGGAATCATCGCTGAGAGGCTGAGAACAGCCGCGCAGGAGATCTTAGCGGTGGTCGAGAGAACCGTAGCCGCCTACGAGGAGGAGGCTTCCGGTTTGAGGCTGGAGATCGACCGACAGGAGAGACGGATGGATGATCTCCTTCAGCCGCGGGTCAGACTGGAGACAATAGGTCGGTGTTTGAGTTTCTCTGTCCGTTAGTTAAGAAGCTACAAGCACAATGAGTCTTCCCTGCAGAAAAAAACACACGTCATTTTTTAAAAGACATAACAAATGAAACCACACACACACTGAATTTAACACAAAAATAGTGAAAATAACACAAAGTAAGTCCAACATATGAAACAAGACCGGGTGTTAAAGTGGGATTTGACAGGTGGGGTAACCCTAAGTTCCAGTGTAGCACCAGACAGGCTGGACCCAGAGAACACCTGTAATTTAATATATTTATTTTCTTCGTACATACGTAAAATATACACGACTCATTCGATCAGTTCCAGTACTGTACTGGTAGCAGAGCTGATGCTCCCACTGTCAGCAGTGCTGTCAGAAAGTCATGTGACTACATGGAGCTAAGATGGCAGATTGATGAGTATTGTTGTCTTCTACAGATCAGACTTTCAATGATATGTAAAATTAAAACCTGGAATCATGTTTTCAGAATTTAAGTTAGTTAAGTTAGTTAGTTAATGATGATTTTTCCCAATTGGTTGGTTAGGATAATCCTGCCCCCAACTCATGACGTAACCGGTTCTTTTTTCCTTTTTTTTTTTTGGAACCAAAGAATTTTTTGTGGTGTCAGTGGTTTAAATGTTAACAGCTGTCTAAAAGGTGTCTGTATTTCCTTATCGTCCACAGACATCCAGCTGCTGTTGGTCAGTAAAGACGAGGTTCCCACTGAGCAGCAGGAGTGGAGGCCCAGTCTGGACCAGGATGACCCACCAGACCTGCCACACATTAAGGAGGAACAGGAGGAACACTATATCAGTCGGGAGGGACAAGAGCTGAAGGAGGCTGATGTCACCAAATACACATTATCTCCTGTCCCCGTGAAGAGTGAAGAAGACGATGATGACGAACCTCAGTTCTCACAGCTTCATCACACTGAAGAGATGAAAACAGAAGCTGATGGAGAGAACTGTCGAGGACCAGAACCAGACAGGAACTTTTATCCAGATTGTCATTTACAACCTCATACTGAAGATGGGACATCACACTCCTCTGAATCTGAGACTGATGACAGTGGTGACTGGGAGGAGACCAGTGAACCTCAGTCAGGTTTAAATCCTCTGAGAAACAATGAAGAAACTAAATGTAAGTCTGGAAAAAGCTCCTCTGAATGTTCTACTAGCTTTGCCCACAAGAGACATCTGCAGGAACACAGTGGAACCCAAACAAAAGTGAAAATGTTCAGTTGCTCAGTTTGTGGTAAAATATACAAGAGGAAGAGATCCTAACAGCTGACAAGAGAGTTCATTCAGAGGGAAAAAGTCTTGAATGCTCAGTTTGTAAAAAGACTTTTCCACTGAGAGGAGATTTTGTGATGCACATGAGAATCCACACAGGGGAGAAACCCTTCAGTCCTTCTGTCTGTGGTGCAAGATTTGCACGAAAGGAACATCTTCAACAGCACATGAGAACTCATACAGGGGAGAAACCATTCAGCTGCTCAGTGTGTGGTAAAGGATTTGCACTCAGTGGAAATTTAAGACAACACATAAGGATCCACACTGGGGAGAAACCATTCAGTTGCAGTGTTTGTTATAAACGTTTCACTCGGTTTGCTTACTTAAAACAACATAAGTGTGTTGTTGAAAGTTGTGGATGTAAATGAAGATACAGAGATGCTCATTGAGCTGATTTCTTCACGGCTGCAGTGAGTTGGCTGAAATCTGAAAAAACAAACAATTTATTTCGATTTGGAAATTACTCCATTAATGATTCAGATGTTATTAAATGAAATGTCTTCATGCTGCATAATCTCTCATACCTGTTAAAATGTAGAGAACCAGCAGAGAGAACACACAGTGATGCAGCGACAGCATGTTGAATAAAGGTCATGTTTCTGTTTGTAGTGTAACAGTGTGACTCCCTCTGGTGGATGTTGTGGAGGATTCTGTTGTCTTTGCTGCAGGTTTTTGTACAGAGTCTTTGTGTTTCCTGTCACTGTGGGCTTCACAGCACAGTAGTACAGAGCAGAGTCTGTCACTGCAGCAGAGGAGATCTGCAGATCCATCTGGGTTTTATCCTCACTCACTTTAACAGACAGCCTGGACACTGAAACAACTAATGTTTCTCCTTTTCCTGAGTGAGAGACGAGGAGCTCTGGGGGTTTTCCTGGATATTGTCGATACCAGAAGAAATAATCGCTGGGAGCAGCAGCTATGCTGTATTTGTAGGACAGAGTAACAGAGCTGTCTTCTAAACTGGACTCTTCTTTCTGGACTGGAGAGAGTTTTTCACAGCTGACACCTGAAGAAAAAGAAAACTGTTGTGAAGAAATCAATCACATCCAGATAGATTATCAATCATCTCCCCATACCTGTTATAATGTAGAGAACCAGCAGAGAGAACAAACAGTGATGCAGCGACAGCATGTTGAATAAAGGTCTTGTTTCTGTTTGTGTATTGAACTCTGCTGAAGATGGAAGTTCATCTCTTCTATAGTTCTAACAGTTTAGCTCCTCCCTCAGTCTCTCCGTCTCCTCTCACATCTGTGTTTTTACTTCTTTTAGCTTCTCTTCCTCCTGGTCGACAGACTGGTAGCAGCATTTTGCAGATGATGGAGTTGTTTTTTTTAGATAGATTTCATGAAAAACCGAGTTTTGCAAATAAAAATATCTCAGTTCTAGACTCACACTATTACATGAACGTCAGAAACACCAACACTTAACTGTAAAACACGTTCTGCCAAAAGTACTGGATTTTAATGCAATCTATAGAAACATATCGTCAACAAATTAATAGAAATTTAAGTGTTAAAAAATACCTAATGATAACATGTAAACAGTAACTGAGAGGTCTGAGGATAGAACCCTGTGGTACACCACAACAAATCACAGCGTAAGGGAACAACAGAGGAACTTGTTTTATACAGCAATCAAAACCTGAGTCTGTGATGACAACCAGTTACCTGTACTATGAAGCAGGATTTGCGGTTACCATGGTAACTTCAGGGTTAACTCTGAGTTTTCAGTGTTACGATGCTGGTTCACTCCTTACTGCTGTTCATCATCATATCTCTAAATGATAAGGTAAGAATATGATAAGCCTCTTAATCTAAGCATTCACACCTTTATTTCCTGAATTATGTGTTTAACGTCCTCATATTTGTCCAATATTATAGTTTAGCTCATCGTTTGTGTAATATATATTATATATAATATAGAAATGCTCTACAGAGACTCCAGACTGTCTCATCACAGATCAGTGAAGTGTAACAGTGTGACTCCCTCTGGTGGATGTTGTGGAGGATTCTGTTGTCTTTGCTGCAGGTTTTTGTACAGAGTCTTTGTGTTTCCTGTCACTGTGGGCTTCACAGCACAGTAGTACAGAGCAGAGTCTGTCACTGCAGCAGAGGAGATCTGCAGATCCATCTGGGTTTTATCCTCACTCACTTTAACAGACAGTCTGGACACTGAAACAACTAATGTTTCTCCTTTTCCTGAGTGAGAGACGAGGAACTCTGGGGGTTTTCCTGGATATTGTCGATACCAGAAGAAAGAATCGCTGACAGTGGCAGCTCTGCTGTATTTGTAGGACAGAGTAACAGAGCTGTCTTCTAAACTGGACTCTTCTTTCTGGACTGGAGAGAGTTTTTCACAGCTGACACCTGAAGAAAAAGAAAACTGTTGTGAAGAAATCAATCACATTCAGATAGATTGTTATCAATCATCTCCCCATACCTGTTATAATGTAGAGAACCAGCAGAGAGAACACACAGTGATGCAGCGACAGCATGTTGAATAAAGGCCTTGTTTCTGTTTGTGTATTGAACTCTGCTGAAGATGGAAGTTCATCTCTTCTATAGTTCTAACAGTTTAGCTCCTCCCTCAGTCTCTCCGTCTCCTCTCACATCTGTGTTTTTACTTCTTTTAGCTTCTCTTCCTCCTGGTCGACAGACTGGTAGCAGCATTTTGCAGATGATGGAGTTGTTTTTTTTAAATAGATTTCATAAAAAACCGAGTTTTGCAAATAAAAATATCTCAGTTCTAGACTCACACTATTACATGAACGTCAGAAACACCAACACTTAACTGTAAAACACGTTCTGGCAAAAGTACTGGATTTTAATGCAATCTATAGAAGCATATCGTCAACAAATTAATAGAAATTTAAGTGTTAAAAAATACCTAATGGCAACATGTAAACAGTAACTTAGAGGTCTGAGGATAGAACCCTGTGGTACACCACAACAAATCACAGCGTAAGGGAACAACAGAGGAACTTGTTTTATACAACAATCAAAACCTGAGTCTGTGATGACAACCAGTTACCTGTACTATGAAGCAGGATTTGCGGTTACCATGGTAACTTCAGGGTTAACTCTGAGTTTTCAGTGTTACGATGCTGGTTCACTCCTTACTGCTGTTCATCATCATATCTCTAAATGATAAGGTAAGAATATGATAAGCCTCTTAATTTAAGCATTCACACCTTTATTTCCTGAATTATGTGTTTAACATCCTCATATTTGTCCAATATTATAGTTTTGCTCATCGTTTGTGTAATATATATAATATATAATATAGATATGCTCTACAGAGACTCCAGACTGTCTCATCACAGATCAGTGAAGTGTAACAGTGTGACTCCCTCTGGTGGATGTTGTGGAGGATTCTGTTGTCTTTGCTGCAGGTTTTTGTACAGAGTCTTTGTGTTTCCTGTCACTGTGGGCCTCACAGCACAGTAGTACAGAGCAGAGTCTGTCACTGCAGCAGAGGAGATCTGCAGATCCATCTGGGTTTTATCCTCACTCACTTTAACAGACAGTCTGGAGTTTGATGCATTTTGTGTTCCCAAGTGAAAGATGAGGAACTCTGGGGGTTTTCCTGGATATTGTCGATACCAGAAGAAATAATCGTTGAGAGTAGCAGCTCTGCTGTATTTGTAGGACAGAGTAACAGAGCTGTCTTCTAAACTGGACTCTTCTTTCTGGACTGGAGAGAGTTTTTCACAGCTGACACCTGAAGAAAAAGAAAACTGTTGTGAAGAAATCAATCACATCCAGATAGATTGTTATCAATCATCTCCCCATACCTGTTATAATGTAGAGAACCAGCAGAGAGAACAAACAGTGATGCAGCGACAGCATGTTGAATAAAGGTCTTGTTTCTGTTTGTGTATTGAACTCTGCTGAAGATGGAAGTTCATCTCTTCTATAGTTCTAACAGTTTAGCTCCTCCCTCAGTCTCTCCGTCTCCTCTCACATCTGTGTTTTTACTTCTTTTAGCTTCTCTTCCTCCTGGTCGACAGACTGGTAGCAGCATTTTGCAGATGATGGAGTTGTTTTTTTTAGATAGATTTCATAAAAAACCGAGTTTTGCAAATAAAAATATCTCAGTTCTAGACTCACACTATTACATGAACGTCAGAAACACCAACACTTAACTGTAAAACACGTTCTGCCAAAAGTACTGGATTTTAATGCAATCTATAGAAACATATCGTCAACAAATTAATAGAAATTTAAGTGTTAAAAACTACCTAATGGCAACATGTAAACAGTAACTGAGAGGTCTGAGGATAGAACCCTGTGGTACACCACAACAAATCACAGCGTAAGGGAACAACAGAGGAACTTGTTTTATACAACAATCAAAACCTGAGTCTGTGATGACAACCAGTTACCTGTACTATGAAGCAGGATTTGCGGTTACCATGGTAACTTCAGGGTTAACTCTGAGTTTTCAGTTTTACGATGCTGGTTCACTCCTTACT
Organism: Chaunax sp. Z400; assembly: GCA_037577475.1. Classification (NCBI taxonomy): domain Eukaryota; kingdom Metazoa; phylum Chordata; class Actinopteri; order Lophiiformes; family Chaunacidae; genus Chaunax; species Chaunax sp. Z400. The sequence continues at coordinate 927,576 of CM075198.1, forward strand.
GCTGTTCATCATCATATCTCTAAATGTAAGAATATGATAAGCCTCTTAATTTAAGCATTCACACCTTTATTTCCTGAATTATGTGTTTAACGTCCTCATATTTGTCCAATATTATAGTTTAGCTCATTGTTTGTGTAATATATATTATATATAATATAGATATGCTCTACAGAGACTCCAGACTGTCTCATCACAGATCAGTGAAGTGTAACAGTGTGACTCCCTCTGGTGGATGTTGTGGAGGATTCTGTTGTCTTTGCTGCAGGTTTTTGTACAGAGTCTTTGTGTTTCCTGTCACTGTGGGCCTCACAGCACAGTAGTACAGAGCAGAGTCTGTCACTGCAGCAGAGGAGATCTGCAGATCCATCTGGGTTTTATCCTCACTCACTTTAACAGACAGTCTGGACACTGAAACAACTAATGTTTCTCCTTTTCCTGAGTGAGAGACGAGGAGCTCTGGGGGTTTTCCTGGATATTGTCGATACCAGAAGAAATAATCGCTGGGAGCAGCAGCTATGCTGTATTTGTAGGACAGAGTAACAGAGCTGTCTTCTAAACTGGACTCTTCTTTCTGGACTGGAGAGAGTTTTTCACAGCTGACACCTGAAGAAAAAGAAAACTGTTGTGAAGAAATCAATCACATCCAGATAGATTGTTATCAATAATCTCCCCATACCTGTTATAATGTAGAGAACCAGCAGAGAGAACACACAGTGATGCAGCGACAGCATGTTGAATAAAGGTCTTGTTTCTGTTTGTGTATTGAACTCTGCTGAAGATGGAAGTTCATCTCTTCTATAGTTCTAACAGTTTAGCTCCTCCCTCAGTCTCTCCGTCTCCTCTCACATCTGTGTTTTTACTTCTTTTAGCTTCTCTTCCTCCTGGTCGACAGACTGGTAGCAGCATTTTGCAGATGATGGAGTTGTTTTTTTAAAATAGATTTAATAAAAAACCGAGTTTTGCAAATAAAAATATCTCAGTTCTAGACTCACACTATTACATGAACGTCAGAAACACCAACACTTAACTGTAAAACACGTTCTGCAAAAGTACTGGATTTTAATGCAATCTATAGAAACATATCGTCAACAAATTAATAGAAATTTAAGTGTTAAAAAATACCTAATGATAACATGTAAACAGTAACTGAGAGGTCTGAGGATAGAACCCTGTGGTACACCACAACAAATCACAGCGTACGGGAACAACAGAGGAACTTGTTTTATACAACAATCAAAACCTGAGTCTGTGATGACAACCAGTTACCTGTACTATGAAGCAGGATTTGCAGTTACCATGGTAACTTCAGGGTTAACTCTGAGTTTTCAGTGTTACGATGCTGGTTCACTCCTTACTGCTGTTCATCATCATATCTCTAAATGATAAGGTAAGAATATGATAAGCCTCTTAATTTAAGCATTCACACCTTTATTTCCTGAATTATGTGTTTAACGTCCTCATATCTGTCCAATATTATAGTTTTGCTCATCGTTTGTATAATATATATTATATATAATATAGATATGCTCTACAGAGACTCCAGACTGTCTCATCACAGATCAGTGAAGTGTAACAGTGTGACTCCCTCTGGTGGATGTTGTGGAGGATTCTGTTGTCTTTGCTGCAGGTTTTTGTACAGAGTCTTTGTGTTTCCTGTCACTGTGGGCTTCACAGCACAGTAGTACACAGCAGAGTCAGACAGCTGCAGCTTCTGGATCTTCAGAGGAACTGAGTTGAAAGTGGAATTCAGTCTGGATGAAAATCTCTCCCTGAACTCAGCTGGTGTGTTCCCTTCATCCTTTTGAACGCGACTCAGTAGGAATTTGGGGCTGTTGTTTCCATCCTGTTTGTACCAGAACAAGTAGGGACGCTGGTCACTGGTCTCAAATGTACAGCCAAGTGTGACTGAGTCTCCTTCAGTAGCAATAACATCTCCTGTTGGCTGCATCACTCTGTCTTCTCCTTTACACTCTGAGGAAGAGGAGGACAAGCAGAGGAAGAGATGAGTCAATAAAGTGTTAAAGAGTTTTGAAAGGAAATGTGATCTGTGTCTCACCAAAGAAAAGAGCAGCTAGAATAATCCACAGCAGATGTTCCATCTCTAGCAGCAGGTTTGAATGAACAGGAGAAACTAGCTGATGTTCCACATTCACACTGAGAATTGTTCTCTTCACAGCACCACTTATTATTGACACAATGGTTGAACACAGTGCAGAAGTAGTGCACCGCCTACTTGATGATGTCGCCTTCTAGTGGAGGTGGAAGTTCAGTACACCAGAGTGAAAAAGGCTTCCAGCAGCTTGTCAGTGTGTCAGCTTGTGTTTTTGTACAGAGTCTTTGTGTTTCCTGTCACTGTGGGCTTCACAGCACAGTAGTACAGAGCAGAGTCTGTCACTGCAGCAGAGGAGATCTGCAGATCAATCTGGGTTTTATCCTCACTCACTTTAACAGACAGTCTGGAGTTTGATGCATTTTGTGTTCCGAAGTGAAAGATGAGGAACTCTGGGGGTTTTCCTGGATGTTGTCGATACCAGAAGAAATAATCGTTGGGAGTAGCAGCTCTGCTGTATTTGTAGGACAGAGTAACAGAGCTGTCTTCTAAACTGGACTCTTCTTTCTGGACTGGAGAGAGTTTTTCACAGCTGACACCTGAAGAAAAAGAAAACTGTTGTGAAGAAATCAATCACATCCAGATAGATTGTTATCAATCATCTCCCCATACCTGTTATAATGTAGAGAACCAGCAGAGAGAACACACAGTGATGCAGCGACAGCATGTTCAATAAAGGTCTTGTTTCTGTTTGTGTATTGAACTCTGCTGAAGATGGAAGTTCATCTCTTCTATAGTTCAGTAACAGTTTAGCTCCTCCTCCTCTTGTGTTTGCAGAGCAATGTCAATTTGCATTTTGCGCTATTAAATCATTGATGCCCATTTCAACAACTTCCCTACATGAGACTGGGTTCCCAGCTCTCACTTGCACGAAGGCTGAAACTCCATAATGCAGCTCCACGTTGCAGCATTATGTGAGGCCATTCAAGCACATCCAACATTAATCTGAGGAGAGGTGAGTGTCCACATCTGTTCCACGGATCTTCAGATAGCTTGATGCTCATCTCAGTGGACGCTGTGCTGCTGATCTACGTTTCATATTACTGTGTGGTCAGGTTTATAAGACTGTGGATGAGAGAGTGGTGTTTTACATGCTTTACCCTCAGTGAGTTGAAGACTTTTCATTACTGTTATTTTTGATGTTCAAATTAATTTGGTTTTCTACTCCATTTGTTTCTGTATAAATTTGCACACGTACATTTATTGTTATAAAATATCATGGTATATTTGTACTCGTCCTGCTAAAGGCAGAGGTGCTGGCTGAGTGCTGATGCTGACAGCAGGGATGTGGGACATCCAAAACTGATGAATTGTGGATGTGGGGCTACAGAGTGAGGTCAGAGCCCAGGTTGTCAGTAGGTCCATGCGGGACGGTCCCCACACCTCCTCATGTTGACACCATTCTCCATCTCACAGACATGGTAGGACAGGTCGAGGCGCAAATTGGTGAATCTACTGTCGCACAGCTGATGTCAGCTGGTGGACCACCAGACTACCTCGGCATGTAGCCGTCCATGTTACATCTGACAAACACCAACACACATTGCACTGACAAATTGGCTTTATTTTATTGTTACAGAATACAGTGGTGGAGGAAGTACTCATATTTATAACTGCACTAAAAGCAGAAATACCACAGAAGTATTATCAGCGAAATATACGCCCAGTATTAACAGAAAATGTATTCATTAAAGGTTTTGCCAGATGTCGTGAGAGAAACAAGCAACCAGGTCTCAAGATGTGTGACAGAGGTCACGTGATCAATTTATAGACGTGAATTAATTTTGCATTTCAAAAAGCAACCATTATAAAAACACCGTCTGTAATTTTATATTTCATTCTCTGGAAGGCGACGAGCGCATCCGGTTCATTGTGACACTTCTTTAAGGGGTGAGGCAGGAGTTTTCAGATCTACCTCCCGTCTCAAAGAACAGACGACAGTTTGGACTTTCAGCCGTATCAGCGGAACACTTAGCGGATTTCCGCTTTGGCCGGTTTCCAGCCGGACAGCTTTGGTGGCTGCCCCAGTCTGCAGGGAAAACATCCGGTCCGGCCATTCGCTCCAACATTACGGCTGTGGACAGCTTCACGAAGATGTCTAAAGCCGACATTCTGAGAGGAATCATCGCTGAGAGGCTGAGAACAGCCGCGCAGGAGATCTTAGCGGTGGTGGAGAGAACCGTAGCCGCCTACGAGGAGGAGGCTTCCGGTTTGAGGCTGGAGATCGACCGACAGGAGAGACGGATGGATGATCTCCTTCAGCCGCGGGTCAGACTGGAGACAATAGGTCGGTGTTCGAGTTTCTCTGTCCGTTAGTTAAGAAGCTACAAGCACAATGAGTCTTCCCTGCAGAAAAAAACACACGTCATTTTTTAAAAGACATAACAAATGAAACCACACACACACTGAATTTAACACAAAAATAGTGAAAATAACACAAAGTAAGTCCAACATATGAAACAAGACCGGGTGTTAAAGTGGGATTTGACAGGTGGGGTAACCCTAAGTTCCAGTGTAGCACCAGACAGGCTGGACCCAGAGAACACCTGTAATTTAATATATTTATTTTCTTCGTACATACGTAAAATATACACGACTCATTCGATCAGTTCCAGTACTGTACTGGTAGCAGAGCTGATGCTCCCACTGTCAGCAGTGCTGTCAGAAAGTCATGTGACTACATGGAGCTAAGATGGCAGATTGATGAGTATTGTTGTCTTCTACAGATCAGACTTTCAATGATATGTAAAATTAAAACCTGGAATCATGTTTTCAGAATTTAAGTTAGTTAAGTTAGTTAGTTAATGATGATTTTTCCCAATTGGTTGGTTAGGATAATCCTGCCCCCAACTCATGACGTAACCGGTTCTTTTTTCCTTTTTTTTTTTTGGAACCAAAGAATTTTTTGTGGTGTCAGTGGTTTAAATGTTAACAGCTGTCTAAAAGGTGTCTGTATTTCCTTATCGTCCACAGACATCCAGCTGCTGTTGGTCAGTAAAGACGAGGTTCCCACTGAGCAGCAGGAGTGGAGGCCCAGTCTGGACCAGGATGACCCACCAGACCTGCCACACATTAAGGAGGAACAGGAGGAACACTATATCAGTCGGGAGGGACAAGAGCTGAAGGAGGCTGATGTCACCAAATACACATTATCTCCTGTCCCCGTGAAGAGTGAAGAAGACGATGATGACGAACCTCAGTTCTCACAGCTTCATCACACTGAAGAGATGAAAACAGAAGCTGATGGAGAGAACTGTCGAGGACCAGAACCAGACAGGAACTTTTATCCAGATTGTCATTTACAACCTCATACTGAAGATGGGACATCACACTCCTCTGAATCTGAGACTGATGACAGTGGTGACTGGGAGGAGACCAGTGAACCTCAGTCAGGTTTAAATCCTCTGAGAAACAATGAAGAAACTAAATGTAAGTCTGGAAAAAGCTCCTCTGAATGTTCTACTAGCTTTGCCCACAAGAGACATCTGCAGGAACACAGTGGAACCCAAACAAAAGTGAAAATGTTCAGTTGCTCAGTTTGTGGTAAAATATACAAGAGGAAGAGATCCTAACAGCTGACAAGAGAGTTCATTCAGAGGGAAAAAGTCTTGAATGCTCAGTTTGTAAAAAGACTTTTCCACTGAGAGGAGATTTTGTGATGCACATGAGAATCCACACAGGGGAGAAACCCTTCAGTCCTTCTGTCTGTGGTGCAAGATTTGCACGAAAGGAACATCTTCAACAGCACATGAGAACTCATACAGGGGAGAAACCATTCAGCTGCTCAGTGTGTGGTAAAGGATTTGCACTCAGTGGAAATTTAAGACAACACATAAGGATCCACACTGGGGAGAAACCATTCAGTTGCAGTGTTTGTTATAAACGTTTCACTCGGTTTGCTTACTTAAAACAACATAAGTGTGTTGTTGAAAGTTGTGGATGTAAATGAAGATACAGAGATGCTCATTGAGCTGATTTCTTCACGGCTGGAGTGAGTTGGCTGAAATCTGAAAAAACAAACAATTTATTTCGATTTGGAAATTACTCCATTAATGATTCAGATGTTATTAAATGAAATGTCTTCATGCTGCATAATCTCTCATACCTGTTAAAATGTAGAGAACCAGCAGAGAGAACACACAGTGATGCAGCGACAGCATGTTGAATAAAGGTCATGTTTCTGTTTGTAGTGTAACAGTGTGACTCGCTCTGGTGGATGTTGTGGAGGATTCTGTTGTCTTTGCTGCAGGTTTTTGTACAGAGTCTTTGTGTTTCCTGTCACTGTGGGCCTCACAGCACAGTAGTACAGAGCAGAGTCTGTCACTGCAGCAGAGGAGATCTGCAGATCCATCTGGGTTTTATCCTCACTCACTTTAACAGACAGTCTGGAGTTTGATGCATTTTGTGTTCCCAAGTGAAAGATGAGGAACTCTGGGGGTTTTCCTGGATATTGTCGATACCAGAAGAAATTATCGCCGACAGCAGCAGCTCTGCTGTATTTGTAGGACAGAGTAACAGAGCTGTCTTCTAAACTGGACTCTTCTTTCTGGACTGGAGAGAGTTTTTCACAGCTGACACCTGAAGAAAAAGAAAACTGTTGTGAAGAAATCAATCACATCCAGATAGATTGTTATCAATCATCTCCCCATACCTGTTATAATGTAGAGAAGCAGCAGAGAGAACACACAGTGATGCAGCGACAGCATGTTGAATAAAGGCCTTGTCTCTGTTTGTGTATTGAACTCTGCTGAAGATGGAAGTTCATCTCTTCTATAGTTCTAACAGTTTAGCTCCTCCCTCAGTCTCTCCGTCTCCTCTCACATCTGTGTTTTTACTTCTTTTAGCTTCTCTTCCTCCTGGTCGACAGACTGGTAGCAGCATTTTGCAGATGATGGAGTTGTTTTTTTTAAATAGATTTCATAAAAAACCGAGTTTTGCAAATAAAAATATCTCAGTTCTAGACTCACACTATTACATGAACGTCAGAAACACCAACACTTAACTGTAAAACACGTTCTGCCAAAAGTACTGGATTTTAATGCAATCTATAGAAACATATCCTCAACAAATTAATAGAAATTTAAGTGTTAAAAAATACCTAATGGCAACATGTAAACAGTAACTGAGAGGTCTGAGGATAGAACCCTGTGGTACACCACAACAAATCACAGCGTAAGGGAACAACAGAGGAACTTGTTTTATACAACAATCAAAACCTGAGTCTGTGATGACAACCAGTTACCTGTACTATGAAGCAGGATTTGCGGTTACCATGGTAACTTCAGGGTTAACTCTGAGTTTTCAGTGTTACGATGCTGGTTCACTCCTTACTGCTGTTCATCATCATATCTCTAAATGATAAGGTAAGAATATGATAAGCCTCTTAATTTAAGCATTCGCACCTTTATTTCCTGAATTATGTGTTTAACGTCCTCATATTTGTCCAATATTATAGTTTAGCTCATTGTTTGTGTAATATATATTATATATAATATAGATATGCTCTACAGAGACTCCAGACTGTCTCATCACAGATCAGTGAAGTGTAACAGTGTGACTCCCTCTGGTGGATGTTGTGGAGGATTCTGTTGTCTTTGCTGCAGGTTTTTGTACAGAGTCTTTGTGTTTCCTGTCACTGTGGGCTTCACAGCACAGTAGTACAGAGCAGAGTCTGTCACTGCAGCAGAGGAGATCTGCAGATCCATCTGGGTTTTATCCTCACTCACTTTAACAGACAGTCTGGACACTGAAACAACTAATGTTTCTCCTTTTCCTGAGTGAGAGACGAGGAGCTCTGGGGGTTTTCCTGGATATTGTCGATACCAGAAGAAATACTCGCTGGGAGTAGCAGCTCTGCTGTATTTGTAGGACAGAGTAACAGAGCTGTCTTCTAAACTGGACTCTTCTTTCTGGACTGGAGAGAGTTTTTCACAGCTGACACCTGAAGAAAAAGAAAACTGTTGTGAAGAAATCAATCACATCCAGATAGATTGTTATCAATAATCTCCCCATACCTGTTATAATGTAGAGAAGCAGCAGAGAGAACACACAGTGATGCAGCGACAGCATGTTGAATAAAGGTCTTGTTTCTGTTTGTGTATTGAACTCTGCTGAAGATGGAAGTTCATCTCTTCTATAGTTCTAACAGTTTAGCTCCTCCCTCAGTCTCTCCGTCTCCTCTCACATCTGTGTTTTTACTTCTTTTAGCTTCTCTTCCTCCTGGTTGACAGACTGGTAGCAGCATTTTGCAGATGATGGAGTTGTTTTTTTAAAATAGATTTCATAAAAAACCGAGTTTTGCAAATAAAAATATCTCAGTTCTAGACTCACACTATTACATGAACGTCAGAAACACCAACACTTAACTGTAAAACACGTTCTGCCAAAAGTACTGGATTTTAATGCAATCTATAGAAGCATATCGTCAACAAATAATTGGAAATTTAAGTGTTAAAAAATACCTAATGGCAACATCTAAACAGTAACTGAGAGGTCTGAGGATAGAACCCTGTGGTACACCACAACAAATCACAGCGTAAGGGAACAACAGAGGAACTTGTTTTATATAACAATCAAAACCTGAGTCTGTGATGACAACCAGTGACCTGTACTATGAAGCAGGATTTGCAGTTGCCATGGTAACTTCAGGGTTAACTCTGAGTTTTCAGTGTTACGATGCTGGTTCATTCCTTACTGCTGTTCATCATCATATCTCTAAATGATAAGGTAAGAATATGATAAGCCTCTTAATTTAAGCATTCACACCTTTATTTCCTGAATTATGTGTTTAACGTCCTCATATTTGTCCAATATTATAGTTTAGCTCATCGTTTGTGTAATATATATTATATATAATATAGATATGCTCTACAGAGACTCCAGACTGTCTCATCACAGATCAGTGAAGTGTAACAGTGTGACTCCCTCTGGTGGATGTTGTGGAGGATTCTGTTGTCTTTGCTGCAGGTTTTTGTACAGAGTCTTTGTGTTTCCTGTCACTGTGGGCTGCAGAGCACAGTAGTACACAGCAGAGTCAGACAGCTGGAGCTTCTGGATCTTCAGAGGAACTGATTTGAAAGTGGAATTCAGTCTGGATGAAAATCTCTCCCTGAACTCAGCTGGTGTGTTCCCTTCATCCTTTTGAACGCGACTCAGTAGGAATTTGGGGCTGTTGTTTCCATCCTGTTTGTACCAGAACAAGTCGGGACGCTGGTCACTGGTCTCAAATGTACAGCCAAGTGTGACTGAGTCTCCTTCAGTAGCAATAACATCTCCTGTTGGCTGCATCACTCTGTCTTCTCCTTTACACTCTGAGGAAGAGGAGGACAAGCAGAGGAAGAGATGAATCAATAAAGTGTTAAAGAGTTTTGAAAGGAAATGTGATCTGTGTCTCACCAAAGAAAAGAGCAGCTAGAATAATCCACAGCAGATGTTCCATCTCTAGCAGCAGGTTTGAATGAACAGGAGAAACTAGCTGATGTTCCACATTCACACTGAGAATTGTTCTCTTCACAGCACCACTTATTATTGACACAATGGTTGAACACAGTGCAGAAGTAGTGCACCTTCTACTTGATGATGTCGCCTTCTAGTGGAGGTGGAAGTTCAGTACACCAGAGTGAAAAAGGCTTCCAGCAGCTTGTCAGTGTGTCAGCTTGTGTTTTTGTACAGAGTCTTTGTGTTTCCTGTCACTGTGGGCCTCACAGCACAGTAGTACAGAGCAGAGTCTGTCACTGCAGCAGAGGAGATCTGCAGATCCATCTGGGTTTTATCCTCACTCACTTTAACAGACAGTCTGGAGTTTGATGCATTTTGTGTTCCGAAGTGAAAGATGAGGAACTCTGGGGGTTTTCCTGGATATTGTCGATACCAGAAGAAATAATCGCTGAGAGTAGCAGCTCTGCTGTATTTGTAGGACAGAGTAACAGAGCTGTCTTCTAAACTGGACTCTTCTTTCTGGACTGGAGAGAGTTTTTCACAGCTGACACCTGAAGAAAAAGAAAACTGTTGTGAAGAAATCAATCACATCCAGATAGATTGTTATCAATCATCTCCCCATACCTGTTATAATGTAGAGAAGCAGCAGAGAGAACACACAGTGATGCAGCGACAGCATGTTGAATAAAGGTCTTGTTTCTGTTTGTGTATTGAACTCTGCTGAAGATGGAAGTTCATCTCTTCTATAGTTCTAACAGTTTAGCTCCTCCCTCAGTCTCTCCATCTCCTCTCACATCTGTGTTTTTACTTCTTTTAGCTTCTCTTCCTCCTGGTCGACAGACTGGTAGCAGCATTTTGCAGATGATGGAGTTGTTTTTTTAAAATAGATTTCATAAAAAACCGAATTTTGCAAATAAAAATATCTCAGTTCTAGACTCACACTATTACATGAACGTCAGAAACACCAACACTTAACTGTAAAACACGTTCTGCCAAAAGTACTGGATTTTAATGCAATCTATAGAAACATATCGTCAACAAATTAATAGAAATTTAATTGTTAAAAAATACCTAATGGCAACATGTAAACAGTAACTGAGAGGTCTGAGGATAGAACCCTGTGGTACACCACAACAAATCACAGCGTAAGGGAACAACAGAGGAACTTGTTTTATACAACAATCAAAACCTGAGTCTGTGATGACAACCAGTTACCTGTACTATGAAGCAGGATTTGCGGTTACCATGGTAACTTCAGGGTTAACTCTGAGTTTTCGGTGTTACGATGCTGGTTCACTCCTTACTGCTGTTCATCATCATATCTCTAAATGATAAGGTAAGAATATGATAAGCCTCTTAATCTAAGCATTCACACCTTTATTTCCTGAATTATGTGTTTAACGTCCTCATATTTGTCCAATATTATAGTTTAGCTCATCGTTTGTGTAATATATATTATATATAATATAGAAATGCTCTACAGAGACTCCAGACTGTCTCATCACAGATCAGTGAAGTGTAACAGTGTGACTCCCTCTGGTGGATGTTGTGGAGGATTCTGTTGTCTTTGCTGCAGGTTTTTGTACAGAGTCTTTGTGTTTCCTGTCACTGTGGGCTGCAGAGCACAGTAGTACAGAGCAGAGTCTGTCACTGCAGCAGAGGAGATCTGCAGATCCATCTGGGTTTTATCCTCACTCACTTTAACAGACAGTCTGGACACTGAAACAACTAATGTTTCTCCTTTTCCTGAGTGAGAGACGAGGAACTCTGGGGGTTTTCCTGGATATTGTCGATACCAGAAGAAAGAATCGCTGACAGTGGCAGCTCTGCTGTATTTGTAGGACAGAGTAACAGAGCTGTCTTCTAAACTGGACTCTTCTTTCTGGACTGGAGAGAGTTTTTCACAGCTGACACCTGAAGAAAAAGAAAACTGTTGTGAAGAAATCAATCACATTCAGATAGATTGTTATCAATCATCTCCCCATACCTGTTATAATGTAGAGAACCAGCAGAGAGAACACACAGTGATGCAGCGACAGCATGTTGAATAAAGGTCTTGTTTCTGTTTGTGTATTGAACTCTGCTGAAGATGGAAGTTCATCTCTTCTATAGTTCTAACAGTTTAGCTCCTCCCTCAGTCTCTCCGTCTCCTCTCACATCTGTGTTTTTACTTCTTTTAGCTTCTCTTCCTCCTGGTCGACAGACTGGTAGCAGCATTTTGCAGATGATGGAGTTGTTTTTTTTAAATAGATTTCATAAAAAACCGAGTTTTGCAAATAAAAATATCTCAGTTCTAGACTCACACTATTACATGAACGTCAGAAACACCAACACTTAACTGTAAAACACGTTCTGGCAAAAGTACTGGATTTTAATGCAATCTATAGAAGCATATCGTCAACAAATTAATAGAAATTTAAGTGTTAAAAAATACCTAATGGCAACATGTAAACAGTAACTTAGAGGTCTGAGGATAGAACCCTGTGGTACACCACAACAAATCACAGCGTAAGGGAACAACAGAGGAACTTGTTTTATACAACAATCAAAACCTGAGTCTGTGATGACAACCAGTTACCTGTACTATGAAGCAGGATTTGCGGTTACCATGGTAACTTCAGGGTTAACTCTGAGTTTTCAGTGTTACGATGCTGGTTCACTCCTTACTGCTGTTCATCATCATATCTCTAAATGATAAGGTAAGAATATGATAAGCCTCTTAATTTAAGCATTCACACCTTTATTTCCTGAATTATGTGTTTAACATCCTCATATTTGTCCAATATTATAGTTTTGCTCATCGTTTGTGTAATATATATAATATATAATATAGATATGCTCTACAGAGACTCCAGACTGTCTCATCACAGATCAGTGAAGTGTAACAGTGTGACTCCCTCTGGTGGATGTTGTGGAGGATTCTGTTGTCTTTGCTGCAGGTTTTTGTACAGAGTCTTTGTGTTTCCTGTCACTGTGGGCCTCACAGCACAGTAGTACAGAGCAGAGTCTGTCACTGCAGCAGAGGAGATCTGCAGATCCATCTGGGTTTTATCCTCACTCACTTTAACAGACAGTCTGGAGTTTGATGCATTTTGTGTTTCCAAGTGAAAGATGAGGAACTCTGGGGGTTTTCCTGGATATTTTCGATACCAGAAGAAATTATCGTTGGGAGTAGCAGCTCTGCTGTATTTGTAGGACAGAGTAACAGAGCTGTCTTCTAAACTGGACTCTTCTTTCTGGACTGGAGAGAGTTTTTCACAGCTGACACCTGAAGAAAAAGAAAACTGTTGTGAAGAAATCAATCACATCCAGATAGATTGTTATCAATCATCTCCCCATACCTGTTATAATGTAGAGAACCAGCAGAGAGAACACACAGTGATGCAGCGACAGCATGTTGAATAAAGGTCTTGTTTCTGTTTGTGTATTGAACTCTGCTGAAGATGGAAGTTCATCTCTTCTATAGTTCTAACAGTTTAGCTCCTCCCTCAGTTTCTCCGTCTCCTCTCACATCTGTGTTTTTACTTCTTTTAGCTTCTCTTCCTCCTGGTCGACAGACTGGTAGCAGCATTTTGCAGATGATGGAGTTGTTTTTTTTAGATAGATTTCATAAAAAACCGAGTTTTGCAAATAAAAATATCTCAGTTCTAGACTCACACTATTACATGAACGTCAGAAACACCAACACTTAACTGTAAAACACGTTCTGCCAAAAGTACTGGATTTTAATGCAATCTATAGAAACATATCGTCAACAAATTAATAGAAATTTAAGTGTTAAAAAATACCTAATGGCAACATGTAAACAGTAACTGAGAGGTCTGAGGATAGAACCCTGTGGTACACCACAACAAATCACAGCGTAAGGGAACAACAGAGGAACTTGTTTTATACAACAATCAAAACCTGAGTCTGTGATGACAACCAGTTACCTGTACTATGAAGCAGGATTTGCGGTTACCATGGTAACTTCAGGGTTAACTCTGAGTTTTCAGTGTTACGATGCTGGTTCACTCCTTACTGCTGTTCATCATCATATCTCTAAATGATAAGGTCAGAATATGATAAGCCTCTTAATTTAAGCATTCACACCTTTATTTCCTGAATTATGTGTTTAACGTCCTCATATTTGTCCAATATTATAGTTTAGCTCATCGTTTGTGTAATATATATTATATATAATATAGATATGCTCTACAGAGACTCCAGACTGTCTCATCACAGATCAGTGAAGTGTAACAGTGTGACTCCCTCTGGTGGATGTTGTGGAGGATTCTGTTGTCTTTGCTGCAGGTTTTTGTACAGAGTCTTTGTGTTTCCTGTCACTGTGGGCTTCACAGCACAGTAGTACACAGCAGAGTCAGACAGCTGCAGCTTCTGGATCTTCAGAGGAACTGATTTGAAAGTGGAATTCAGTCTGGATGAAAATCTCTCCCTGAACTCAGCTGGTGTGTTCCCTTCATCCTTTTGAACGCGACTCAGTAGGAATTTGGGGCTGTTGTTTCCATCCTGTTTGTACCAGAACAAGTAGGGACGCTGGTCACTGGTCTCAAATGTACAGCCAAGTGTGACTGAGTCTCCTTCAGCACCAATGACATCTCCTGTTGGCTGCATCACTCTGTCTTCTCCTTTACACTCTGAGGAAGAGGTGAACATGTAGATGAATCAATAAAGATGATTGATTAGAGGAGATCAATCAGGTTTAAAGAGTTACCTGTCCAGAGAGTCAGAATCAGGACGTTTCTCAGCCAGTGTGTCATGACTGCAGTGAGGAGGAGAGGAAGAAGACTGACTGATGGATCTGGGCCTTCACGTCATTGGTCCTTCCTTTTCATCATCTTTCATCTCATTCAGCAACATGAAATCATTCTCATCACTCTCACAGGTTGTATTGACGATGATATTATATATTGTATTTGATTTTATAGCTGTGTGACACTAATTTTAAATTTCTCCTGAGTTTTATTTCTTATAAAGTACCAATAAAAAGTTTCACATTCACTTAAATGGGAAACTGTCCAAAGTTTTAACTGGTTTTATATTTTTCTATACTATATTATGTGATTTTATATCAATTTTTTTTTACATATTATACTTCATTTCCATTTTGATACAAGCAATATAACATTCCATCATACTATTATTCAGATGTCACATTTTCTTGTGATCTTGTCTTATTTTTCTTCCATAGTTTCTGTTTTTACCTCGGTTCTTTAGATTTGCATACCTCTTATTATTTGTGTTTTAACATATTTATGTGTCTGTACTCATTTCTGTCTTTGTGCTGCTGCAATGACAAAATTCAGGGCATTACTAAAAGTTTATCTCGTGTTAAGGAACGACAGAGTAACCTCCTCCAGGACGATGGAAGAGAGGGTGGATAGTTTCAGAAACCTTGGCGTCACAGAGGACCAACCACGGTCCTCTGATGTCGGTGAGGAAAGTTCATCTCTACCACCTCAAACACCGGCAGGAGTCCAGGCTGCCTCTGAAGATGCTAGAGACTCTATAGCTGCACCATAGAGAGCGTCCTGACAGACAGCACCACCACATGGTTTGGAAGCAGCACCCAGAAGGACTGTCTTGCCCTGCAGAGGGTGGTGCAGTCAACCAGATACACCATCAGCCCTACAGGACGTTTAGAGCAGGAGGTCTGGGTGGAGACAGCCATCAGACTGGTGTCTCTGCTGTAGTCAGGGAGGTTTTACGCCTCCAACACCTTCTCATTCCATCTAGTCACATCCCTACTGATGCTGCTGGGCCATACCCTTGTGTGTCTCACTCAGATGAACAACGTGGCCTTTAGCCTCTGCGGCACAAAGTCTTCCTGCCCCAAATCTTTCTAATCTGTGTTCAACATAAAGCAGCACTTTGGTTCCGTTCAGGATGTTTGACCAGTGATGTGTTTGTTTTCAGGACTGCTTGGTTAAAGTCATGTGACTGACCGTGACCTCTGCCCCTCTTCTCACATTGTAAAATACGTCATGTTTTGAAGTTTCTCTGATCGTCTCATACTGAGGTGGATGTGTTTCCATCGGAGATCGGTGATCAATAAATAAAGTATTACATTTATTCAACGGATCACTTGATTGGTGCTGCTGTTGAATAAAAGGAGGAGCTTGAGAGTCTTCAGTCTTCAGGAGGGAGAGCAGCTTCAATGGCTGGAGGATTCTGTTGTCTTTGCTGCAGGTTTTTGTACAGAGTCTTTGTGTTTCCTGTCACTGTGGGCTTCACAGCACAGTAGTACAGAGCAGAGTCTGTCACTGCAGCAGAGGAGATCTGCAGATCCATCTGGGTTTTATCCTCACTCACTTTAACAGACAGTCTGGACACTGAAACAACTAATGTTTCTCCTTTTCCTGAGTGAGAGACGAGGAGCTCTGGGGGTTTTCCTGGATATTGTCGATACCAGAAGAAATAATCGCTGACAGTAGCAGCTCTGCTGTATTTGTAGGACAGAGTAACAGAGCTGTCTTCTAAACTGGACTCTTCTTTCTGGACTGGAGAGAGTTTTTCACAGCTGACACCTGAAGAAAAAGAAAACTGTTGTGAAGAAATCAATCACATCCAGATAGATTGTTATCAATGATCTCCCCATACCTGTTATAATGTAGAGAAGCAGCAGAGAGAACACACAGTGATGCAGCGACAGCATGTTGAATAAAGGCCTTGTTTCTGTTTGTGTATTGAACTCTGCTGAAGATGGAAGTTCATCTCTTCTATAGTTCTAACAGTTTAGCTCCTCCCTCAGTTTCTCCGTCTCCTCTCACATCTGTGTTTTTACTTCTTTTAGCTTCTCTTCCTCCTGGTCGACAGACTGGTAGCAGCATTTTGCAGATGATGGAGTTGTTTTTTTTAGATAGATTTCATAAAAAACCGAATTTTGCAAATAAAAATATCTCAGTTCTAGACTCACACTATTACATGAACGTCAGAAACACCAACACTTAACTGTAAAACACGTTCTGCCAAAAGTACTGGATTTTAATGCAATCTATAGAAACATATCGTCAACAAATTAATAGAAATTTAAGTGTTAAAAAATACCTAATGGCAACATGTTAACAGTAACTGAGAGGTCTGAGGATAGAACCCTGTGGTACACCACAACAAATCACAGCGTAAGGGAACAACAGAGGAACTTGTTTTATACAACAATCAAAACCTGAGTCTGTGATGACAACCAGTTACCTGTACTATGAAGCAGGATTTGCGGTTACCATGGTAACTTCAGGGTTAACTCTGAGTTTTCAGTGTTACGATGCTGGTTCACTCCTTACTGCTGTTCATCATCATATCTCTAAATGATAAGGTAAGAATATGATAAGCCTCTTAATTTAAGCATTCACACCTTTATTTCCTGAATTATGTGTTTAACGTCCTCATATTTGTCCAATATTATAGTTTAGCTCATCGTTTGTGTAATATATATTATATATAATATAGATATGCTCTACAGAGACTCCAGACTGTCTCATCACAGATCAGTGAAGTGTAACAGTGTGACTCCCTCTGGTGGATGTTGTGGAGGATTCTGTTGTCTTTGCTGCAGGTTTTTGTACAGAGTCTTTGTGTTTCCTGTCACTGTGGGCTTCACAGCACAGTAGTACAGAGCAGAGTCTGTCACTGCAGCAGAGGAGATCTGCAGATCCATCTGGGTTTTATCCTCACTCACTTTAACAGACAGTCTGGAGTTTGATGCATTTTGTGTTCCGATGTGAAAGATGAGGAACTCTGGGGGTTTTCCTGGATATTGTCGATACCAGAAGAAATAATCGTTGAGAGCAGCAGCTCTGCTGTATTTGTAGGACAGAGTGACAGAGCTGTCTTCTAAACTGGACTCTTCTTTCTGGACTGGAGAGAGTTTTTCACAGCTGACACCTGAAGAAAAAGAAAACTGTTGTGAAGAAATCAATCACATCCAGATAGATTGTTATCAATCATCTCCCCATACCTGTTATAATGTAGAGAAGCAGCAGAGAGAACACACAGTGATGCAGCGACAGCATGTTGAATAAAGGCCTTGTTTCTGTTTGTGTATTGAACTCTGCTGAAGATGGAAGTTCATCTCTTCTATAGTTCTAACAGTTTAGCTCCTCCCTCAGTTTCTCCTCTTACATCTGAGATGAGAAATCAGAAACGATGCTTATGCTGCAGTCGGCATCGTATAAGTCATCTTTCACTCATGTTGGATAGAGAAAGTGTTTTTATGGTCGTCTCAAAGACAAAAATAAATAACTCACATTGGTGTCACAATCATTGGTAGGGATCACTATCCAATTACAGTCACTATATGAATAGAAAATGACAGAAGAGAATGAAGAGAAGGGGGATAGAAATGTGTGCACGCAGATTTTGACAAGTTTAAAATGTCAAGTGAAGGGAAATTTAGATATGCAAATATAAATAACTATGTTGATGACATGAATTCTGGAGTTAGCAGAATTATAGTGGGATCAAAGGGTACCGTAGGAAATAATGTGGTTTATTAGGTAGAAATACACTATTGGAGAGAATGTGGGAAACGATCAAAACAATGCCTGGTCATTTTAAAGAGTATGGATAGCAATGAAAGATGATGTAGATATGTAAGAGTAAGAGTAAAGCAGAATTATGGGCACAGACATTTGTTGAAGTACATAGTATAGAAACTTGAGTAATGGGGAAAAAGAGTAAGAGAAGAAACAACAGGAAGACACATAGAAGCACCGTAGGATGAAAAGTAACATGGAAATACAGACCACTGACTGACTATTAACCAAATGAAGTCAGATACAAGGCAAGACATAATATTTAATTTAGCACAAACTGTATTTAAGATTAAGAGGACTGGAGCTGGACAGGACAGGAAAATCTAATGAATAGTGTCCAGTCCAGCAGATGGCGGTAATGCGCTAAATGCTGTAACCAATCGCCAATAAAAGAAGAGGTGGACTTCCTGTGGCTAACATGCTAACTGTCTCCGTTACAAATCACGATCGTTGCCACCAGATCAGCTGTGACTAGCTTTTTTTTCATTGTAGTTTTTCACCACATAAGCACAACAACAGGATTAAGTTCTAATCATAAAAATAACAATAAATAAATTAAATAAAATGAAAATAAACATACAAAAGGCTGTGACTAGCTGTAATAGCGGAACCCTTGAGCGGAACCTTTAACGCCATCTTTAATCGAGCGGTTTTCCCCTCCCGGCCGTTTCCAGTCGTACAGCTTTGGTGGCTGCAACAGCGCCTAGAGACTAACATCCGGTTCGTGTATCTCCCAATAACACGGAGGCTGTGGACGGCTTTATTAACATGTCTAAAGCCGACAAGATCGTCGCTGAGAAGCGGACGACAGCCGCGCAGGAGGTCTTAGCTGCAGCCGCCTACGAGGAGGAGGCTTCGGGTTTGAGGCAGAAGACGGACCGAAAGAGGAATCAGCTGGAGGACCTCTTTGAGCCGCGGGTCAAACTGGAGAGAATAGGTCGGTGTTAGTTTCTCTGTGGGTTAGATAAGTAGCTACAAGCACGATGAGGAATAACTGTAAAGAAAACTCGTGGAATGACGAACCCGATATACAAAACTGTCACGTGTAAAGTTCAGAGGGAGATTAACGTGTTCTGGGGCAAAGCATGATGTATGGTGGGGTATGATTTGTTTTTTATATTTTCATATCAGTATCAGTGTAAATTTCAAGATAGGTATGTGATATAATACATGGCAAAAATAGATCTAAAAGCATATAGAGGATATTGAATCAAAATGTCTGTATTTATGAAATAATTCCAAAGAATGTGAGTCATCAATAAGTCTTGCTGAGATAATGTGTGATGCATTTCAAACCTGACAGAACATTAGCTCCATAAACATGATCTCCATTGTTGGTCCGATCTTTTCTGTTGATGGTCTGAAGCCACGTTTGTTGTCTTTTTTTGGTATCCAGTGGAATTTATTCCCAGATCCCGATTTGAAACGATTGGCACAACAACAACAACAACAACACAGGTTAGAACCATATTTGGTTCTATATTTATTTCTGTCATCAATTCAAACGGTAACGTGAACCATAATAAAATCCGCCTTGATGCGATTGTTCAAACTTTTCTGTCTGTTGACCAAAGAACTCAGCTTAATCATGTGACCAACACAATGATGTCACCGTGGAAATGAATGTAGTGTTGTAGCAGTCTAAATCATTAGATTTGAATTAGAACAGGATAGGAACGTGATTGTGTAGTTTTCACTGCTGTCTATCTCTGATCCAGATGACCAGTTTCCAGTCTGTACGACGGCAGTTGGAGGAAGAGTTCAACTCCCTAAAGAGGAGGAAGAGAACAGATATGAGACGAGTATGTCTAAATCTACTTAAAAACTTGATAGATACAGGTTTTAGTTTTCTGTCACACAGCACCTAAATTAGTTTAGAAAAGATGCTGATTATCAACTTTTTCATTCAGTTTGGTTCAGACTGAAATATTTTGACAGCTATTTGATGGAATGATACAGAATCTGAAAATTATTCTTGGTCTTTTCACATAAAATTCCCACCATATTCTCATAATATTATGAATTTTCCTCGTAAAATTGCAAATTTATTCTCCTACTATTTTTTGCATTTAAAATATATGACTTTTTTGTACAATTACGACTTCATTCTCATAATATTATGACTATTTCCTTGTAAAAATTATTTTATTCTTGTACTATTTTGACTTTTTCAGTCCTTCTTTCTAATTTGTATCTTGCATGAAGTCAGGATATGTTCTACTGTCTCTTTTTCCAGACAATGATTATAATGGCCAGTAGGATGTTTCCCTATGATAAACGGGTGTCATATAATACAGTGTCTCTATGCTGACACTGTATCACTACAGATAAGGGTTTTATTTTCTATGACTCCCTCCATCCATTTTAACACTAATATAACTTTATATAGCTCAATGGCATACACGTTCAGATGATCCGATGTTCCCTACCAACCCCAGTCTGGTGACTGGGAATCACCACTGCTGTCCCTGTTGTCTCTGTCAGTGGATCTTTTGACCCATCTGTAAAAAGCTGCTTGTGGTTCCAGTGGTCCTTGTGCACCCAGTGGTCCCAGCGATTCCTCTCCTGCATCTGTAATATTCCCCAACTAGATCTGCTGTTTCATTTCTGTCATCAATATCTTGTAGTTCCATGTCTACACAAACATTTTCTACCATCCAGATTGGTCTCATAGGCCACAACACAGTTGGGCAAAATTCATTCTCTCATTTTCTCATTTGTTCTGCTATGACCTCGCCTACCCATCCAAAACTTGTTTTTTGTTTTCCTCCCACCAAACAGCCTCCAGCACCTTCTTAGATGGATGCCTTTCTTTGTGCCCCCTGACATTAAGCCATTAGTTCGCCATGAGCTGTTTCTCCTGCCTCCACCTGGAGAGCACTTTGTTTTCACTGCCCCTAAGCTGCCCCTCAGAGCAAGAGCCTGAATAATATCCATGTCTGACAACACAGACTTGACTCCTGAGTCATATGCCACACATCCATAGTCTCTTCTTGCCTGGATTAGTGCTATATACTGTATATTTCAGTGATGCAAAATCAGCCGCCCATTGTAGCTCCACCACTCAAGACTTGTATGCTCCTCCAGTTTACCCTGGAGTCAAGATATACTCCAAAGAAATAAAATATTTCTACTCTCTCTAGATTATTCCCGTATATCTCCTGATTGCTTTCTTTCTCTTTTTCCTCCTCTGGCACAGTTGTCATGCAGAAATGTCTGCCATTCCTCATAGATGCAGGGTGATGGGGCTTGGGAGGACGGAGGACGTCGTAGACTGATTCGATGAGAAATTTGATGCGCAGAGGTTCGGTTCTTCAGAGCGCTGTCCAGGTGATCTTACAAGGTTCCACACATTCCCACATGGTCAAGGTGCCTTTTTGGTACATTCCAACCATCTTGCTGCAGTGTTCTTCCTCCACCTTTGCTAGTCTCTCATCCTGAGCCAGCTAATGCTTCTCCTTACCACGGGTGTTGTTGTAGTGTGGTTTGGGAAAACTACTCAGTCCTGCCAGCCACTGCCACGGAGAACTTCATCAGGGTCATGAAATGTGTTGGTCTAATGATGAAGTTGTTCCTAATACTGCAAGTGTTACTGGAGTTTTTGCCTTTTTGGACCTTTTCCCTTCTCCATGCACCTTGAAAGTAGGTGAAGTTGTGCCAGAAACCCCTCTCTGTCTTTACAAGCCCAAACCACGTCCTGAGATACTGGGTGCAGGTCTTCTTGAGTGCCTTCACTGTTGTCATCTGTACCTTGCAGACTAGAGGAGGCCAGAGTACCCTTGCCAACACCCGGTGTTGGTACATTCAGGCTTTAAATTTTCCAGTGGAGTCCCAATTTATCGATTGCCATGAGTCATGCTGTCAAGTCACTCCTGGTTTGTTGGAGTGCAATTGGCCCTCTACTTGTCCTTCCAATGGCGCTACTGTGCCTGCCTGAGTGTGATGAGACTCCTTCATGTGATGTCTGTGAGGTATGACAGGTCTGACAGGGGTTTTGCTGAGTTGCTGGTCTAGCTGGGTTAGTTTTCTCTAGCTGCTCCTTGATGTGAAACCGCACTGAGTCAATGTTCATTATGAAGGTGCACATGATCTGAAGTTCCTGGTCACCATTGCCCTTCAATGTGGCCTTCAGGATCTTGTTTACATCCCCACTGAACTGGGGCCATTCCTGCTCGTTTGTGGCAGGCTACTTCACTCAATGCTCTTCCGACTTGTGGTGCCTGAAGGGTGCGGGCACTGTGGGGTGACTCTGGGTCTGGGTCTGGGTCCTCCTCTGTTTGACCAGGTTCTGTAGTCAGCTCCACAGAATGCACAGTGCTGGCTACTGTTCCTGTGAGTTGTCTCATTTGGTCCTTCCTCAAACAGGCCATTTTTGCCTGGTGGATCTTTGGACCCCTCAAATTTTTGCACACCTTTTTTGTGGAATATCACCTTAAAACATAGTTCTCTTCATTCTGAATTAGTCTTTTGATAATTTTTTTTTCATGAGTCGGACAGATGCAGCCCAGATGACGGCTGAATTTGTTAATATTTGTCAAAAACAAATATTCAAAGTTTATCAGTTTAAACAATAAATATGTTGTCTTCACTTGAAGAAAAGGATAATTGCATTCTGTTTCTTATGTTTTACAGTGTCCTAATATTGTTGGGATTGTGTTATAATAAAGTTGTGGTGTCAGTGGTTTAAATGTTAACAGCTGTCTAAAAGGTGTCTGTATTTCCTTATCGTCCACAGACATCCAGCTGCTGTTGGTCAGTAAAGACGAGGTTCCCACTGAGCAGCAGGAGTGGAGGCCCAGTCTGGACCAGGATGACCCACCAGACCTGCCACACATTAAGGAGGAACAGGAGGAACACTATATCAGTCGGGAGGGACAAGAGCTGAAGGAGGCTGTCACCAAATACACATTATCTCCTGTCCCCGTGAAGAGTGAAGAAGACGATGATGACGAACCTCAGTTCTCACAGCTTCATCACACTGAAGAGATGAAAACAGAAGCTGATGGAGAGAACTGTCGAGGACCAGAACCAGACAGGAACTTTTATCCAGATTGTCATTTACAACCTCATACTGAAGATGGGACATCACACTCCTCTGAATCTGAGACTGATGACAGTGGTGACTGGGAGGAGACCAGTGAACCTCAGTCAGGTTTAAATCCTCTGAGAAACAATGAAGAAACTAAATGTAAGTCTGGAAAAACTCCAGTTAGATCATCTGAATGTTCTACAAGCTTTGCCCACAAGAGACATCTGCAGGAACACAGTGGAACGCAAACAAAAGTGAAAACATTTAGTTGCTCAGTTTGTGGTAAAAAATACAACTGGAAGATCTCCTTAACAGCTCACATGAGAGTTCATTCAGAAAGAAATAGTCTCAGCTGCTCAGTTTGTAAAAAGACTTTTCCACTGAGAGGAGATTTTGTGAGGCACATGAGAATCCACACAGGGGAGAAACCCTTCAGTTGTTCAGTGTGTGGTAAAGGATTTGCACGAAAAGAAAGACTGACAGAACACATGAGAATTAACAGCGGGGAAAAACCCTTCAGTTGCTCAGTGTGTGGTATACGGTTTGCACGAAAGGGAAATCTGAAACAGCACATGAGAATCCACACAGGGGAGAAACCTTTTAGTTGTAATGTTTGTGATAAAAGTTTTACTCAGCTTGCTCACCTTAAAAAACACAAGTGTGTGGGTGAGAGCAGTGGAAGTAAATGAAGCTGCAAAGATGCTCGTTGAGCCGATTTCCTCCAGCAGGATTGAACTCTTGACAAAACTCTACTCTGCACTGAAAACCTGTGATACATGGAGTTTGAATCCATGTATCATTTGTTTATTCAATTTTCAAAACAAAAATATAAAAACAAAAAAAAAACACTTGTTTGTTCAAAATTCGATTCCAAAACCAAGTGAAATTTTGTGCTAAGAACAAAAATGGGAAAAAACGGATTACAGGATTACTGGCGTGTATCGTTCGTTCTTCTGTTTTCAAAATAAAAACAACAATAAACCAACAAAAAACTACTTGTATTTTTTTTTTTTTTTTTAACCTGTCCTGTCCGGCAACCTCGGCATGCAGTATGAGGATCTGGGTGCCTTACAGTGCCAGACAGATTTTGCTATGCAATCATTGACATCAAATTAAATTAGGCTAATTGGAACCACAATAACTTTTATAACTGTATATTTTGTTGATACCATGTGTATTAGGGCAAAAAGATGCACATTTATGTAGAAATGTGGTTTCCATAACTCAGAATTTTCCATAATATTTCAAAACAATGTGGTCCTAAACATTGGGTATGTAATCTATAAGACAAAAATGCACTATATTAATTTCTATTGCCAATGTATATTTATGAAATTTATTTATAATATAATGATTTACTTGTATTATAATTTGTTAAGTTCATCTCAATTACCTGTTTGATTTACTGGTAATTTCATATTATTTCCTGTTGAAATGACCTTGCTTCACAAATATTTCTTAATTCTTTGGACATCGTTCCATGGACCTCTGGATTATTCTTGATGTGCAGCGTCAGACATTTTTGCTCAGCCACCATAGTGGTAATTAATAGGACAAAGAAATGACCACTACAAATAAATGCAAAAAGATTAATAACTTGCTTTGGTGTCTGACAGGCCAGGAATGGGGAGCAAATAGAAGGTCCTTATTAAATATTTATTGGGCTGTTATGCGGTCAGTACTTGATGATGGCAGTATAATATACATGTCTGCAGCAGAGACAAATTTTAAAAAGTTGGAGGTAGAACAAACTCGGGCCTTAAGAACGTGTAGACGTGTTGGAATTAGTTAATTTGACGTGTATTTTATGAACACACAACATCCCTTAACATCTTCCATCATGGCCCACAAGCAACATAACAGTGATATAAGGGTATTGCAAGATTTTATATGGAGAAACACTTAATGACTTTAAAACAAGAGTTTAACCATATCTTAAAATGGTGGCACACAAAAATATATAATCTGAGGGATTAATACTTTTGACTACTATAGCCAATACTTATAAATAACACCTACTCGATTAAAGTGAAGTTAGTACCCAGAATGATAACCTTTCTAACTTTAAATTGAACATAGACAGACACAGTCAGTAGGAGTCCTGAACCTGTAGAGGGCACTGTGGTACCGTGGTAAAAAAAAAACAACTGTCTATATAAGGCCCTGACCTTCGGTTGTGATAGTATTACAACAGATAATATCGACACTATACACATCAGAAAAAAACATGTACATCATGTGAATCTTCTCAAGAATATCAATAGCATAATTATACAGCAATAAAATGAAATAGCAATAAAATTGCATGTAGTTTAGTTGTCAAACATATCCTTAGAACAGACAAAGCACACATGTAAGCACTGGAATGTCAATAAGTCTTGGCCTCTTCTCTTCTCAAGGGAGGAGAAGTGAAACACCCTCGTTAAACAGATAAGGCTGGAGACATACAGGCTTAGAAAGTGTCTTTTGACCTAAGTTATGCAGAGTGTGCATGTAGATGTTGGGTTCATAGGCATGTCCCTTGCTATATTTATTACAGTGAGACCCTTTATCTCACCCTGGAAAAATGGGAGATCCTACGGTTGCTTCTTTGGATGAAACAAGCTATAGGCCTGTTCTCCCTACATATGTCAGAGCTATACCCTCTGCTGCCAATATGAAATTTCGAAAAATATTGGAAATATTGTTTAAAATATAGAAGTTACTCAAACCAGTCTTGGTTATTTTATCGCAACCATTTTAAATCTCTTTTTCAATCCACTTATCTAAATGAATGGAAAAGGTCAGAAAATCATCAGTATTTAATACATTCTTGTTCCTGTGGTCTTAAAATGACATGTTAAAACTGAAACACAAGAACATTATTCATGTTTCTGCTGTGTTTTAGTTCATCTTGTGTTGATTCAAAGACAGACTGAATACACAGACTTCACGTTTTTCATCTCCATGTTCACCGTCTTTCCTCACAGTTGTAACATCAAAAATTTGGGACCAGGATGGTAGAATTATATTGTACGGCAGCTCTTCTAGCTACTGTGTCCTGGGGAGGATTGATGGAGGCACGTGTGGTATTATGGTCAGGTGCCAAAACAGGACAACAGAAGAGGAAGTGGCAGTGAAGATCCCCGCCGTACGTTATAACCCAGAGTTCACACAGAGAGAGGTAGATCTTTTGACTCCATCTGATTCTTATGACACTTATGTATACTAAACCACATTTTGTACTATTTACTGTGTCATGTCTCTCTTTCCTACTCAGCTGTCCATTTTAGAAGAGATTAGTGCCAGCAATTACATGATCAGTTTACTTGGGCAGTGTGAGTACCATGGACGGACCTGTCTCGTATTTGAGATGCTGGACAGAAGCCTCAAGGATGAAGTAGAGAAACATGGGAAACTGACTCTGCGCTCTATTAGGCCTATTGCAAAGCAGGTTTGTATAATTTTAATATGCGACCAATGTATTGTTCAATGTACTGTATCTGCTGCTCATCAATGAAGATCCTAACCACATCTGCAAATGGAAAACTGAATCCCAAACTTGTCCCATCTTCTTTGTTCCTGCAGCTGTTCCTGGCTTTGGATGAACTCAAGGCTCTTAATATCATGCATAAAGACCTCCATCTGGGAAATATCATGTTTGTCAATAGGCAGGACCAGCCCCACAGGATAAAATTAATAGACTTTGGCGAGGCCATTAAAGCTCAGGATGCCCCACCTGGAATGGAATTGCCGAGAATTCAGGACACGTGTTTTTATTCTCCCGGTCCTAATATAGACTTCTATTGGGACTCAGATGAGGACTTCGATGAAGACGTCGATGAAGACGTCGATGAGGATGTCCATGAGGACGTCCATGAGGATGTCGATGAGGACGTCGATGAAGACATCGATGAGGACGTCGATGAAGACGTCCATGAGGAGTTCTTCAATGAGGCCTTCGATTTGTGGTTTGTCAGCCGCAGCCTGGCCTCCATCTACATGGGTTACGAACTTGTCTATCCTTACAATAAGGATCATATTGAAGCTCATCTACTTAAGAAAAATGTACACAGCCAAGTGGGGACACATGTAAGCACTTTCTGTTATATCAGTTAAGAATGAAACAGCACTTGTTAATTACCTGTCTCTTAAAGGAAGGGACTGCATTAACTTATCTGAATCTGTTTCCAGGTCCAGGTGAATTCAACAGACAGGGATGCTGAATTTGAGGACCTGCTGGCTTTTGTGGACCTACTGAAACAGCTGCTGTCTGATGATAGGAAACAGGCAATCTCTGCCCGTCAAGCTCTGCAGCACCCATTCATCACAATGGACCACCTGATCAATCGCTTTGAGACCAGTGATTAGTAAGTGACTGTGTGTCTGCTAGTGGACGTCACATATTGTTGAATGGATTAATGGCTTTATTGATCAACTGATTGATTGACTAACTGATTGTCATACTTATTCCAGTCTGGATGCGTCCCAAGCTATCATGAATGAGTGCCCAGTATTTTCAACAGACAGTGAAGAGCTCCTCAGGTTGCCCACCGTACCAAAAGTCCTCTGGTAGGTTTTATGTCAGAACCATAACCTCTGCTGCTAATGACGATCCTCCAGCCACCAGGTATTTTGATGAACTTAAAGTCTCTCTCTTCTGTGATGGTGTTCTCATTACAGGGTCACCCGATAGAGTTCCTGTCACCTCTTCTGAAGGAGCTAAACCAACAGACTTCTCTCCTGATGTCTCAGCCTCGTCTGGTGGCCCCAGAAAATTGCTGAAGAGGATTCACAGATTCTTTCGTCGAGTCAAGAATTCTGACAGAAAAATACTTACCGTCCCAGATGAAAATGATCCAGAGGTCTGTTCTTCTGATGGAGAAATACCTACTGTCTCAACTGCCTGGTACTGTAAAGGAGTACAATCTCCTGTCTCAGAAAGCAAAGATCCAGAGGTCTGTTCTTCTGATGGAGAAATACCTACCTTCTCAGATAAAGACAATTCAGAAGTCTGCTTATCTGGTGGAGGACTTTGTCAATGCTTCAATGATGAAGATTTAACTTCCAGGTCTTCTGAAGGAGCTACACCAACAGACTTCACTCCTTATGTTTCAGTCTTGTCTGGTGGCCTCAGGAAATTGCTGAACAGGATCTGTAGAGTCAAGGATTACCTTTGCTGCTGCTTGCCTCCCTATGCGGAGGACTTTTAACAGAATTATGCACAATGTACATAATTTAACACAATTATACACAATGTACATAAGTCGAGCATAGTGTATATTTTCTTGATCCTGTATATTTTATGTTTTGTGTGTGTGTATATATATATACCGGTCCACGTGTCCAGTCTGTGGTGGTCCCTCCGACTTCTGCTCCACGTGTCCAGTCGGGGGTGGCCGTCCGACTTCTGCTCCACGTGTCCAGTCGGTGGTGGTCCCTCCGACTTCTGCTCCACGTGTCCAGTCGGGGGTGGTCCCTCCGACTTCTGCTCCACGTGTCCAGTCGGTGGTGGTCCCTCCGACTTCTGCTCCACGTGTCCAGTCGGGGGTGGTCCCTCTGACTCCCGCTCCACGTGTCTAGTCGGTCCAGTCGGTGGTGGTCTCTCCGACTCCCGCTTCACGTGTCCAGTCGGTGGTGGTCCCTCCGACTCCCGCTCCATGTGTCCAGTCGGTGGTGGTCCCTCCGACTTCTGCTTCATGTGTCCAGTCGGTCCAGTCGGTGGTGGTCCCTCCAACTCCCGCTCCACGTGTCCAGTCGGTGGTGGTCCCTCCGACTCCCGCTCCACGTGTCCAGTCGGTGGCGGTCCCTCCGACTACTGCTCCTGTTTTCCAGTCGGTGGTGGTTCTGCTGACTAATCCTGTTCCTGTTTTCCAGTCGGGGGCAGACACGCCGAATACTGTTCTCAAGTCGGGGGCGCACCTGCCGACTACTCCTGTTCTCCAGTCGGGGGCGGACCTGCCGACTACTCCTGTTCTCCAGTCGGGGGCGGACCTGCCGACTACTCCTGTTCTCCATTCGGGGGCGGACCTGCCGACTACTCCTGTTCTCCAATCCGGGGCGGACACTTATTTTGTAGGTTCATTTCATGATTTAGTTGCTGTTTCCTGTTTTATTTTGTAGCTTTATTCCTTGCTGCCTGGCCACAAGACTGAATTTGCCTATGGACTATGTTATGTATAATATATATTATGTATATATATATATTTTAGTGTAAGCAAAAACTGGAGTCACATTCCTTGTATGTATACACATACTTGGCCAATAAAGCTCATTCTAATTCTGATTATATCGTCAGCTGTGTGCTAGACTGATTGAATCTGTTGCATTTCACACAATCAAAGAAAACAGCAAGTTTTATGTTCATGATACTGTAAGAGAATTTATTTTTGTGAAAATTACCTCATTTGCTCTCAGGTTTATATGGAGAATTTAGAGTGACTGAATTACTTATTCAGCATATATATATTATATCTATCTATGTATACACTGTAAGAAAAACTTCTGTAAAAGAAAGTTTTACAAAAAACTTTTACCAGTACCTTTAGCGTTATGTTCACGGACATTTCCTTCAATCCTATGACAGAAAATTCCATAAATTCACAGTATGCCCTCTGTACCATTCATGGAAATTCCTTCAATCTTGTGGGGCAAAATTCCGTAAATTCACGGACACTTCCGTAAATCCAAAAAGTGATAATTCCATAGATTTACAGTATTTCCTCTGTACCATTTGTGGATACTTATGTAAATCCAAATACTGATAATTCCGGAATTTACATTACATCCTGTGTAGCATTCACGGACACTTCAGTATATACAGCAATGGATTATCACAGCTTTGGGTAATTTCTGTAAAATTTCAGCAGATCCTCAGTATAGTATTAACCAAAAATGTCTTCACCACTGAATACTCTATAAATCAAGTCTAGACACTTTCTTTGGACAGTTTCTCCAAACCTGAAAAGTAAAATTCTGTATAGTACCTTTCCGCCAAAAACAGTAATCCATCATTCCGATGAAGAAGTTTAGCAGATTAATAGCAAAACATGGCTGAATATAAACATGAAACAAGTTGTGGACGTTTTTCATAAATTCAGAAGAAGACAACACAATAGCAATTTGAAATGCATGTTCCACAAGGTTTCAGAAAAGGTCTGTCAATTTTAACAAAACTAATCTTATTAGATTTATGGAATATTAAAGTCCTACATCTTTACAAAATACATCTTTAGGAGAGGTGTTAATAAATAACTAAACAATATAACAATATAATAAATAATAAATGTAAGTGCAGTACAACTTAATGTGTTGTGGTTTTTGCAGTGCGTTTGCCCTTGTCGGCCACCGTAGTAAAGTGCTACATTATGAAAACTTTATTTGGCATATGGATCTGCAACAATGCTTTCTTGTATCTTTGTCGCATACTTCCACATACCCCCAACAACATTACTCAATGCAGAACTACAACAATATAATCAAGAAAATGAAGAAAACAAGAACGAAGCAAAAGGCAGGGCTCCACGAGTGTTTGTGTGCTCTTGGTACCTCTTTCCATGTGCCTGTGTTAACAAGCCTGCAGGTTTTCATTTGACCTTAATGTTCAGTTCAGCTAGACGCATTCTGAGCTTCATTGAGTTCATACAGGAACTTCAGCAGTCTTGGAGGGACGTGTCGCTGTTTTGTCAGCCTTTGACCCTCATTCAGGATTTATTCCCAGGAAAACTCTGAGAAAAACAGATAAGAATTAATCTACAAGAAATCATTCATTCCATCTGCCGTCACCATCCTGAACCAACAGACAGACACAGCACGCTAACCTGTCCTCATGATGTACCTGTTATATATGTTTTTAACAGTCCTTCTCATGTGTCAGCACCATGTGGTTTTTATGTGTTTCAAATCTGTTTTAAATGTGAATTGAGTGTGTTGAGCCCTGTCAAAGAAGAATTTCTGTCACTGATGGAACAGACAATAAAGATTATCTATCTGTGGGAGAGAGTGAGGGAGAAGACATGCGGCAAAGGGCCTCAGCCTCCGTATATGGGGCGTACGCTCTACCGACTGAACTAAACATGCTGTGGGAGAATATTTCTAAGTGTCTGATTAAGTTTGTCGTTCCAAACGTTTTCGGGTTTGTTCCTCTGAGGCTTACACGTATTACAAATTACTAGCTTTGTGTAGACTTCATTCCCAGTGAAAATATTTCATGCTGGTGATGACATGTTTGTAGCTGTAGCTCATGCTTGTGATGCGCTGTGTGTGCAATGTGAACCATCATGTGGCACATCCGTTTAACTGGCATGGACTGCTTGGCCAGTCATAGCAAAGTAGGCCTTCTGGTGCCGATCGATCGAAACTACAGAATAACAAGCACACTATTTTGAGTTGGAAAAACACTGCAGCATATTTGATATTTGACAATATTCTACTTACCTATGTATGAATTCCAGGGTAAACGACGTCTCCTTTGGATATTTTATGTTTAAAACATAAAATAAAGAGAAGGTGAAGCTCAGAGCCACAGCAGGGGAGTTGATGTGGTTATTGACAACTTCCTGATCTACAGCAATCTTGTATCGCCCATCGCCTTAAACATAAGAAATGACAAAGAAAAACATGTCTACCTCAGAAAACATCTCCAACATAGTTGTTTAAATCGTACATATTCAAACAATTTGGTTGTTTAATGTCTACATTTAGATTAAGTATAAAATGCAGGGCTCTGTGATTCAACTATTTTGGTCATATATGCGCACAAACATATGCCTATAAACAAATTTTCTGTACATTATTTTGTCAGTGTTTGGCAAGATTTTATGTACATCTTGCACATATGACTTGTATTTATGTGTGTGCTTGCATGTGGGAGACTGTGCCTTATGGCCTCTCCTATGGCATCTGAGCAAAAGGTGAGAGGTAACCCAATTTGTAATACTTAGAAAGGAAAATGCAAGGTGCTATAGATGAAGTTGAGGAATGGACACATAGGTGGGGATTAAAACTCTCTGTGGAAAAATCTAAAGTGATACGCTTTGCAAAGCGACACAAACAAGTATCCCTGAAGTTGTACGGACAGACACTTGAGCAGGTCAGAGAGGTCCGATATCTTGGACTTGTATTTGATGAAAAGCTTACTTGGAGACAGCATGTAGAAAAAAAATAAGAATAAACTCAAAAAGGTTAATAATTTGCTTCAATGTCTGACAGGCCAGGAATGGGGAGCAAATAGAAGGCCCTTAATAAATATTTATTGGGCTGTTATGCAGTCAGTACTTGATGATGGCAGTATAATATACATGTCTGCAGCAGAGACAAATTTTAAGAAGTTGGAGGTAGAACAAGCTCACCTGGCGTCACAACCAGGTGCTGAGATGCCTAGCAGATATTTTGGAGACCAGGCGTACATTGATCAATGCTTTGCCTCCGACATCAAATTATTTTAATTACTTAATTAAATTACCAGAATAATTTTAGGCTACTTTAGACGGTAAATATTAGAAGAGTTACACTAGCGTCAAAATGAACTTGGAGCATGTTGTCAATCTATATATATATATATATATATATAATAATATATATGTATATATATGTGTATGTGTATATATGTATACATATGTGTATGTGTATATATGTATATATATGTGTATGTGTATATATGTATATATATGTGTATGTGTATATATGTATATATATGTGTATGTGTATATATGTATATGTATGTGTATGTGTATATATGTATATGTATGTGTATGTGTATATATGTATATGTATGTGTATGTGTATATATGTATATGTATGTGTATGTGTATATATGTATATGTATGTGTATGTGTATATATGTATATGTATGTGTATGTGTATATATGTATGTGTATGTGTATGTGTATATATGTATGTGTATGTGTATATATGTATGTGTATATATGTATGTGTATGTGTATATATGTATGTGTATGTGTATGTGTATATATGTATGTGTATGTGTATGTGTATATATGTATATATGTGTATGTGTATATATGTATATATGTGTATGTGTATATATGTATATATATGTGTATGTGTATATATGTATATATATGTGTATGTGTATATATGTACATATATGTGTATGTGTATATATGTATATATATGTGTATGTGTATATATGTATATATATGTGTATGTGTATATATGTACATATATGTGTATGTGTATATATGTATATATATGTGTATGTGTATATATGTATATATATGTGTATGTGTATATATGTATATATATGTGTATGTGTATATATGTATATGTATGTGTATGTGTATATATGTATATGTATGTGTATGTGTATGTGTATATATGTATATGTATGTGTATATATGTATATGTATGTGTATGTGTATATATGTATATGTATGTGTATGTGTATATATGTATATGTATGTGTATGTGTATATATGTATATGTATGTGTATGTGTATATATGTATATGTATGTGTATGTGTATATATGTATGTGTATGTGTATATATGTATGTGTATGTGTATATGTGTATGTGTATATGTGTATGTGTATGTGTATATATGTATGTGTATGTGTATGTGTATATATGTATATGTATGTGTATGTGTATATATGTATGTGTATGTGTATATATGTATATGTATGCGTATGTGTATATATGTATATGTATGCGTATGTGTATATATGTATGTGTATGTGTATATATGTATATGTATGTGTATGTGTATATATGTATGTGTATGTGTATATATGTATGTGTATGTGTATATATGTATATGTATGTGTATATATGTATATGTATGTGTATGTGTACATATGTATGTGTATGTGTATATATGTATATGTATGTGTATGTGTATATATGTATATGTATGTGTATGTGTATATATGTATATGTATGTGTATGTGTATATATGTATGTGTATGTGTATGTGTATATATGTATGTGTATGTGTATATATGTATGTGTATGTGTATATGTGTATGTGTATGTGTATATATGTATGTGTATGTGTATGTGTATATATGTATATGTATGTGTATGTGTATATATGTATGTGTATGTGTATATATGTATATGTATGCGTATGTGTATATATGTATATGTATGCATATGTGTATATATGTATATGTGTATATATGTATATGTATGTGTATGTGTATATATGTATGTGTATGTGTATGTGTATATATGTATGTGTATGTGTATATATGTATATGTATGTGTATGTGTATATATGTATATGTATGTGTATATATGTATGTGTATGTGTATATATGTATGTGTATGTGTATGTGTATATATGTATGTGTATGTGTATGTGTATATATGTATGTGTATGTGTATGTGTATATATGTATGTGTATGTGTATATATGTATGTGTATGTGTATGTGTGTATGTGTATGTGTATGTGTATGTGTATGTGTATGTGTGTATGTGTATGTGTATGTGTATGTGTGTATGTGTATGTGTATGTGTATGTGTATGTGTGTATGTGTATGTGTATGTGTATGTATGTATGTGTATGTGTATGTATGTATATGTATGTGTATGTGTATGTATGTATATGTATGTGTATGTGTATGTATGTATATGTATGTATGTGTATGTGTATATATGTATATGTATGTATGTGTATGTGTATATATGTATATGTATGTGTATGTGTATATATGTATATGTATGTGTATATATGTATGTGTATGTGTATATATGTATGTGTATGTGTATGTGTATATATGTATGTGTATGTGTATGTGTATATATGTATGTGTATGTGTATGTGTATATATGTATGTGTATGTGTGTATGTGTATGTGTATGTGTATGTATGTATGTGTATGTGTATGTATGTATATGTATGTGTATGTGTATGTATGTATATGTATGTGTATGTGTACATATGTATGTGTATGTGTATATATGTATATGTATGTGTATGTGTATATATGTATATGTATGTATGTGTATGTGTATATATGTATATGTATGTATGTGTATGTGTATATATGTATATGTATGTGTATGTGTATATATGTATATGTATGTGTATATATGTATGTGTATGTGTATATATGTATGTGTATGTGTATGTGTATATATGTATGTGTATGTGTATATATGTATGTGTATGTGTATGTGTATATATGTATGTGTATGTGTATATATGTATGTGTATGTGTGTATGTGTATGTGTATGTATGTATGTGTATGTGTATGTATGTATATGTATGTGTATGTGTATGTATGTATATGTATGTGTATGTGTATGTATGTATATGTATGTGTATGTGTACATATGTATATGTATGTGTATGTGTATATATGTATATGTATGTATGTGTATGTGTATATATATATGTATGTGTATGTGTATATATGTATATGTATGTGTATGTGTATATATGTATATGTATGTGTATGTGTATATATGTATATGTATGTGTATGTGTATATATGTATGTGTATGTGTATATATGTATATGTATGTGTATGTGTATATATGTATATGTATGTGCATTCATTTTCAGGTTGTTCTTGTGTTTCCTGTGTGATTTGATCGTAAAATAATTTCACAATGAAAATCCACTTATTTAAGACAAAGAGCCAAATTGTTTATATTTTATAACATGTTTCTCATTTGATTATCACACATAGATACATGCATAAAAATTAATTACATGTAACAATGTGTGGGCTTTTTAAAATATTCCCTTTTTTTCTTTGATTTGTGCTCATTTATACTTTTTAAAATCTTAAATCTTTTTAAATCTTAAATCTTAATTATTGATTATATTTAAAAGTTTTTTCTCTTTCGTCTTTCTTTGTGATAAAGACACTAATTTGGTCTACTTCTCTTGTCAATGTCTTTTGGGGCGGAATTAATAAAGTTGTGAGTTTGAAATGTTAATTTTCAGAATGAGAAACCTCTTCCACTGATCCCAAATCAGTTTGCTGTCGTCTACAGGGCGTTGGACCTTCAAATCGTAGAACAAAGCAGCTCATTGGTCAGCAGTATCGAATGGAAGCTAATAATCCAATCACAGGTCTTGATATTTTTACGTCTACGCCCTGGTTGCTTCTCAGTAGGAAGACTCGCATCAGTGTATTTTATGTCAGTATAAACATAATCATAAACGTATTTTAATTGAATCTGAGGCCAGTTTAATCGGATAGTTGCTATTTCCAGCCTCCATCTGCTGCCTCACAGACGTTTAGTGTCTCCACTGATTCTTGTCTGTGCCAGAAGCGGTCAGATCCACGGAGAAGAAGCCAATCGTACAGCTAACGTTAGCTGTTAGCCTGTTGCCCTGTGCCGGTGAACGTCGGAGGTGAGCGATGTTAGCATTAGTATTCTTCCAGAGGTGAGCTCAGAGACCCCGCCGGGCTGGCGGCTATCACAGCTGTTCTGCCCTGAAATATACCAGTTGGGAAGCTGACAGACAGGGCGACAATCACCACGTTCGTTGACTGTGTGAAGAGACCAAAGCAAACCTAAATCTGGCGGTTTAATGTCCTCCTGTTAACCTGAACAGGTACACACGCCATAGAAGCATGAAGTAACGTTCGCTTAAAAAGTGGAATGATGGCCATGTGTCATACACCATTCTGTAATGTTTACCAAGTTAGCACTGTTAGCTCTGTGTGTTTCTGTGCACAGACTGTGGAGATAACAGGTTGCTTCATATGGGGCTCGGTCTGCGTTAGATTGATAATCGATGTGTACCGAATTGATTCTAGGCTGCTTTTGGCTGCTGAACTAAACCAAGACACATTTTTATGGCTGTCACGCCAGAAAAAGAAAATTAAATCAGTATCACATTATAACGTCAACATTTTCTAAATATGTAATGTATACTATTTGTTAACTGTTTGCAATAATCAAGTCACACAAGAACACTTTATATAGATCAATACAACTGGTATTCAAGTGTTTTTCCACATTCAACCCAAAAGTCTCCTTTTTGTGACTCCTGTAGTCTCTAAATGATCCATCCTGAACATCATCATCATCATCAGAGACACATTTACAGATCAGATATTATTAAAACACTGATCCGACCTTCATAGACTTACTTTATCAATAGAGTCCCAAAGGTTTTTCTGTTAAGGCCTAAATGTGCTCCAAGACCTTCACCACTGCTGACCCAGAAGCTCCAGAAAAGTGGGCTCCAGTAGCTCAGAACCATCTAGATCAGACCCAGAAGTTCTGGATGCTGTTCTGTGGAGCCATGAAACCAAACTGGAACTTTTGGGGCCTCTGGATCAGCTGTATGTCTGGAGGAGGAAGAATGAAGCTGATGCTGGGATCTGAAGAAGGTGGTTGCAGCAGGAAAACCAGGAATATTCCAGAACTGGAGGCCTTTGTCCAGGAGGAATGGGCTAAGATTCCTCAGGAACACTGCCAGAAGCTGGTGTCTGGATCTGCAGCAGGTCAGAGCAGCTAAAGGGTCTACAAAGAACTAGAGACGCTGGTCGGATCATTTAGAGACTGAGGAGTCAGGAAACACTTTAATATCTGATTATTGATCCATTTAAACTGTTCTTGTGTGACTCAGTTATTGCAAAGCTGATCAATACTAGATTTTTCCAGTAAATCTTATATACAATGGAATGTTGAATTATTTTGCTTCCAACTGTACAAACCTGTCATATGAAGTAAGTTTACATTTTTTAACTGTTTTTTTTTTAAATCTTGGTTTAACAGGAAAATTTACACACTGTAATGTAAGAACTTATTATTTTAACAAAAACGTTTTATTGTTATAACATGTTTTGTCGTCTCACAGGTTCCCATGGATCATGGTTGGACCTACTGCTGTGGTCTTGGAGTTTCATATCAAAGTTGTTATTCACAGTTCTAACAGTGAAACTTATCAGATTCTAACAGGAAAGGTTTACTGTTAAAACAATAAGACAATAAGGTACTACAGAAAGAATATAATAATTAAAGCAGAACCTCTAAAACAACACAGATGACAAGATATGAATAAATTAGTTTATTCTTAAATAAACTTAAATAAACTTTTGTTTCAGCCACTTAGTTTGCTCTGAAATAATGGATTTCATCTCTGCAGGTTTAAAATAATCTCTCATTGGTGCCTTGTGACCTGACAGGTGTACAGATTTATTAGAGATTGAGGACAAAATCCTCAGTCACTGATTTTAAGACCTGAAGAAGATGATGAGATTTTAATAGTCTGAGTTGTTGGCATTTAGAAATCATCTCTCTTTT
Source organism: Chaunax sp. Z400 (assembly GCA_037577475.1). Classification (NCBI taxonomy): domain Eukaryota; kingdom Metazoa; phylum Chordata; class Actinopteri; order Lophiiformes; family Chaunacidae; genus Chaunax; species Chaunax sp. Z400. The sequence continues at coordinate 965,903 of CM075198.1, forward strand.
TTCCTCTGAGCTGCAGTGAGTCACAGCTACAAATTTGTGGCATCAGTTCTGTATGTAGACTGGGCTGTCCACATACTTTTGGTCATATACTCTAAATCTGAGCACAGACCATTGATTAAATCTGTTTGAGTTATTGTTGCTGCCGTCTTCAGGTAGTTCTTGTATGGGTGAATAAACGTCAGCCATGAGTGCGGAGCCGGACGCCCTGGCCGTGGTCAACCAGCTGAGGGACCTGGCCGCAGACCCCATGAACCGCAGGGCCATCGTCCAGGACCAGGGCTGCCTGCCGGGACTCATCCTGTTCCTGGACCACACCAATCCCCAGGTGGTCTACTCCGCCCTGCTGGTAAGCATGAACACTGCCTGGACACATTTGTTTCTCTGTCTCGTCTCGTCCCGCTGTCATCAGGGTCATTGTGTCATTGGTTGTTGTTCCCAGGCGATCCGTTACCTGGCAGAGTGTCGAGCCAACCGGGAGAAGCTGAAGGGGGAGCTGGGGATGATGCTGAGCCTCCACAATGTAGTTCAGAAGTGAGTCCTGATGTCAGGACACAGATTTAATGGAATGGAGATTTGTGTTTGATGTTTTCTGTGTTTAAGGGACCAGGCAGCTTTGCTGTTGGATCTTCTTGGGATTACCAGTTCTGTGGTTTCCTCTGAGGTCTGCATCAGTTCTCAGACTGAACCTGAAAGTGGCCGTTTTGTTCCAGTCACAATTGAACTGTTTGTATTTTTTTTTTAAAGATGTGTCTTTGAACAAAACACGAAGACGTTTGATCCCGTTTGTGTCTTTTAGCTGCAGGTGAAGTTTGAGATACTCAGATGGGGTCATAAATTGTACAGACTGTACTGATTTATTAATAAAAATGAACTTGACCTTCAGTACAGAAGAGCAGTTGTTGAACATCCCATCATATATTTGGTCTGATGCAGGATAAGATGACAGTGTTTATCTGATCCATATCTTATCCATCTTTATCCTTTTGCTCTTGAATGTCTCAGTGGTTCTGATTTAAACACAGAAGTTTAGTCGAATGATCTCTGAAGATTCATTCGTTTTGTTGTTTCAACAGATCAACCACTCCAGGAGAGACGAAGCTGCTGGCATCCGAGATCTACGAGCTCCTTCAGGCGTCCAGCGGCGCCGAGGCCGAGCCGGCCGAGGAGACCGTCAGCAGCCGCCGTAAAGCCCAGTTCTTCCTCGGTTCCAGCAACAAGAGAGCCAAGACCGTCATCCTCCATATCGATGGACTGGATGACTCGGTGAGCAGGAAGTCTCGAACGATGACATTGATCATCATCAGTGTGTCTCTGATGCTGAACGCTGCAGTGGTAGTCAGACAGTCAGGGTGTTTCTGCACCTGTCGACTGTTTTAGATCAGCTGAAAAGCTCTGCACTGTTCCACAAACTGTTGATACTTAATCCAGATTAAAGCCTCATTCAGACCGTGGCCTCGTTCTTCTATCAACCAGTCTTCTTTAAGACTATCAGTCTCCCTGCAGAGCAAAATGTCTACGACATTTATCCAGATTGTCGAATAAGAATGGATGTTAAGTTTACAACAATCCTGGAGACTCAAACGTTTGATCCAGAAATGTTTGCTCCCCCCCGTCAGAGTCGGAGGAGTCTGTGTGAGGAGGCTCTGCTGAAGATCAGAGGAGTGATCAGCTTCACCTTCCAGATGACCGTCAAGAGGTGCATCATCAGGATCCGATCAAACCTGAAGGCTGAGGTGAGGCAGACTCTTCTTCATCCTCAACAAGGCTTTAATGTCAACATCAAATAATTTAGTCTGTATAATGAGGAAAGAATGACTAACGTTTTTAAAATCATCAGCTTAAAATCTGAATGTTGCTTCCATGAAGACTTGAGATACAACAAATGAAGATGATCTGAGTATTTTATTATTTATATGTCACTTTTTGTGCAGTACTTTTGTGCTTCATAAGGTTCAAATTATAAACATGCATCTTCTTTAATGAGTTACTTAAAAAATAAAACAGGCCATCAGATATGATGTTTTTTCTCTCTTCTTATTTGATGAGGAGGGAGTAGAACCTTTTCTCAGAACGTACTGTAGTAAAGCTGAACACTTTGAGTTCATAAATACATGAAGATAAAGTAGACCAAACATCCTTGGAATGATTTTGGTATCTGAAAACTAAATGTTTTTATTTATGAATGCGATACAACAGCTGATAAATGAATTCTGTAGAAAAAAAGAGGGTTTTTCTTCCTGTCAGGCTTTGGCGTCTGCGATCGCGTCCACTCAGGTGATGAAGGCTCAGCAGGTGGTGAAAGGAGAAAATGGAGACGAGGTCTGTTTCAGTCTGTTCATTTTTATTCTATCACTTCAACTTGTTTGCAACTCGGACGGGTTTGTTGCTATAAATTAATCCAATGTTGATGCAGGATAACAAGCTGAAGACGTGGGAATCAGCTGTGAGTGTTAGACTCTGATGTCGCTCACTTCAGTTCTCTGCTGCAATTTAAATTTGTCCATCATTTATAATAATAATAGCAGATTATAAGATACTTATAAGGACATTTTTAGGTGTTCATTAATGTTCACAATTCTGAACATTAATGAACACCAAAAAATGTGTCTTTATATAAATATTATATGGAGACACATTTTCAATTACATCTGTTTTCTTACCGTTAATGATCTGCAGCCTGCAGCTCTGTCCACAGGAGGAGTTACTGCTGTAATAAAGGGGAGTACAGCCTGTTATAAAGCATTTATTAAATGCTTATATATTGACTATAGATGATCAGAGTATTTAGAATAAAATGGTCCCAGTAAAGGTGAGCCTCCTCTTCCATGTCCTTAAACTGAGGAGTTAATTTAACTTCTTCACCGACGTTAGTTTGTCTGTTAGCAGAAGGAAACAAAAACTACTCAAAATGTTTTCATGAAACTTGGTGTCAGGGTTCAGCATATGAGCAGGAAGAGCAGGAAGAATGAGAGTGGATCCAGCTCTACTGAGTGCCCTTCTAGTTCAACATGGCTTCATGTATACACTTCTGCTGTTAGCATTTGGAATAATGTTTACGTACTGAAATAATCATGTACACCAGGAGGGGGCAGCAGAGAGTCTGAACCGCAGCTGCAGCAGGTTGACTTTGACTGATCTAATAATATGGATTTCTTAGCTAAACATTTATCTTTTTTATCATTAGCTTAAAGCCTTTGGCTTGAAAAGTCAAATCAACATCTCAGAGAAGTTTCTGATGGATTCTCTTAACCGAGTTTCCTTTGAGAACCAAAATGGAAAGAGTCTGTTATTCCAAGGGGGAACCTGCAATACTGGTAGTAATGATATTAGTAGTAAACTTTAAACAACAGTCAGGAGGCGATGAGACACTTAAGATACAGAAATAAAATGGAATAACAGGCTGGTCCCAGAGGACGGTCTCGGAGGACAGTTGGGCTAATTTCCACTTTATGTGAAGATTTAACACAGACTTATGTTCTTTCAGAAAAATCTCATCATTCACAGTTTGACATAATTTCTAGGAGTCAAACAAACGTTGTCGTCTCCAGGTTTTGATTCCATTTGCGGAGGAAGGTTCATTGGACGTGGAGCAGAACATGGACCTGCCGGATTACCTGCCAGAGGACGAGAGTCCGTCTCAGGAGCCCGATAAGGCGGTGAGCCGGGTGGGATCCGGCCAGGATGGGTCCAGCTGGCTGGGTGCTACCGCCAACTTCCTGTCCCGTTCCTTCTACTGGTGAACCTTATGTGGCCACCACTTCCACCGACTCCTCTCAGAACCAGAATCTACCAGCTGCCAAAACCACCGCTGTCTGTCTGAGCTGGGGAGCCAGAACTTCTAACAGTGAGTGTAAAAAAACACGGAGCATCCGATGAAAACCTGCTGCTGTTACCACGAGACCAGCCGATCCTTCCAAACCACAAACGGCAGGAAGGTGGCTTCAGCTTCCTTGACGACGGGTCCATCTGTTCCAAACCAGATTGTCTGAAAGGACAGGAAGTGTCCTGCAGCGACATGAACAAACACCAACGAGTTAGAATAAAGGGAACAGAATGGCCCGCTCTTCCTTTGACCTCGTTGTTTATTTGACTTTTCATGGTGTGTTTGATGTGTTCACGTTCAGTCAGCTGTGCCTTCAGTTCTGCTTCCTTCACCTGAGGCTGCAACGAACTGCTCCTTCTATCATCGCTTATGATTATCAGTAAAAATATTTAAAAAATGATGACAAATGCTGACACACTTTAGAGGGAGGTTTCCTCACAATCCATGAAAACGACCAGGAAATCTCATCTTCTGAAATCAGCTTTTGGTTTTGGAGAAGCTTCTTTATCTTTAGCTCTTCAGACCCGTGGTGTCCGCCAAACAATCAGGACCTTTTCCCTGAATTTCCTGTAGTTTTCTCAAGGTCAGCCTGTCCTCCAGTGCGTTCTCGCGCTCCTCAGGTGGCCCCCAACCCGAGTTGGAAAGCCGTTCTTCAGACTTTTGGTGCGTTCATGAGCTTTAAAGTCATAATGTGGGAACAACATGGATGCAACAAAGATGTGTTACATTTTATTTGTTTAAACAACACATTGACGCTGTTTGACGTTAGCAAATAAACTGAAATAATAGAACTGAAGCAGTCGACATGGACCGAAACGGTTACAACCTGAAACTTGATGACGTGAACAAAAGTTGATTTACAGCACACGAATTGATAAAACATTTCTAACCAACCAAACATTTACTTTCATCCACCGTGTTTCTGCATCTATAACGTCAAAGTCAACAAGTCATGTAACATAATTTGTTTCCGAGTTGTTCCTGCTTGAGGTGGCGTTCATGTGAGTTTTCCCAGTCGGGAACTAGTTTTTCCCAATTATTCCCACACGACATGAATGCACCATTAACTTAATTAACATGTTCAGCTGAGTAGAGAGTTGTTGGTGTTTGTGATCATCATACTTCTGATGATTACAGCGTGATGGTTCACAGTGATAGATGCTAAAATAACATAGCAGGCATGCTAACAGCTGACTCGTCAATCAAGTCCATCACAATAACTTCCAAAGATTTTCTTTATTGTCTTTTTCTTTCGCCATGGTATTTTGTTGTTTCTGAGCTAACGAGCTTGTTTTGTGTCATTTTGCAAACTCTTGGGCTTAAAACATGAAAAATTGTGGGCTTGTGGGAAGAAGAGTCAGATGATGACCCAACGCTGCCTTATATGGGCATTAGTCTGAAGCTGAAGGCCTGGTCTAAAAGGGCAGCTGATGACCACCGCTGTCATACTCATTGTTATCTGACTGGGGGTTTAGTTTAGGCTCATGAGGAGGAGATCTCTGCCCTTCCTGTTGACTCTGCTGTAGCTTTCCTTTTCTCTCTGGTTGAATTTCATCCAAACTGACTGAAGTGTTGTTTGTCAGGCGTCTGTCTGACCGCTGACCTGTAACTGGAGGCTCAGTGGAAGCGGCTGCTCAATCTTTACTTTGTGGTAAAACTCAGTTTTGTTTGACTTGGTATCGACCCAGTTTGAGCTTCTCTAAACCTGCACAGACAAAATGTTTGGTATTGACTCCTGAAGTGCGATGAGGTCACCTTTAACCTCAGCAGACGGCTCCTCCTCCAGGTGATGAAGACGAAGGATGAAGGATGAATCCTCCTGGTCCGGTGTTGTTCTGGCTGTTTGTCATCATTTTTCAGTAAATGTTAGTTGTCCTGTTGTGTTTTTGCACGTCTGTTATTGTGGTGACGGTGAGTTCGAGGACCACGAACAGCTCGGCGATCAGAAAGGTTTGACTCGTCTTCAGTCTGAGCTGACCTGGGATCAGTGGTCTTGATCCTGGTCTTCATGTTTACAGCCACGCCCCCCGTGTGAATGCCTTTCTGCTCTTTTATTGACGATCACACTATTATTGTGATTATTTTCCTTCCTGTTGGTGAGGCAGGAGGTTTTGTGAACATTTTGCACAGTTTTAATCTGAGGTGGACGTTTTGATACATTTAGAAATCTTCGTTTGAATCATTCCAAAAATGATTGAGGAGCATTACAAGCTTTTGACATTCATTTGAAGGATAAGATGACGAAGTGAGGTCACACCAGACAGACAGTGTTTCATTCTGCTGCTGCTGATTCATCTTTACAAACACAAACCGAAGCAGAAAAGTGTTTGTTGAGTTCACTTTAATGACCCTGTACAGATTTCTACTGTCCTTTATGATACTGTCCTCATGTATGTTAGCGTGTTAGCATGACGGGGAAGGATTCCAAACGTATTTAAAGGTTCATGTTGAACGTGTTTCCTTCTTTTTGTTTTTGTGTTTTATAATGTTTTAAAACCTGCATCATTTGCAGTCGTCTCACCTTTTGCTGCCACCAAAAATATTCATTCAGTCCTCGATGAAAACATCTCGCATATAAAACACAAAAAACATTCATAAGACAGTAAATTATAATCATGAAAGAGATCAGCTGCTCTGTTAGTGAGTTTTCATTACAGAAAATATTTCTGGACTTTTAAGAGGTAAATATTTGTATTTGTCCTCTCAGGTAGAAACCGGCTAGCTTAGCAACATGAAGCTACCAGCGTAAATAACACTCTCTTAAAGGAACAGCTCATCCAAAAATGAAAATTCAGTCTTTATCTCCTTCCTCCCATCCTGATGGAAAGTCCGTGAAGCTGAAGTCCAAGAAGACCCCAGACTGGTGTGAAAGGACGTTATTGTCGGTCGGTTGTTTGGTTTGTTTATCAGCAGGATTACATAAAAACGACTGGACAGATTTCCACTGAACTTGTGGGATGGATGGATGATGGATCCAGGAAAGAAACCATTACATTTGCAGTGGATCCAGGAGCTTTGTTTCCACTGTGTTTAGTATCATGTTACAGAGTGTCTTTCCTACATTTTCCTGATTCCACCAATAAACACCCAACAGACGTGTAGCGTCGTCGTTCAGGGTTAGCGCTCTACTGAGTGACTACAACTAGCTGCAATCTTCACTGTAGCCACTAAGCTAAAAGCATTAGTTCACAGGAGCTTGTGCGCCTTCCTCAGATGGGTCGTGCTCCAACGTCTTTAGCTCAGCGGCTACACTGAGATGTCTAACAAAGGGTGTATATTTCATTCTAAATCAATTTGGTATCTTGTGGAGACGTGGATTATACAGTAAGAACTGTATGGAGTCATTCTGTGTGTTTTTTAAACTAGTCTCCAGCTGTGTGGGAGAAACACGCAAAGCTGTTTTACTGTGAAGCTCCAGAAATGTTTGGTAGACTAAGAAACTTCACCTGACTTTACATCGACATGGAGGTGAGTAGATGACTGAATTTGTAGTTTTGGGTCAGCTGCTCAGATATGAAATTAGACCATCTTCTGTTGGTGCTAATAGGTGTGGTTTCTCCAAGCATCATATTGCTGATCATTAAAGGTATCATTCAGTTTGTCGCCTTTATTTCACAGTGAACTCTTCTTCCTGCATGAGCTGAACTTCTTTTCTTCTACTCAGGTTATACTCAAGTGAGAAAAGTCACGTGTTTTATTGAACAGCTCCAATCTATTATTTTTCTTTTGAATGTTTTCAGTTGAAATGTGGGTTTTTGAATTATTCCCTCAAACATGGCACATGTGAGTGTTCCTCATCATCAGTGTACAAACGGTCTGTTCTGTATTGATGAGAATAAAAACTGAGTGATTTAAGCGGATTATCTTTAATGTTGACTCATTTCATGAGTTAATTTCAAGGATTTTTTTTTTTTTTTTTTTTTTTTTTTTTTTTTTTTTTTTTACAGTTTTCCAGTTCAAATCAGTCAGATTCAGTATCAGGTTGTGCAGCCATCAAATTATAGATAAAGAGAAGATGCAAGTCAAACAGCTGACAACATATGAAAGAGATAACACCACAACAGTTAGCTTAGCCACTACATCTAAAAACTGCATAAAAACAAGAACCTGAAAAATGAGCAATTATAAATATGAAATTTAACTTTTAACACAGACAAATAGAATAAACAGAAAATGAGTTCTTAAACATGAATGAAAACATTTAATGAGTAATTATTCTACGGGTTAAAACAAATCTTAGAGCAGATCTGCACTTTAAATATCATGAATATATCAGTGTTTTACAACCCTGATTAAAAAAAAAAACAAGGTCAATGTAAAACAGTAAAAAGACAATATTTAGTTAAACCATGTAATCCATGCATCTCCATCCCTGATCCATCAGCAAAATGATGGTTGTGATGAACAGCTGATGGGATGCAGGTGTCTGAAATAACCCATCATTGATGAGGAGAATATTGATGACTCCATCCTCCACCAGTCAGCTGCTCCACTCTAAAGTAGGAGCTAAAAACATTCCTCTAAACTGACTTCTGACGTCTGCTATTCCCAGTTCCTATGGTGTAGAGATCTTCACCGATCTTCATCATGTAGTCTTCACTGTCATCAGTCTCTGCCAGCATCTAGCAGCCAATCGCAGCGCTCCAGACTTCAGAGCTTTTGCTCTCCATTCTGATGTTCAGAGACGTTTCATTAATCCAGTGGAAACAAACTTGACCCGACACGTCGCTGACTCACTCTTTATTTCACAACAGAGCTGCTGCCTCCTGCTGTGACGTCACAGTGACATCATGATGACAAACCTCTGTCATGTAAAAACATCTCAGGTTCGTTCTTTGTGTTAAAAAAGTCACATTTTTACTAAAACTAAATATTGATTGAAATAAATCACACCATGACAAACAAATGAAGGACTTCATTCACCAAAATAAGAGACCAGGCTTTTTTTTTATATATATAACATGTTGCTGAAGTCTTGTCTGAACGCATACTGAGTGTTTCTGTTACACAACCGTCCAACAAGTCCTGACAGCCTTCATCAGCAGACATACCTCAGTTCACGTTCTGCGGAGAACCGTTCTGTCACAGAAATCAGATCCAAACCACATCTCAGTCTGTGAGTCTCAAGTCATCACATCCAGGATGATGGAGGCAGAGCAGCAGATGGAGGCGGAGTTACGCTCCACCAATAGGGAGAGAGATTGTTTGGAAGGCGTCTTTAAACAGCCATGTGATTTTATTTTAGTTTGTACAAATATAGATTACATATCAGAAGTGAAATGAAAACACACCAATGTTCTTTAGTTTTTCTTACAATGAAGGCGATTTTGCCCACAAACTGCTAGCATTCTGCTAATGAATGCTGATTGGTCAGTGAAGGATGAGCAACTGAAAGTCCCTCCTCTAAGTCTCCCAGAGTCTACAGACGTTTTAAATGAAATCTAATGAATCTCTAAAGGAGGACCAGGAGGACCCTGGTTTCTGACAGACTGATGTAGATCTGGTTCATGTAGCAGAGATGTTCCACTAACTATTAATGCTGTAAAGTGGTTTGTGATGCTACCAGAGTGCTACCAATGCTACTACTTAAATAAAGGGTTAATAGTATAAAATGAAATATTATTTTACAGTTTTGTCTGACTGTTGAATGTGTTTAAATTTTGATCACTTATAAATAAGTTTTCCATAAAGAAAAATCAGAATAAAACTAATTAATAAACTTTACGAGTTGAAACCTTTTGGAAAAAAAATAGAACTTTATTCTATAATTATAATCAATACAAATATGTATACCAATACATATAACAATAACAACACATAAACATATATGAACAATACAAATATAAAGGAAATAAGAGGATAAATAAAAGAAAAAGCAAATAAACATTAAAGAGTTGAAACCTTTTCTCCTCTATCAGTTTGATTAATGACGTGTCGGCTGAGGTGACTGCAGCCCAATGGAATGAAGGAAAACCTATGGTCTTCAAAATAAAAGCATCGACATTTGAGATTCAAAATCCTGCCGAAGTGTTTCTGTAGATACATGTAAATAAAACAGCTTTGATGATAAGAAGGTAATAATCCTCCAGAAATTAGTTGTTTCCAATAATAACACAAATTCTGTTGGTCCATGTGACGACAACAGTTAATTTAGGTACATTTTAAAAACAACTATGTGTAAGAATTATACACAAGATAAAAAGAAGATAAACAGTCATCGTTTTGAGATTTAACCAATCAGAGTTTAAAGAAGAAAACAACACGTGTTTGAACACTGAGTCTAGAAGTTAATTAACTTCTTAGTTGTGAGATTAAGCTCTTGTCATCGCTGTGAAAGCTCATAATAATCACATTACATCAACTTTAAACTGTGTAATTAGATTACATTTGTCAGCTTGGACTCGCACTGTGGCTTCAAGATGGGTAATTATCGATCATCAAAATGATCAAACAGAAGTAATGGAGTTAATAAATGACCAATTTATGGAAAATTCTACCAACAAAATTAATCGAATAAACGACCCGAGATGGAAGACAGTAGTTTTTTTTTATTTTGAAGGTGGTGACCGGAAGCCTTGTGTGTGTGTGGTACCGTGTGGTGGTTGCTTCTCTCCGGAGTCAAACACAGACATGGCCCCGCTGCTGCTGCTGCTGCTGCTGCTCGGCCTGCTGGTGGTCTGCGTCCTCCGCGGAAGGAAGAGGTCAGTCCAGAAAATATTCCGCTCACAGTTTGGTCACCCAGTCTGACCAGTTTACTGTAGAAAGAGTCACTGTGTTCACCAGTCTGACCAGTTTACTGTAGAAAGAGTCACTGCGTTCACCAGTCTGACCAGTAAACTGTAGAAAGAGTCACTGCGTTCACCAGTCTGACCAGTATTTCCATTTTACCACTCGATACTTCTACTCTACTCCATCCCAGTCTTATACAGTTCGCCGGTTTAGTCCAGTGGTTCTCAACCTTGGGTCGGGGCCCTCCAGAGGGTCACCAGGTGAAACTGTGAGGTCTTCTTCTGATTAATGTGAAAAGAAAGAAGAAGAAACAATGTTAGGATTTTATTTCTGGACTCCTGTTTAATTTTTTTGCCTTTTAGTGAACTGTTGGATCATCTGAACAGTTTTTACTGTTCGATTGTAAAAAAAACAACAACAGGATAACGTGTCTAAATATGATTAAAAACTCATCAGGACATTTGGCTAAAACTAAATTTAGACACAGTTGACAAAATGAAGACTATTTTAAGGTGTTTCTGAAGCAGCTGAGACTGTAGACAATGTCATCGTTTTGGAAGATGAGGCTCCTATTTGTCTTAGAATTACTTTATCATAAGGGCCAACACAAAAAAAAGCCTCACAAACCCACATTTTACACTCGAGGAGGCAGCTCGTGGGCGTGTCAGGCTCTGTTCTCGGCGTCCTATTGGTCGCTGTGAGTCACACGAAAGAGGAATCTACAGATTTAAACATTTCTACGAGGTTTATCTAAAAAAAATATTAATAGAAATGTTGTAAAAACAATTCAGTGACCTCAGCTAACCAACAGATGGCGCTGGTGAACCTATAAACCATTTTCTGACTCTAACCGAGCCACTCCTAGAAAGGTCCTCAGTAGAGGCTGTACTTCCGCCAAGGTCCAACAGGCCCATCCACCCCTTCTGCTGAATCGACTCCAGGATCCAGTGGTTCAGTCTTTGGGACAATGCCCACTCCACTCAGTTTCAGGTCAATGTTCAGTAAAGTAGGAGGAAAAAAGTCCTGGATCTGTTTCTGAATCTGGACCCACTTGACTGCCACATGCACAACCCCTCTACCACGTTTCCTGCTAACAGGCAGACAAACTGATCACTTAACCTCCCTGGTGGATGTAAAAAAATCCCCAATGCTCGAGCCAGCTGAGCTCCTGGTGGGATTTTCCATCCTAATGAGTTCCAGCTGCTCCTCAGAGCTGGTCTAAGACACACATCCATGTTCTGTTCTGTTGTGTTTATGAAGAACATGTTCAGCAGTGAAATCATAACCAACAAAGGAGCTGCTGTAATGTCTATCTGATAATAATAATAATGTAGAAGTGAGGAGGATCTGGTCAAGAATCGTCAGCTTCATAGTTCCTCCACAGGTTATTCCTTTATTGATTATTAAAATCAGTCTCATTCAGATCAATAGAGACCGGTCTGCAGCAGATAGAAGAAAAAGTAAGTACAGTGGTTCTCAGTAGAGCACACATATTTATGATCAGTATAAATACGACTAGAGCAGTAAAAAAAAAAAACACGTATAAGTAATTATAAGTAAAATACTTAAGTTATTTTTCTGCTGGTTTTCTACATTTATTCTGCAGCTTGTGGTGAATTTTCTTGAGGTTTATTATATTTTTGGTTTGTCAGCAGGATTACACAAAAACTCCTGGACAGATTTCCACTAAACTTGGTGGAAGGCTGGAGCGTGGTTCAGGGAAGAACCCATTAGGTTTTGGTTCAGATCCACATAAAGGGACAGATACAGGAATTCTGTATGAATTCCCTTAACGTTGCTAGATCAGCTGTTTTTCAACATTTTCCCTACTTACACAAAAACTACAGTTTTTTTGTCCTTAATGTCTTATATTTTTTTTATTTTTGTCTCAGTAAAGCATTTTGAATTGTTTTGTGTCTGAATGGTGCTATATGAACAAACTTGCCCTACTGACAATCAACCAAACCAGAATGGCCCCCAGTGGAGGGTCTTTGGTGGAGGGTATACCTCCACCAAAGGCAACAGTCCTACATGTCTGACCCAGGCACCCCCCCTCCACCACGTTTAGTAACATGTTGGAAAAGCAGTGTGATGTGTAAACGGGCAATCAAATGGAATTAATTTTTTTTAAACGCAAGTACTTTAACTTTTATCTGTGTCTAAATATTGAAAGAAAAATGTGAAGCACAGCGCAAGAATGGAGCACATGCTAGGTCGCCTTATCATAGAAAAACAATGGCTTTGTTGTGTGATCAGCCCCAACGATCTAGCTTTGAGGATTTATTTCCCATTATGATTTGGATCCACATCAAATTCTTGAGTCCATAAGCGGATCCTTAAGCATGATTTTTTCATTATTATTGGAATATAACTTTTTACGATATTTAAAAAAAATTGCAAACAATCTCACAATGTTGAAGAAAATGAAAAAGTATTCCTGGATTCAGTTTATGGGTTTTTGAGGAATCTTGCTGCCGAACAACAGACACGGGTGAAAACATAACGGCGGTAACAAAAGGACACACAGCATCAGACACAATCACACACATCACTAATTAGATGAACTAGAACTTTAACATCATTTGGTCTTCAGGAGATGGTGGATTACGACATGGTCTAAAATCCTCCTGAGGTGTTCCACTGGGTCCAGTTTTAGAGACTGTAAAGATCTGAGCCATTTATTCACCTTGTTTTCAAACCACATTTAATTTGTGTGTGTGTGTGTGTGAGAGAGAGAGAACAACAGCAATCTGGCTAGATCTGGCAGCATCACAGAGCAGAGAAATGACACCAGGCGTCAGTGTGCTGAGTGTCTGCTCTCTGATTCGCTACCTGTTGGCTGGGGGCGGGGCTAAGCTCACACAGACAGTGGACAGCGACGACTCAACAATGACTATACTCATTTTCCATAAGTGCTAGAGAAACTTGTTTCCTCATTGCTGAATCTGAGTGTCAGGTATCGTTTGATGATGTCATCCGCTGCAGACAGGAAACACGGCAGGCGGTGGCGTCTGTCGTGTGATGAGGTCTAGCAGAGTAAACGACGTGGCTCCTTGACAAAGAAGTTTTCTTTTCACAGTGTTTCTTCTTGTAATGTCAGATAATTTGGGGGTTTTTCCTTGTAAATTTGTGAAATTGATTTTCGTAAATTCACCACTTTAATCTCAGAGGACAAAAATGGCCTCCACGGTGTTACATTTCTTTAAACTCATTCTCAACTCATTCTTCAGTCTTCAGAAAACACACATTGACATCTCAGAACTGAATGCCCTGAAGATCATTTATGATGGATGTAGCACATGTTGAAAGTGTCGTAGTGAATCCATATGACACAGGATAGCCTTGTTGCTGTGCCACCTTTTAACGGAGACGTTTGTGGATTTCTCTTTTCTCTTTGTAGACGAGCTGACGAGCCGCCGCTGATTAAAGGCTGGATCCCTTTCATCGGAAAGGCTCTGGAGTTTGGAAGAGATCCCTACGCGTTTTTAGAGGAGCAGAAGAAGACGTTTGGAGACATCTTTACAGTACACATCGCAGGTGAAACATCCTGCATGTGCTAGAAAGGCTTAGCTGGACGCCTGACTGTCTCAAAGGTTCAACGTAGACGTCACTCAGTGGAGCGCTTAGCTCCGCCAAGTTTGAACTATCCTCTTACAGTATAGCAGCTAAACAAAGATCTCCTACATCTTTTGATCCAGCAGATCTGGATTATTATCTGGATCTGCACCACATTACATATCAACATCATAAATATAAGCGATGGTTTACTTCATGATCTGTAGATTATTTCTTGGGAAATTAGAGAAAATGTCTTAGCAAATGTGAAACAAAGTTATGGTGGACACCAGTATTTAATGGGTTCTTCCCTGCCTCTGCTTCATGTGTATTAGACTGGACAGACATGGATGTAAACTACAGCCTTCTTTGTGAAAATATTTTAATAATGAATCCCATTATTAGAAGCTGTCCTCATACCTTACTGTGAACCATAACAACCAAACTACAGTATTACTGATTCATGTTTAATCAAACGGCGCTCAGTTTTGCACCTGAGAGCACATCTGGGTGAAGAAGAATATATAGAAAGAGAGACTCCATTCCTGTATGTGTGGCGACACTTTTAAAAACCGGACACTAACATCAGGCACTGTAAAATCTGTTAAGAGGACTTGTCTCACTTGAGGAAACACCTGGTCAAACACTATATATATCTAAAAGATGAGTGGACCGTGTTTGATAGCCTGAAGTCCCCTGCAGCAGATGCAGCTAACGTTAGCACATCTGCAGCCAGTGCTGCACTCGTTTATGGAGAGTTGAACCTCCTCATGAAAACTTTGAGTGAGGCATCAACAACCTCATGACATCATCAAGTCAATTAGCGAATTGTATAAGTTGTTGTTTGAGACAAATTGGCCTTTTTTTTTGTTGTCTTCATGACGTTAGCTTGGCATTTTTACCAGCCTCAACACAGCCAGCCACCGACTCCGTCTGTAGTTTCTTACCAGGTGATGCTGATTTTTCTTCTTCTTTGGATAAGGCAGACTAGATGCTACAGTGGCATATTGCTGCCCTCTACTGTGTTACTAATGATCCTGTTAACAGTTCTTTCTATTTGCTTTTTAGTTAAATACTGAGCTGATATTCATCAGTTTCTTCATGTTGGTCTAGTTATCAGGTTGAGTAAAGAGTTCAGAGTAAAAGCAGCTTCTTCTTCGTTGGTTACCAGTATTAATTTGGTTCAAACGTGAACAGTACCAAACCGTTGGCCTCACTCAGGTGTCCTCTCCCCTGCAGGTAAATACATGACCTTCATCATGGACCCTTTCATGTATCCAAACATCGTCAAAAACGCCCAACACCTTGACTTCCACAAATTCTCTGACCAGGTGGCTCCTGTCGTCTTCGGCTACCCCCCCATCAGGAGCAGGAACTTCCCCGGCCTGCAAGATGAGGTCACCCGCACCTTCAGGCTCCTCCAAGGAGACAACCTCACCACTTTAACAGAGAGCATGATGGGAAACCTCATGCTGTTGTTTCGTCAGGACCATATGGGTGAGGAGCCGGGAGAGGAGGGCAGCTGGAAGAGTAGCAGCATGTACAAGTTCTGTAGCTCAGTCATGTTCGAGGCCACCTTCCTCACCATCTACGGCAGATCGGCATCCGCCAGTCGCCACCGCGAGATAGATGTACTGAGGGAGAACTTTATCAGGTTCGACTCCGTGTTCCCTCTACTCATCGGTAAGGTCCCCATCAGGCTGCTGAGACAGGCCAAGGCAAGCCGTGACAAGATCCTTGACTACTTCCTGCCCCACAGGATCTCGTGCTGGTCCCACACTTCCTGGTTCATCAGGAGAAGAGTGGAGATGTTGGAGCAGTACAACACATTGAGGGACGTCGATAAAGCAGGTAGATGAGTTTGATTTGGTTGCTGTTCAACTCCAGGAGAAAATAAATGATTACTGAACAGACCTGCTGCTCCCTGACTGATTCACAGGTTCTCACACCTACATCATGATGTCATCTGTTAATGCCTTTTAAATAATTCAGGTGACACATCGATAGTCTAGTCTGGTCAGGTAAGGCCTTCAGAACTACTTAGTGATGGTTCAGGAAAGGTCATGGTTCTCGATCTTCTGCCCAGTGCAAAATGACCTCCGGTATCTTGTGTTATAGTTTGTGTCTCAGCATCCTGAATGGCTCTTTGCCCCCTTCTCCTGACTTCAGGTCATCACTTTGCCATCCTGTGGGCATCTGTGGCGAACACGGTCCCTGCTTCCTTCTGGGCCTTGTACTACCTAGTGAGTCACCCTCAGGCTTTGGAGGTCGTCCGCCAGGAGATCCACGGGGTTCTGAACCTCAGCGGTTTAAAGTTCAGCACGGACAAGGAGGTGAAGCTCAGCAGGGAACAGCTGGACAAGCTTCTTTACATGGGTACGCCAGTCTCATTAAATCATTATACATTAGTAAAATATGTTTATGGGAATCTGATTGGTAGGATTCTGACCTTTGAATGCAGAGAGCAGCATCAACGAGAGCCTCCGTCTGTCCTCGGCCTCCATGAACATCCGTGTTGTTGAGGAGGACTTCATTCTGCAGCTGGACAGCGACCGCTCAGCGGCTGTCAGGAAAGATGACTTCATCATTCTCTACCCTCAGAGTCTTCACATGGACCCCAACATCTACGAGGAGCCACAGGTACTCCTCTCTGTTCAGCCCCTCAGACTCATGAAGCATCATGAATTCTTCAAAGGGGATACTTTGTGAACAAATAGGTGGATTGATTTTAAGTATTTTAGGACATTTTAAGGGTTTAAATTTCAGCGAGTGTTGTCTGCGGCAAATTTTGAAAAGAAAAGCCACAAAATAATTCGGTCAGTACAAAGTTCGGTACCCAACCTCAGTGCGTGGGATCATCAGGTGATCACGACTGAGCATGAGCATGTGGGTCACTCGTCATGGAAGTAAATTGGCATCTAGGAAACCTTTTTTGACTCAAAGAGTCTTTGGCTCTAGAATGCTGTTATAAAGCATCCATGGCAGAGATTGTTGGTCCAGTTTGTGTTTCATGAAGCTGTTTAACAAACCATCATTATTTCTGTCCCGTCAGACATTCCGGTTCGACCGCTACATCCAGGACAGCAGAGAGAAGACAGACTTCTACAAGGACGGCAAGAAGCTGAAGTATTACCACATGCCGTTCGGCTCTGGCGCCACCATGTGTCCTGGACGATACTTTGCTATCAACGAGATCAAGCAGTTCCTGTGTACCCTGCTACTCTACTTCGATCTGGAGCTGGAGGAAGGTCAGACCAGAGCCACTGTGGACACCAGTAGAGCTGGACTGGGAGTCCTCCTGCCCGCCACAGACATACGCTTCCACTATAGACTGCGGACACCCCAAACAGGACAGATGTGTCAGTGATGAATGTGTGTGTTGGGGGTGTCTGGTCAGATGACTGCTTAAAGTGACCAACATGCATATTTTTATCATAACAGTCTGTGGATTAACAATGTGAAAGGGGTTCTTGTCTTGACCTGAGCTGACCCAGTTCGGCCTTAACCCTACTGGTATGACTCAACCATGACTCTACTCGTCCCATTCCGACTTTATTCAACCCAGCTGAGCTCATCTTAACCTAACATGTTTGGACCAGACTAAACCCGACTGACCCAGCTCAACCTGAGTCAATCAACCCAACTCGACTCAACTCTACTAGACTTGCCTTGAGTTGAATCGACTTGACTGACATGAGTTAACTCCACCCTAACTCATCCTTACTTGAAGGTGTTGAGCAGGAGGGGAGGGTTAGGTTTGGACCTGGAGTCGAGGAGAAACACTGGAACACAAGGGGTGGGAAAACAGGACAAATGTGAGGAAAAGGGGAAAACACTCAAGTTTAGGACAAAATTTTGACATTTGTTTCAACTCATGAGACTCAAAAACCTTCAAACCTTTTTGTTTGACATATTTAGAGGTTTGGACCAGACAATTCCGAGGAAAGACTTCTAACTTTCCAGAACTTGGAAATAATTTGTCAAAAAACTGCCGAAATAAAAGTGATTTTCTGATTTTTTTTAACACCTTATTGCAAAACAGGCATCCAAGGTTCCTGGCTCTTCAAGCAGGAAACGTCTGGTCTTTATCTGCTGTGGAATAGCGTCTGTTGAGGACAAGAGAAGTGTTGTAGTTTCCAGGATTCCTCTTTTTTATGTCACTTTATGCCTCTGGAATTAAAAATTAAACAACAACAAAAAAGACACCAAGTCATGTATTTGGTGGGATCACTCCTTATACTGTGCTATATTTACTGTACACTCGTTTATTGGAATGTCTGAATTTGGTGGCGCTCATCTTGTGTATGGAGCCCTTTACACTGTACAAACTGAATTAACAAGGCACTACACTGAACTGACATTCTGTAACAGTTTTAAATGTACTACGATAATTTCACTGTTTTTGTCTATTTGTCTACTTTGTACTGATGTTACACTGTTGATAATGAGATTTAAGGAACAGTCCATTTAGTTTCAGGACGTCCTCTTGTTCTGGATATGAGACGGGTTCAGGACACGTTTAGCCTAGCTTAGCACAAAGACTTACAACACAGCGAAACTGCTAGCCTACATCCAACAAACGCAATACATTAACCTTCCAACGGCTCCAAAGCATCTGTTAGCATTTTATTCAATACTAACCAGCCACATGAAAACTAAGACTTAACACCAGTAGCTTTCAGCCAGAAGACTTAAGCTGTTTAGACCAGAACTAGTTTAGCTCTATAGTTACCATTAACCAGCTAACTAAAGATTTACATTATGTCGTTAGTTTGCTTATTGGGCAAACAGTTTCTCCCTGTTATCACAATTCAATATCTTAGCATTAGCAAAAGATTCCAAACAAATCCAATATGGCTGACAAGAGGATTTCCTAAAATGTGGGATTGTTCCATTAACGTATCATTGAATAGAACTACAACTGATTCATTATTTAATTCATGTCAGCTGTGAAAAATAATATCCAGAATATGAAAATTTTATTTTTTCAATAATCTTTTTTATAACATTTATAATGTGTCGTACTACTCTGTAAGCATCATAAATAATAAACTCCTTAAATCTAATGTTAAGTTGTCCGCACTTTTAAATGAACCAAGACATGAAGTTTATCATTAAATTACACTGGAGGAAAAGGACAAAGATGATTTGTTGGGATCGTTAATGTAGAATATGTCCTTTGTTTTAGGACTTCATCATCCTGGTGTCGTAGTCGTGACAGTCTGTACAGAAATGGAAGCTTTGGCAGCTGAAAAATGTTGCTGGGATGAAGGACGTCTGGAATGTCCTGATCAGTCTGCTGGCACCATGACCCGACCCCAGAGGACGTCAGCAAGAAAGGTGAGACTCTTACCTTCCTTTGACCGCAGTCACTCACACACATGGTGTCTCTGACAATTTAGCATATTAGTGCTACAAGTGACAGCTTGTATATCATTATATTAGAAGAAGACATTTACTTTCACAGGTAACATCTTCAGAAGAGTTTATCCCAATTAACAGTTTTTTTAATGAAAACTCTGAAGGTTTGTTTGTGTTTATTCGTATGAACATCAGAAAAGTCCAGATTGACAGATTGTCTGGACGAACCACAGGGGGATGTGGATGTGGATCCTCATTTTAGACCGTTTAGACTCGAGATCCCAGCTGATGATGATGACTATGGTATGATTCAGGTCAACGGTATGAGCTTTACCTTTATTGTCATTATACCTTTGCTCAATGAAACTTTGATTGGTTTTCTTGCTGTTGATTAAATGAGAAGAGTAAGACATTTAATTGAAAACATTAACAACTAGATGAGAGCTAATACAGGACAGAAATAAAGTAAAGGCAGCAGGTAGAGTAACTGAAGTGCAGGTTTGTTAGTCAGAGTTCATGGTTTCTTATCTTGTTCTGTGGGAGGGTAGTGATGAAGTCCACAGCTCTGTACCTCAGTCTGTTTGTTCTGGATTTTATTGTCCTGAAACAGCTTCCTGCCGGTCAAACAGGGCGTGGCTAAGGTGTGCTTTGTGTCTGATTATATTCCTCACCTTCTGTCTAAATCTACTGCCATAGATGATGTCTTGGGAGCTCCATCCCGTCTTCACCAGGTGATGAAGGTCTTCTATGCTCGATGTCGTACCACACGGTGGCGTCGGGATGGTTTCAACAGTAGACGTTCAGCGTCAGGTCCCGCGTTCTTTGTTGGGTCTTTACCAGCAGTGAGGTGTTGGAGGTCCACAACCCCTCTTACACAGCCTGTTCAATGCTGCGATGCTCGTTTTTGTGTTGCTCTACTCACTTAAATTTACTCGCTTTAGTCTCGCAAATGTCACAGCGGGATCATTTGAGTTTACTCGCATCTCTCCGATACCAACATTGTTTATTTCCACCATTCCCTGCTGTCAACAACCATGACCTTAGTAAACACAACTCCTGCCAAGTATTTGTTGTGGAAGTAATAGATATGCTGTCATGTCATTATCTGGAGGCAGACAAAGACAGCTCCGGGTGTCCACATACTGCCACAGTCCTCCTACTGTCCTCCACCGCTGCATCAGCGTCCTACTGATGTAAAGACATGACGCCTGAGGAATCGCTGATGACATCTTCCTCAGAAGAAGATTTAAAAAACAGTCAGCAGTTAAGTCAGAGAAGAAGATAATCCACCAAAAGACAGAAGGGTCGGATAGCTCCTGACCTCTGAGCAGAGGACGAGATCAGCCACCATGTAACGCTGTTTGACATGTATGTAAAACTCAATGCAGACCCCGCTGTGTCATAAGTCATGCCTCTTTCACTTTGGTAAAATCATACAGCGTTATATTCAGTGTGAACAAACGAAGGCAGCGTAGAGAAGAATCTTCATTCCTATTTCAAAAGGGCTCAACTCTGACTTCCTTGGGTGTGTGACATCAAAATAAAAGAAAGGCTCAAGCGGTGGTGGTAAGTAAGTAGTTAAACGTTGGACTCCTCAGAAACATACCCAGTTACCATAGTAACGGCCAGACTACCAGTCCAGCTCTGCCCATGACGCAAATTTAAGAGGGGGACCACCGAATAAATCAAGACAACATATATATGTACACAACTGTATATTATGTCTGTGTAGCATGGAGGTACTGCAACCTTCATTTATTGGGCAACCTTGTTTTTTGTATGGCAAATTACCTTCATAGCTCAGCACTGCAGCTTGATACTACAATAGGTATCACATGACTGCAAAACCACATATACGTGTCACTTTAAGCATGTTAGCATGCTGATGCTAATAGTTAGCTCAATGCAGCATCACAGAGCTGCTGGAGTGTCGCTGCTGCAGCCTCCATCCTCCCCTTCAGCTCCTTTATTTCACGGACCAGTCGTTGAGCAGTGATCTGAGATCCTGATGGTGTCTCAACCAAACTTCATCATCTGATGTGTTCGACAGCGTAAACATGATGTAACTGGATGGAGATCAGGGTGATTCATTGGTCCTTTTACAACTCTTGGCTGAAATGAAATGTTTTGCCGTTCATGCAGACGTGGTGTGTGTGTGTGTGTGTGTGTGTGTGTGTGTGTGTGTGTGTGTGTGTGTGTGTGTGTGTGTGTGTGTGTGTGTGTGTGTGTGTGTGTGTGTGTGTGTGAGCTGAGCCATGCTGTCAGCGGGGCGTCATGCAGCCTTCATTATTCTGTCGACACGCCTTGTACGGTAACTCAGCCTCCGTCAGTGTGTGTGTGCTTCGGTGGCCTACTGCCAACCATATGGCGCCACTTTATGAGTTCACTGATTTCACCTCCAAACACTGTGCGCATTCATCATTGTTAGCTTGCGTGGAGTCTGTTTTGGTATGTTTTCCAGTCATATAACAGAGAAAGTTTCACAGAGCTAGCGACTGGGTGATGGTGCAGCTGTTAGTCAACAGTTTGTCTGCATGACGTTTATTTAGTGTGTCTCCAACCTCAGCTTTGCTAGTTAAACGGCGAATAGTCTGTAGGTCGCTTCATAAAAATCATTCTGATTAACAGCTGATGGGATGCAGGTGATGAAATAATCCATCATTAAGATGAAAATATTGATGACATCACCTGCAGTGATCCCCCAGCAGCAGAATCCACAAGTGTGTCTCCGCCATCGGTGACATTTACCCACAATGCACAGCAGTTTAACTTCATTAATGATTTAAATCTCAGACAGGATCTAATGTTAATGAATGTTCTGTGTTCTACACATCCTAAAGGTCCCACACAGTCCAGGTTCATACAGTGAAACAGTCCAGGTTCACACAGTGAAACAGTCCAGGTTCACACAGTGAAACAGTCCAGGTTCACACAGTGAAACAGTCCAGGTTCACACAGTGAAACAGTCCAGGTTCACACAGTGAAACAGTCCAGGTTCACACAGTGAAACAGTCCAGGTTCACACAGTGAAACAGTCCAGGTTCACACAGTGAAACAGTCCAGGTTCATACAGTGAAACAGTCCAACAGGGATAGGTGGATGAAAATGTGCTGATGTCACAGCCAATCTGTGCATCACTAGTGTGTAACCAGCAGAGTGTACACATCCACACCTCATCTTAACACCAACACTAAAATGGATGCACAGATGGACTCAAGAACAGTGTAGGTGTGAAAATGACAACTGCGTTGGTTTTCTCTTCTCACAGAGGCAGGCTAAGTATGCTAAGCTAGGCTAAACACGTGCTGATCTGTCTCTGTACTGGAGCAACATGTGACAACATGTGTTATTTTATACACACATATATGTTTACAACTGTTACAGTGTGTAAAATTCTCATCTGTGATTTTATGAACTAGCGGTTTAAATTCATCTGGAAAGATAAATAACAAACAGATCATAAGTAGAAAGATTTTATTTAGAAATATTAACAACTTGTTTATCACATCCAGAGAATAAATATGAATATTAAAGTAAAATACGACACAATCAGCAATACTTTAAATGAGAAAGTACATATTAACATTAACTAGTTGCTTATTAGCATGCAAATTAGTAGCATACTGGCTCTTTATTAGACAGTGACCCACTGACTGAGCCTCACTGTCTACACTAGTTAATGCTGTTTAAAGTGATAAATATTTCTGCACCATTTTATCACAAAGACATTCATTAAAAATGTTACAAAAACACACCCACCAGAAGAATATTAAATACTGTCATTACAAAGTGCTTTATAATGAGCCAATAAGCTACTAACAGAATGTGCTGCTAGTTCTTAATATGTACACAAACAGGAGCAGGTTGATGGTTCGCCATTAAAACTCATCAGTTTTAGGGTTTCTTGTAAAAACTGAATCTTGGCAACTCTTCAGCATTAAACTGCTTAAATATAAAGAAATAATCAAATGTCAAACAGATATCAACCTTTCCAAGCTCAGCTGAGACCACAGCTGCTGTTCCTCTGATGGCCACTGGGGGGTGCACTGTTGAAGTGAATATCAGATCATTCTGATATCTGTTATCAGTCTAAGTTTATTCTGAGAATTAATGAACACATTAAAGGGACAGTTCACCACAGAATCTATGATATTTTTCCTCTTAGATTGTTGTGGAGCATTTTGGAGATTTTGACTGCCTTCTCTCAAAAACTAAATGTCACTCAGCCTGTGGTGCTCAAAGAGCCAATTAAATGTCTCCTTCCAGAATTAAAGGCCCGCCTACTCTAGATAACCCGCAGACCTGATTGGGGACCAGTTTCATGTGAGAACTGGTCTTTCTTCCAAATTAAAACCAAAACAATCCAGATTTTGTTTCTGCCTTTTTCACCACAAAGTTTTTTTTTCTTTGCTTCCTGAACTGACTGATGGATTTGAGCAGTGAACCCAAACGTCTGTGTTTATTCTCCTGTCTGTGAGCCACACATAGTTTGTGTTTTAATTCTCGGTCCACAGACGGCAGCCTGTGAGGACCATAAATACATGAACATTGTCCTTGGCAGCGTTCCTGTGTTTGTGATGATGTCACACAGAGTCCTGTCCAGTTTGTCTGGAGTGACAGACGGACTGAAAGAGTGATGTCAGAGACAGATGTGAAAAATGAATCACTCTTTGAGACGTTATTACAGCTGGCGTTCTGTCAGCGTCTCTGCAAGGCCTGAAAAAATGTGTCAATAACATTAAATAACATGAACATTAAAGGAACATTAATGGAGCAGCTCACCCAGAAATGACCATTCAGTCGTTACGTACTCAACCCTTTAAATCATGTATGGAGCGTCGCAGCATTCTACGAAGTCTAAGACATTATTTACTGTTATTATTAATATATAAGTGAAATTCTGTCACTTTACCTGCAGTCAGATGGCCCAGCTTTGATAATCTGCTTTAAATCACTTTTGAAAGATTATTTATCTCAGAAGCCTCCTTATAACTTTAAAAAAAATATTTTTATTCTTACGTTTTGGGTTTATTTAGGTTTTATTTCATTTTTCATGCTTTTCATGCACTTGTTTTAATATTTTATTCTTTTATTCTTATTTTTTTCCGTTGTTGCTGCCTGTTTTATTCACACTTAACTTATATTTTATTTCTGTGTTTCTGTTTTTGTTGTGAAACACTTTGTAGCTTTGATTTTTTTTAATTTTTATAAGTGATGTACAAATAAACTTTATTATCAGTATGTTTTCATCGGTGTCCACTGGTTTGTTTGTCGGCAGGATAAAAACAAAAACAAAATTATTGGATGGATTTCCACGAAACTGGTGGGGGGCGGGGCTAATAGACGTTTGATGGGGTATGATCTCTACTGAGTACCATTCTAGTCTTTATTATTGACTGTAGCCTCTAAGCTAAAGCTATTAGCTCGATCACGTGTGCAAATCATCTTTTCTCATCAGTCTGGGATCTTCTGGATGACACTGTAGAACTGTTTGGAGTCACTTTAGGTTCTTCTTCAGGTGTTCAGCAGAACACTGCAACGCTGTTTTACTGTGAAGATCCAGAAATGTTTCCTTTGAATTTTAGAACTATTTCTGTCGACTGTTTCATCTTCGAGTCTTTTCTGTTTTATAAATCTGAAGACCTGCAGCTACCTCACAGATTTTTTTATATCACATTCTCACAGGCATCAGATCAGTAACCTCTCAAGGTCTTCATGGGTCCTCCTGCTTCTTGCAAACCAGATCTGATCCTGGACCAGAGCAGGGTCACTGCGGAACTGCATCAGCTGACGGGGTCCGTCAGACTCCCAGCAGGATCCCAGAGAACGGAGAGTCCTGCAGGACGCTGATGGTTGAGCCGGTCCCGTTGTCCACAAACACCGACACGTACTCTCCAGCCTGCATTCAGACCAACGAGGACAACGAAACCTTAACTGACTCATTATAACAGAAGTGACTCCTTCTGAGTAAATCTGTCTGATTCTGTCCTCTTTAAGCAAAAATGTCATTTTCAAACCTCCTCCTCCTCCTCCTCCTCCTCCTCCTCAGGTAAATATGGCCGACTTTGCTCATTTGCGTTCAAATTATCTGGTTGGATGATTTTGAATGGACCTTTACTGAGCCCTGCCTGATTGGTTAGTTTCATTCGTGTCAGGTGTTCATGTTTCATACCTGTAGATAAAGTGTTCCTGTCAGTAGGATGCTGAAGGTTCCTCCAGCAGCTGCCATGCCCATCACGGACTCTACAGAGCTACACACACACACACACACACACACACACACACACACACACACACACACACACACACACACACACACACACACACACACACATAAATACAGTCTGACACGTGTACAGAGATGGTGACAAGTTAAACAAATGTTTCCACACAGTGATCAACCTTAGTGAAGAAGAAGAAGAAAAAGAATAGGAAGTAGAAGAAGAAGTCATGATGGTCAGCCAATAGAGAGAGAGAGCTGGAGGACTCACAGGTTGGTCTGGCAGAGGGACTCGATGCAGATCGCTGCTTTCACACTGTCTCTGATCCGGACCTGGACTCTGTCACCTGACTCTGACACACATACACACAGAGTTCAGTACTGTGTGTGTGTGTGTGTGTGTGTGTGTGTGTGTGTGTGTGTGTGTGTGTGTGTGTGTGTGTGTGTGTGTGTGTCTCTCACCTATCAGGAGGCTGGCGGTCAGCTGGTAGAAGCCAGACACGGGTGCTGTGTATCGGCCGGTGCTGCTGTTGAAGCTCTGACCTCTCTGGAGGCTCTGCTCTGAGTCCGACGGCTGCAGGGGTCAAAGGTCAAACACAGCAGTGAAAATATAATCTGTAACCTCATCTGTGTGTGTCTGTGTGTGTCTGTGTGGGTCTGTGTGGGTCTGTGTGTGTCTCACCTGTCTAAAGGGCTGCAGCTCGAGCAGACTACGTCGTGGGACGGTGACGACCTGCAGGAGGCGACTGATGAAGGAGGTGGAGACGCGAGGAGGACTGTCACACAGAAAACACACTCCTGATGCCATGTCTGAGAGTAAGAGGAGAGGAAGAGGAGCGGGAGGGGGAGGGACAGAGAAAAGGAAGAGAGGATGAAGAGGGGAAGGAAAAAATGTTTCAAAAATGATTTT
>CM075198.1:995000-1055000 GCA_037577475.1 Chaunax sp. Z400
AATCCCTTTGTTTCCCTACAAACAGCCTGCAGACATTAAACTTATAAAGACCCATCAGGAAGCTTTCAGCTCATGTAAATTATTCCTGTAAACTCTGTTGACCTGCTTCTCCCTCTGTCCACACAAAAATGTTTCTACGGTGGTCTGCAGTGGTCAAACAGTCATATGAGGATGCTAACATAGAACGCCATGCTCATTTTTTTCAAAGCATTTTAAGGTAAAAATCTTGAAATAGGAAAAAATCGACCAACAGGAAGTCCAACCAACTGCCTCATCAGCTCCCATTTGAACTTTGAGCTGAAAATAGTGGAGGAAAGCAGACAGTAGCAGTTTTCTCTCTGCTGTCATGTTGACATTTTGAACTTGATCCATACAAATGATAGATCTACATGTTCAGCAGCTTCTTAGGATGCTGACGGTGTCTCATTTTAACAAGACCACCTACAGGGTTTGGATCAGGCTCTGGTTCCAGTGCTGCTTTAAGGGCTTTCTCTCTGTCTACCTCAATGAGTCGGCATTTTCAGGACCAGATACAGTTACACACAGCTGATGCTGATTGGCTGATTAAACCTCCAATCAGCTTACTCCTCTGTTCTGATTGGTCCATTCATGATCAGAAATGTTTGGTAGTTGAGACCCTCAACAGGAAACTGGACCGAACACTATACAGTAAACCTCAATGATACTGCTATTAATACTACTTAATACTACAAAATTAGCATCACACCAAACGTTAGCACACTAATTATTTTGTTATGAAATTTTCTAAAATTTCATTTGTTTTTATCGTTTTTTCTAAGAACAAACTAAATATGTATTTTAAAGCCTCTTTTTCTATGAAGGTAAGTTTCATCAGTACAGACAGATCCAGGACATGGTTAGCCTAGCGTAGCATAAAGACTGGATGCAGGGGGACACTGTTAGCCTCGCTCCATCAGTCGGATGCAGTGTTTGGTCAGTTTGAACCGTCACAGTGTGTTCAGTGAGTTGTCACCTTTCAGTTTGAGCTGCAGCTCCTGGATCAGCTCCTGTTGTTGTGGCAGGAGGGGACCAGGGGGACCTGGAGGCCCCTGAGGTCCTGGAGGTCCAGGGGGACCTGGAAGGCCATGCTGCATGGACACACAAAGATTTATGGAGGCTTATTGTGACTTGAGTCGAAACGTTTACTTAACTGACCCCAACTGATATAAATGAGGTGGACAGATTAATAGAAACACCTGCAGAACGTCTCTGAAACGGAACTTTTGATTAGACTGACGGAGTTATTTAAATTCATGCCTTAACAGGCCGTTATGTTAGTCCATCTCATACCTGTCTGTGTACCTGAGCAACATTTATCTGAGACAACATGTGATCTGTTTGTGTGTGCAGGCAGAGATGGGTCTGACCTTGGAGGTTCTCCTGGATCCTTTGGTTCTCCGGTTGTCCCCCTTGTTGGAGTTTCTTCTGAAGATCAACCAGGAGCTGAGAGGAGACACTCTGGACATGTCAGAAGTCATCGGCTCCTGCAGGAAACAAACCACAACAAAGTGAGTTCATGATGTTGGATGGTGAAAGACTGTGTTTTAGATTTCTGTCAAATAAAAGGAATCAACAGACAGATTTTGGTAAATTTGGCATCTTTTTCTATTAATTCCTTACATTCAAGGCTGCAGCCTAGATTATTTCTGTGATTAATTGATTCCGTGTGGTGTTGTGTTTGTGGGCATGGAGTCAGAGCGAGGTGTGCTGTGTTTGTGTTTGTGACGTAAACAGACAACAGATTTCAGCCAAAATGATTTGTTTCCTGTCAGTGCAGAAATCTAAAGTCGTTTAAATGTCAAATGAAATCTGAGTTTTGGGATTATTTGCATTGTAAAATACCAGTTTCTTTTTTTTAAAATTTACATTGTTACGAAAACATCTGACCTGAATCAAGTTATTTTTACATTCATCTCCAAAAAGACTGTTTTTTGTGGTCTCTTCTCTAAGATCCACTTTTTGACTTGACTTTTGATTAAACTTAAACTTTCCTTTGGAAGATTGAAGCTGCCAAAATAAAATTCATCTTTTCTATGCAGACATTCAGGGTCTGATATGTTATATTCTCTTATTTAACCTGAGTGATTGTTGTTGTTCTGAGCTACAAAATGAGGTTGAGCTTCTTCTAAACGGAGGAATCGTGGCTGATCTGTACATAAAGTTGTAGAAGTGTTGTAAAAGACATGATGTTCATTTCTCTTCATTGTTTCTGGTTTAGATTTTATCATCAGTATTTGATCACTTCCATAGATTAATTCCCACAGATAAGAGTTTTTTTCCTGATTATAACATATGACGAGACACCAGAGTCACTTTACAATCTAATTATTTTCTTTATGAATCATTTGGTTTTTAAAAAACAGCCCATCACTAAGGAGATTTCAGTCATTAGCGATTCAGTCACTGTGATAGAAAACAACACCCAATATATCAATAAAGCATCGATCATTGATCTGATCAGCTGTTTTATTTTGACACGACCTGCTGAAGGTAAACTCTTACCAGGATCTCAGTGCTGACAGCCTCGTCCTCCTCGAACATCTCCTCACTCTCCACCTCTTCAGTGCTTGCCGCCTCCATCATCATCATCATCAACAGTCCCAGGAGCAGAGGGAGCAGCAGCAGCCCTCCTGCCCGACCCAGGGGGCTCCTTCTCTGGGGTAACCTGACCAGCATGCTGGGTGTGGTGGAGGTGGAACCAAAAGACGGAGGTGTTCAGGTCTGAGTCTTTATGGATGTTCCCATGATGCACCTCTTTGATTAGCTGAGCTCTGGATTCTGATCATGTGATGACATATTAACAGGCTGACTCTGCCGTTTGTCTTCTCTTCTTCTTTGTCCTTCTTTCTGTCTGATTTTCCGTTGTCAGCTGCTACAAACACAAACCACCAGACATAAACACAGTGTGTGAGGTTTCTAACAGTGAGTCTGTGTCAGGAAAGTTTCTCTGTGGGTGGTTCGGTTCCTCCTCTCCTCCTCCTCCTCCTCTTTTTCCACCTCCGCCTGTCTTCTCTCTCAGCACCCTCCTGCTCCGACGCTGTTTTTCTTCTCTGATGCTCTTCAGTTTGGACGTCTCTTCTTTGCAGTCTGTTTTTTTTATCTCCCTCCCTTCTCCCTGACTCCTCCTCTTCTTCCTCAGCTCCTCCTCCTCCTCCTCCCTCTGCCCCTGTCTTTCTTCTCTCTATCTGTTTCTGGATCTGAAGCTGTCACCCCGTCTGTCTGCAGTCTTTTTCCTAATGTCTCTTCAGCGTCTGACTGTCTCTTCTGCCATCGTTTGTCTTTCTTTACCTCCAGACTTTGTTTTTGTCCTTCTTTCCATCCTCCTCCTCTTTCTTCAGCTCTCCAGGGTCCTAAAGCAGCGACTCTGACAAAACTCTCCTCATATAAAGTATAAATATGTTTACAGACATACAAACATATGAATATGTCTTTATAACCTGATAAACAACATGATGTTTGGACACACACACACACACACACACACACACACACACACACACACACACACACACACACACACACACACACACACACACACACACACACACACACACACGCCCTCCCTGACAGATAAGGTGGGTGTGGCCTCCGTCGGACAGGATGATGAAAGTTAGTTGGATCTCTGACACTGCAGCAACCATTTCCTCTGAATCTGATAGACACACACACACATAGACACACCCACACACATAGACACACCCACACACATAGACACACACACACATAGACACACACACACACATAGACACACACACACACATAGACACACACACATAGACACACACACACACACACACACACACATAGACACACACACACACACACATAGACACACACACACACACATAGACACACACACATAGACACACACACACACATAGACACACACACCCACACACACATATGATGCATTATTACATCACTCATCGCTGTTGTCATGTGACCACCTCAGTGTTGGCCTCAGTTGGACCAAAGATAATGCTGGTATCCTCATTCAGCTGCATGACATCATCAATTTATATATTTATATTTGTACATACTGTATATGTCAGCATTTTATCCATCTTCAAATGTATTTTTGAATGCCTGTCATAACATACGTTGTTCATAAAATGTATATTTAGTTAGTATATATCACACACACTTTCCCCATTCAATCAATACTTAATCAATACTCTTTATTTTCCACCGCCACAAACACAGTGGGGGGGGGGGGGGGGATGGGGGGGATATAGTGATGGATTCCTTTCTGGAGCACAACTCAAAAACTGTAATATTTTTTCCACAAAATTTCCTGCACACAACAACCAAGGACTTAAGTGGTGCCTTTTGCTATTTTAGAACTTGAATCATTCGTATTGTTTTTTTGTTTCCATGGTTACAAGTTGAACTTGACCCTCATTCTGAGAATGGGATTTGTCTCTGATGAGGGTTTCCGGGGCACAACTCTAAAACTGATCAATATTTTTTCACAAAACTTTATGTACACATCTGCCATGTACAGGAGAGGTGCCTTTTGGGAAGTTTAAGCATTTTATTAATTTTTTTATTTTTGAAAATTGAACTTTTTCTAAGACAAGCAATCAACAAGAATTGCACTCAAATAGAGTGCAATTCTTGTTACAACAAGTTCAAAAGTGTTTCCCTCCTGAGGATGAATCCACAAAAATAGAAATGAAGACGCTACTGCGTGTCTGCCCAGCTACAACAGAAATGAGCCAATTCTGTTATTATTATCTTGTTATATAAAAGCACCTGATGAGGGTAAATCTGAGGATTTCATGCTTGTTTAATTATTGTGTCGGTTCACAGTGTGATCTAGGAAATGAAAACAATATTACATTTGAATGTTAATGATGGTAAAACTAGAATAATTAAACACACACACCTGTGATAGTGAGGAGGTTATTGAGACTGTAGCTGTCACAGGCGAGGCAGCTTGAGCTAAGAGGATCTGTCTGTGTAAAAACACACACACACACACACACACACACACACACACACACACACACACACACACACACACACACACACACACACACACACACAGTGTAAGCTGAGCTTTGTGTGCTGAGGATCAGGTCAGTGGTTGTGTTGTGTTGATGATGGAAGCTGACAGCGACTCGGAGGGGACAAACTCTGAAAACACGACTGTACCCATCTGTGTGTTTGTCTGTAACCAACAGTGTGTGTGTGTTCACGTGTAAACCTGTGTGTGTGTGTGTTAGGTGTCATGGACGCCGTGGATCCGTCTCCTCTGCGGCGTTTTGTCTTGGCGAAGCGTTCGATCACGTCCATCTTTGATCAGCTACTGGACTTTGTGAAGGACGGCTCCACTTTTGTTGACGGTTAGAAACACACAGACACACACAGCTGCAGAAAGATGCTAACATTTCTGAAACTGGTGCTACAGGACCGAGAAAACCAGAACGCAAAACTCAACGGACCGATGAACGCTCCAGCTGATGTGTAACGTACTGTGAGTGGGGGGTGTTTGGTTTTAAGAAGCAGTATGGCGGCCAACTGCTCTCATTTTCCAGATGAATAGTGGACGAAAATATGTTTTAGAAAAAAATCTAGGATAAAAATAGACAATGAACGGAATCATATTTACAGGATAATTAACCTCCTTTTCTCACAACTTACAGGAGATAAAGTTTAGGACCCACACACAGATAAAAGAGGTGGAGATAATGCAAAGTTCTGAAAACATTGTAGAAGATAAATGAGTGCAATAACAGAATCTTGGTTCATGTTTGATCATTTTAAAGTTTGATCTGAGTTTACCTCACTGAGGGTAGTCTGCTTGTACAATTATTAAGAAGTACTTTTACTTTGTACTTTCGGAGTAATGCTACTTCAAAATACCAGGTAACAATCAAAAGATTGCATTTTTTTCCAAATTTGATGTGTAATAAAAACTTTATTTTCAATAGTGCGTTCATGAAACTTACATTGTTGGTAGAGAACATATGATACTACATGCACAATGATGATGAAGTACTTTTACTTTGTACTTTTGGAGTAATGCTACCTTGAAATACCAGGTAACGATCAAATAATGCATTTCTTTTTCAAATTTGATGTTTAATAAAAAACTTTATTTTCAATAGAGCATTCATGAAACTTATATTTTTGGTAACAGGACATGTAGTACTACTCATACAATTATTAAGAAGTACTTTTACTTTGTACTTCTGGAGTAATGCAACTTCAAAATACCAGGTAACAATCAAAATAATGCATTTTTTCCAAATTTGATGTGTAATAAAACCCTTATTTTCAATAGTGCGTTCATGAAACTTATATTGTTGGTAGAGATCATATGTTACTACATGCACAATGATGATGAAGTACTTTTACTCAGTACTTTTGGAGTAATGCTACCTTGAAATACCAGGTAATGATCAAAATAATAAAAAAAAAATCCAAATTTGATGTGTAATAAAAACTTTATTTTCAATAGAGCGTTCATGAAACTTATATTGTTGGTTAGATGACATATAGTACTACATGCACAATGATGATGAAGTACTTTTACTTTGTACTTTTGGAGTACTGCTACTTCAAAATACCAGGTAACGATCAAATTAATGCATTTTTTCCAAATTTGATGTGTAATAAAAACTTTATTTTCAATAGTGTGTTCATGAAACTTATATTGTTGGTAGAGAACATATGTTACTACATGCACAATGATGATGAAGTACTTTTACTCAGTACTTTTGGAGTAATGCTACTTCAAAATACCAGGTAACGATCAAAATAATTAAAAAAAATTCCAAATTTGATGTGTAATAAAAACTTTATTTTCAATAGAGCATTCATGAAACTTATATTGTTGGTTAGATGACATATAGTACTACATGCACAATGATGATGAAGTACTTTTACTTTGTACTTTTGGAGTACTGCTACTTCAAAATACCAGGTAACGATCAAATTAATGCATTTTTTCCAAATTTGATGTGTAATAAAAACTATATTTTCAATAGTGTGTTCATGAAACTTATATTGTTGGTAGAGAACATATGTTACTACATGCACAATGATGATGAAGTACTTTTACTCAGTACTTTTGGAGTAATGCTACCTTGAAATACCAGGTAACGATCAAATAATGCATACCATCTAGCATGCACTTTTTAGTACATAATACAAACTATGCACTTTTTGGCACATACTAAAAAGTACACCCAAACTGGTGCAGAGAATAAAGTATCTGATGCTCATAATCCTTTTCTGCTTCTGTTTTGTGTCCAATTTTTAGTAGAAAACAGAAATTCAGATTGTAAACTGACATGTTGTACTTGTTATGTGTTGATGAACTGCTGTTCAACTGTCTGTCTGTTTGCTGTGTTATGTCAGAGGCGTGGCGGGGCGATGACCTGGCCCAGGTGGCGGTGGAGGAGC
The DNA here is from genome assembly GCA_037577475.1 of Chaunax sp. Z400. Lineage (NCBI taxonomy): Eukaryota > Metazoa > Chordata > Actinopteri > Lophiiformes > Chaunacidae > Chaunax > Chaunax sp. Z400. Next base: position 1,002,435 of record CM075198.1, read on the forward strand.
AGAGTCTGGAGATGCAGAGTTGTGCCACAAACCTGTCAACCATCCGAGAGGTGGTTCTCAGGAGACACATGAAGGTGGCCTTCTTCGGCAGGTGCGAGGGCTTTTCTTGAGCTTTCAACCACATGTCATGATCTTCGTCTGTGGACACTTTTTAACCTCACAGGTCAAATGATAACTGGAGGTCGTGTCAGTCAGAAACGGTAAATGTACTTCCTCACCTGTGCTGTCTGTATGTCCATATCACAATGTTACAATAATCATATATTTCTAATATATAACATCACAATAAATGGCTGTAAATGACTCATTCCTGCAGTGTGGCATTAAAGTGATCAAAATCTTTCATCAGATGTTTTTATGTAACATTTTCTATGAAAAGGAAAATGATCAAATTGAATTAATGCATTATTATCTTAAAATTTGACTGTCTTTAAGCCAAAATATGTTTATTTTCAATATAATACAGTGATTTAAATGTTTTCCCTCTGTGTAGATAATACTGCAAAATACAATCTATAATATAATGTGCATTTCAACTAAAACAGGGCTGAAGCACTCCTCATTTTATTCAATCATCAGTTGAAAACCCAAAAGTTACTACCAAACTTTACTGCCAAATCCTCACAAATGAATAGTTGAAAGCAGAGAAAGGTTCACATATTTATTTATAAATAGATCATTGAAACAAATTTACTTTTAGATGATCAATAACTTACATTCATCTCTAAAAAATCTAGATAAATTTAAATAAAGCCCAGAAAACCTCACAGACTTTTTTTTTCTTTTTTTTCAAATTTCTCAGAGGGATTTTGGACAAGTGAAATAAAATAAAATGTCAAATGTAAACTGTGTCTCAGTATTAGAAATAACATGCTGATTGTAGTAGTAACATTCAGTTTGTTGTCAGCTCTGATTCCAGCTGCAGGAACAGTTGAATGTTCAGCCGCTGATAAACCAACGCTTGGCTCAGATTAAACTTATCAGGGATCCACAAACTGCTGCAGCTTCCTGCTCCACGTGCTCCAGACCCACAAACCAAATGATACTGATGAAATGTTTCCACATGTGACAAATTGTTTTCTGTAGAAAGTGATGATGTAATAACTGCTGGATGATGTAATCAGTGAGTTTCCCTGCTCATGCTAATACTGCAGAAAATATTCAAGAAACTTATTAACACGTTTTTTCTTTATAGCTAATCAATTTTTGTTTTGTTTGTTAATAAGTAACTATTTCATTTTTTGATTTTTGTGGGTTTGGAGCCAAAGGTGCATCAATATGAGTATTAGATATGAAATGAAAGTTCTCAGTGAGATGTTCTCAGTGCCAAAAGGACATTTGAAAAATTATGAGCATGAGGTTGGAATTACAGAAACCTGAAAGACGTGGCAATAAAAGTGAGGTTTTGTTCAGTGACAAAATGCACAAGTGAGCTTATGCTATCATATGCTAACAAGGACAAAATGGCTTAGAGAAAAGCTGCAAAGGTCCAGATAAAGGATTCTTATCTAGAGACGATGGTTGACATACAAGGGTCGACATACAGGGATACAATTCTGATGCAAGTATCTACAGGAATATGGTCTCGCTGTAAGGGTTTACATACATGGGTGTAGATAAAGGAATACAACTGACAGGCAAGGGTCCACAAGTATCTACAAGTATCTAGATAAGGGAATATGGTCAAGGTTCAGGGGTCTAGATACCAGGATTTAAGGATTCATTCAGGAAAATAATCTAGATACACATATCTAGATACAGGGATATACTCAGATACATGTATCTATATTCAAGAATATGGTTCAGCTCTAGACATTCAAATTAAATACAGGTTTAATGAGTTTGATGGAGGATGAAGCAGGGGTTCAGGAGAACGCTGAAGCTCCACAAATATTTGTGGACAAAGAAACTTCACCTGACTTTCCATCAGCCTGAGGAGAAAAATGACTGAATGTTCATTTTTGGGAGAACTGGTCCAGTTCTGGAGCTTTAACTACAGTTATATGATCTTCCTCAACACCTCTGAGCTCTTTAAACAGAGAATAAACTTTGGGTAAACAAATAAATGATGTCATTCTGTCATCCAGGACCAGTAACGGGAAGAGTACAGTGATCAACGCCATGCTCAGGGACCGAGTGTTACCCAGTGGCATCGGTCACACCACCAACTGTTTCCTGAGAGTCGAAGGAACCGACGGGGACGAGGCTTACCTCACCACAGATGCATCCAATGAGAGGAGGGGCGTCATCGTACGACAAACGCAGAGGCTTTAAAGGAACAGGCCGACATTTTGAATCAGATCACACTGATCTCAGTTTCAATAAATGTCAGCCGTGTTTGTCAGTGTTGTTATTCTGTAAATGTGTTGATGAATGACTCAGTGCTAACTCCTCCTCCTCCTCCTCCTCCTCAGATGGTGAACCAACTGGCCCATGCTCTCCACATGGATCCCACCCTGGACTCTGGCAGTCTGGTTAAAGTCTTCTGGCCTAAAAGTCGCTGTGCTCTGCTGAGAGATGACCTGGTGCTCATGGACAGGTGAGACACTGTCTTCTTCATCATCATCATCATCATCATCATCCTCTTTAACATCTGATCCTGGCTTACAGATTACCCATCAGTACTGATCTGCTTCTTTAATGGCAGCCGGTGGTTTCAGCTCATTTCTATGAAAATTGAAACATTTCTCATTGATGAAAAGCAGAAACCAACCTGACCTCTAAGCCCTGACCTCTAACCCCTGACCTCTGACCCCTAACCTCTAACCCCTGACCCCCGACCTCTAACCCCTGACCCCTAACCTCTGATCCCTGACCTCTAACCCCTGACCTCTATCCTCTGACCCCTGACCTATAACCCCTGACCCCTAATCTCTGATGCCTGACCTCTGACCCCTGGCCTCTGACCTCTGACCCAGCCCTGGCACTGATGTCACTCAGGAGTTGGACAGCTGGATCGATAGGTTTTGTCTGGACGCTGACGTCTTTGTTCTGGTGGGAAATGCAGAGTCGACGCTGATGAACACGGTGAGGGATCAGAATGATTATAGACGATGAGGATCATATTGATCATATAGATTATGGATTATAATGATGGTGTGTCTTCCTGTGTTTAATCTTCGTCGGTGCAGGAGAAACTTTTCTTCCACAAAGTCAGCGAGAGAATCTCGAAACCAAACATCTTCATCCTCAAAAACAGATGGGATGCTTCAGTGATCGAACCGGAGTACATCGAGGAGGTGTGTGTGTGTGTTTAACTTTAAACCAGGCTGAAAATCACTGGTAGAAAAAATAGCTTGACGTGACATTTATATTATTTTCATCATTAAAAAAAATTTGGACTGATAAATAATTTCTAAAGTATTTAAAACTTTATAATCTTGGTTATCAGATGAACTAATTCATTAGTTAATTTAATGATAGAACATCAGTAAATACAGATTCAAATAAACTCATGTGCTTCAGTGTCTGTGAAGTGAAGGTCTCGTGTTTCCTGGTTTCCTCCCATTGGATGAAGATGTGAGTAATGATGCAGGTGAGGTAAACATCTAAGATTCTCTCCCTCTGTCTCCCCCTGCTGCCCAGGTAAGGAAGCAGCACCTGGACCGCTGTGTGAGTTTCCTGGCTGAGGAGCTGAAGGTGGTCCGTCTGGACGAGGCTGCGGGGAGAATATTCTTCGTCTCGGCCAAAGAGGTTCTGAGCTCCAGGATGCAGCGGGCGCAGGGCATGCCAGAGACAGGTGAGCCGGGTGAGGGACAGCTGGGGGAGGAGCCTCCCTTCATCACACAGACCACGACTTCAAACCAGGAGTCAAAACAATCAATTAGACAAAACATATTTTGGGTAATCAATTAAATATCGCCATTGTTTCCTGTCAGGATGAGTCACGTCTCTTTGGGTTTGTTCGTTTTGTTGGGCAGAGGTTCAGTTACTTTCTGCTGCCTCAGATTGCAATGATCCAACAAAAAATGCCGACTGTGTTGGTCAGAAACTATGCTTTGCTTCGACAGGGACATGAGTCAGGGCTTGAAAAGTGAAGAAGGATTTAGCTGGTTTCAGTCAGCTGACTCTGGACCTGCTTCTTCCTGCAGGAGGAGCTCTGGCTGAAGGTTTCCACGAGAGACTGAGAGAGTTCCAGATGTTTGAGAGGACGTTTGAGGTACACAAAGACAAAGTGGTTCATTGTGAGATTACATTTCAGTTTGGAGCAAAAAGATGTGACTGTGGATGACCTTTGACCCTGCAGGAGTTCATCTCTCAGTCTGCAGTGAAGACTAAGTTTGAGCAGCACACAGTTAGAGCGTGGCAGATCACCGAGGCCATCAAAGCCGTGATGGACACCATCAACATCGCCTCCGCTGACAGGAAGTCAGGAAAAACATTTTAACTCTTGAGGAGCATGTTTTTCTGGAGCCACCACGAAAAGTTTCTGACTTTAACCTTTGACCTTTCACAGGATCTTCTGCCTGGAGGATCGGGAGGATCAGAGGGACCGGCTGGATTTTGTCCGAGGACAGATTAACCGTCTGACGGACAACGTCAAAGAGAAGATCAGGAGTCTGACTGATCACACCGCGGCCAAGGTGAAGGTTCAAACACATCAGCTGTTACAGTTACAGACCAACCAGAGCAACAGTTAAAGTAAAGAGACATCAAACTTATATTTGAATGGAGTGTCAAGTGTGTCCACCAGAGGGCGCTGTAAAACAAACAACAACAAAAGAACACCCCACATCTGTCACCATTGGTCACACCAAACATCCAGCATGTTGTTGGTCTTCAGGTTGCAGCAGCTCTGTCGGACCAGGTCCGGTCTCTTCCTGTTCTGGTGGGCGAGTTCAGAGCTGATTTCAACCCAACACAAGAAACTCTGGAACTCTATAAAATGGTGAGTACTGCAGTAAAACTACTGCAGTGGATAGTAGTACTCAACCTCTGCAGTACAACATACTAAGTTAATGTCCAGTCCAGTATAAGTACAGCCCAGCATTTGGTTAACCCCGCCCCCAGACACACCTAGCCAGTCCTTACTGAGACACTTTTTCTAATAGTACTGTGAATATATTTTTGAGACACTTTACCCCCCTCCTTATTGTATTGTATTTTTAAAAATGTTATTTCCCCTCCTCCTGCTGTGTTTTTTGTACACTGTGCTGCTGCAATATTGTAAATTTCCCCACTGTGGGACTAATAAAGGGATATCTTATCTTATCTTATCTTATCTTATCCCTCGTTAATCATCAGCTACGTCTAATTTGAATACAACAATCCATCAGGAAAAATCACTCCGAATATTATAGAGAAACACACTGACAGCCTTTGTCTTATAACGACAAAACGTCTAATGGCTGCAGTTAAAGGAGCACCAGTGTCCAAAAACACATCTCATACAACACTGCTAAACGTCACTGAATGCATCCTTCTGTCCAACACTCAGAAGAACAGAGGATGAATCAAGCAGTAACTACAGGCATTACAGTCTGTCCCTACCTTTAAAACATCTTCCTCCACGTTTCCTCCAGGGCTTTGATTTCACTTTCCTCCATGTCCAACCTGATTCTGTTCATTTCATTGTTAGCCGACGAGCTAACACTCAGCTAGCTGCTTTCAAACTTCCACTAGTTTCCACAAACTCTGACTTCACCACAAACTGACAAAAAACAAACCAACAAAGAAGGAGTTTATTTTTCCTCCCTGTGAATTTCATTTTACTTCCCCCTCCAAAGCCTCGTGGACTCACATCATCAGACCTTTGCATTAAAACAGACCTGGCAACCCGGGGCCCGCCCACAGGGTTGGGTCCGACTTAACAGAAAGACTCCTCTATCGTACTATTCACTAAACAAAAAGTGCATTTTGTATACAAGATTAGCAAAAGTTATGAATATACGGCATCAGCTTACTGAACTTCCTCCAGCGGCCCAGAATGCATTGTGTCTCTTCAGACTGCGAGACATCACATACTACACACATGTAGTTTGTTTTATACAAACTACAGAGTGATGTATATGAGTATATTTAAGTGTAAACAGTCTGCTGGTTATAGTAATCATTCATTATTATCCAGTAAATACTGATGAGTATGTAGTATGTTAGTATGAGATCACAAACACCAGCACCCCTGTCTGATATACAAACTGAAACCTGGACTGTTCCTTTAAACTCTCCCTCACTCCATAATCCCACTGTACCTGAACACACCTGGCTCTCAGACAAACTGATGACACATGAAGCTGCTTTACTTTACCTGGGTCAGGCTGTCCTAATGCTCTGATCGATGGAGCAGCCTGAGCAGAGAGCCTGCAGACACGACTCAGGGCTGAGAAAGACATTGTTAATACACAGTGTGTATTATTATTATTCCTCCTTAGGCTGTTTCGCCTTGTTACTAGTCCTGTAGATTTGCCAACTCATAAGCAAAAAATACATCAAAACAAGAGGATTGATCAAAAAAAATAAAAATAAAATCATCCCATAAGAAATAATGTTAAATCAACATGACCAGAGGTTAAGCCCCGCCCCTCTTTGGGGCCACTTTGCTCCACAATTCCTTAAGTTAGAAACATGATTAAAAGTTTAAACTGGTCTCCAGACTCTGGACTTTACTGGACTAAATGGACATTTTGATCTGTAGACTGGTTTTCATGAAATCCTGTTTAGGTTTGGGGTCATTTTGGCTGGTTTCAGATTTTATAATGGGTGTGTATTACAGGAATGTTGACAGAGTGGTGACATCATCATTAGAGTGGATGACATCATCGTTAGAGTGGTGACATCATCGTTACTGTGGTGACATCATCGTCAGAGTGAAGGGGAACTGGAAAATTATCTAAAAATACAGTTACACACAGCTGATGCTGATTGGCTAATTAAACCTCCAATCAGCTTACTCCTCTGTTCTGATTGGTCCATTCATGTTCAGATATTTTTGACAGTTGAGCCCCTCAACAGGAGACTGGACCTACTAGTACTACTACATGTATTACTACTACCACTAAAATTAATACTACTATATAAGTATTTAATAGTTACTACTGTGTCTCAGACTGGCTATTGGGCTATTTTGTCCTTGTCTCTTTTTCAACGTGTATATCACCCTTGGTCTTGATTGTAGTACTACTACTACTACCAGGTTTCACTGACACATTAAGTATATAGCCTATAGTTCCTTGACAGTCTTCAGTAACTTAATTCATGCCTATAAATGTGTGAAGATGAATCTGTTTGGTTGTCTTCTGTCTCCAGAAGCTGCTGCAGCATGTGGAGGAGAGGATCGTCAGCTGTTTGGCTCATCGCTGCTCCGTCGGCGTCCTCGGAGACGTCAGAGACGCTCAGAGACACATGATCGGTACATCGCATCACTCTGTTCACGTGTTTCATCGCTCACAGCTGACGTGATGGTCGTGTCTCCTCTGTCCTCAGACAGCGTCCGTCCTCTGCTGTCTCTGTCTGTCCAGGAGCAGCTCTCCACTCCCTCTGCCTCCTTCCAGTTGACCTATGACCTCGGCCTCGCCGCCCTCTGTGCAGATTTCCATGAAAACATCGAGTTCCAGTTTTCTCTGGGCTGGACCGCCCTCGTCACCCGCTTCATCGGGGTGGCCAACGCCAAGCGAGCGCTGAGCAGCTCCGACCCACGACTGCAGGTGTTTCCATCATGTTCAAGGCTCATTTTAACGGTTCAGATGTTTAAACAGAGATGTGGTCGTTGAAACGTTCGTCTGATTTTCTGCAGGATAGCTCCGCCTTTAAGGATGAGATGGTGGTTTCCGCAGCGACAGGTCTGGTCTCCGTCACCTCCCAGGCGTCCATGACAGTGCTGGTGGCCGGTGGAGTGGTGCGTCCTGTTCATCCTTCTGTGTCTAACAGGTTACGGGCTGCTCCTTTAAACGTCTCAGGTGTGTCTGTCCCGCAGGTGTGGCGTTTGGTGGGCTGGCGCGTCGTCGCCCTCTCTCTCTCTCTGTACGGCCTCCTCTACCTGTATGAGAAACTCACCTGGACTGACGCCAGCAGAGAGCGTGCTCTGAAGCAGCAGTTTGTGGAGCACGCCGCCCACCGCTTGAGAGCCGTCATCCCTGTCAGCAGCTCCACCTGCAGCCAGCAGGTGTACAAGTAAGACCCCGCCCCCTCTGATTGTGTTTGCTCAAAAAAGTAAATTCAGTCATCATCTCCTCAGATGAAGCTTCTTCCTCTTCCAAAACATTTCTGGAGCTTTACAGTAAAATGGCGTCGCAGCATTCTGCTAAACACCTGAAGAAGAAGGAGGCTAGTTTAAAAAACAAACATTAAATTACTCCATAAAGCTTGTATGTGATCCAAGGATCCAACACTGATCTGGAAAGACGTTATTTACACCCTTTTATAGACCAAAATCTTTGCTGTAGCCTTGAAGCTAAATGCGTTAGCCTGTGTTACCCTAAATGAGTTTACTGCTAGACGAGGTCAATGACCTCTGCTACCTGGAGGTTACATCTCCGTCACGTTCATGTCGTCAGTGATTCTGTTTTCCTGTTTGACCTCATGTTTGATCACCTCATTCTCTCACCTGAGCTTCTCCAACCATCTGTCCACCTGGACCTCACCCCCCCCACCAGTCTAGTTTGTGTTTCATCTGCTCTCATATGTCTGCTTTACACTCACCTGTTGTGTTTGTGTCGGAGGGAGCTGATGTCCACGTTCAGCCGTCTGACTCAGAGAGTCAATCTGAGTGAAGCTGAGCTGGAGGGAAACATCCGACAGCTGAGCTTCAGGATCCAGAGACTGGAGAACATCCAGAGGAGGTCCAAGGCCTTCAGGTCAGCCTGTCAATCACACCGATCCATAATAACCATTTACACCTTCATTGTTCTACGCTGAGGTCAGTGATAAGAAATAAAGTATATAAAACTATACACAATACAGCTTTTTATTTTATTACCAAACCTGCATAAAGTGCTGGAACAGAAAAGGTCACTGAACACATACCAACATGTTTGATGTGAACCCTCTGAGGTCTGAGGATGCGCTGCTGTGTTTGTGATAAATGTTGTTGACATTATCAGTTCAACTTATCTCTTCACTTCATAATTAATAATCAAAAAACCATATTACAAAATGTCATTTTAGACTTTTATTCTACATTTATCTATTTTATTCAAATATTCCCCTTCTTCTGTCAACTTTACTTTGATAAAGGTGTGTAGAAGAATTCCCAAAATGTCAGGGTTTGTGAGATACAATCCATTTTCATATAGACCACTATAACACTGAGTATTATGTTGTATGGAAGCAGCTTTAAAAGGTGGATTTAAAAGGATATGTAAAAACTGAAATGGGTTGAAAATCTGACTTTAGATCAGTTTTTTAACAGATTGGGTCCTTTAGATGGTCTGAAATGTGATTATTGTATCGTTTTAAACACGTGGCCTTAATAAGACTGTAAAGTCATGTATGAAGGGATTGTGGGGATGTTGCAGGTGTTGATGAAGGCTTAGAATATAAATGTATGTGTAAACACAAACCAATAAGAATCAGTTCTTAATGGATGCAGTGACTTTTAGTGACTGACAGCAGCTGTGTTTGTGTTTCAGGAACAGAGCCACAGAGCTGGAGACTCAGCTGGAGGCTTTCTCTCTTCAGTACCTGCAGGGAAACTGAACAGCTGTTGGTGGGCGGTGCCCCCCCGCTGGTCGACTCTGTGTTCACATCAGCAGCCTCTGTTCTCAGATCAGATCTGGTTTGAGTCCCGTCCTCCTGGTGATGTGAACGCAGTAGAACTGGTTCCTCACAGCAGCATCGTTGATTCTCACTCATCAGTTTTAGCAGCGTTTTAGCGCTGATGTGACAGAATCATGTATTCAGTGTAAAAAAAAACAAGAAAAGATCCTGAAAGTCATTAAAGAGAAACTCTAATATCAGAACATGAGTAAATGTTTGGGTCTTAAAATACTGAGAAAACTTCAAAAAATAAAGATTTACAATCCTAAAATATTTTCTAAAGAATGACTTAATATGTCAAAATAAAAACAATTTCAATCAACAGCCTGTCACTAGAATGATTTAATGTTTTGGTAGAAATGTTCCAAATGACCAATCAGTGATCAATGAATTAAAGTTATTCATTCAGTTTGATTAATGAGCAGCTGTTTTCATTAATCAATAAAACCCTGACGTGTGAATGAACTCAGATCAACTCACGAGCTTTTTGTCGCAGCTTGCATCTTCATCACACAGTCTTCATCAGCAGGCTGACACTGATGACTGTGATGCTGGTCGTACATCAGACATCAGTCTGTCTGCAGGTTATTGATCATGTGTTTGTGATGTTATTGTGTCATTAAAGGTTAACTTTAACGTGTCTCATGTTTTTGTTTTAACCATCAGACATCGGTCAGAAGAGCAGGTAGATCGACAGGTGAGCAGGTAGACAGGTAGACTCTAGGGCAGACAGGTGGATGGATCCATTCCCTCTGTAGAAGCCGATCTTAAAGTTGATCTAATCTTGAATCAGATGAAGGTAAGAATGACAGCAGCGTCCTCCAGTGACTGAAACCTGTCACTGCTGATCTGAGGTCAGCTCCTCCTCCTTTCATCAGTCCGAAACCTTCAACATCAAACATCAACACATCTGACTTTTAATCAAGGATCTGACGCTAACCTTTATTCCATATTATGACGTCTATTGTTGATTTGTAGAATAAGAAATCTTTACAAATGATAAGAAATGAGGGTTTTTCAGGTTCAGTCATTTAATTTCTAAAATATCAGTTTACATGCGATTATGGTCTGTATACAGAAACAGAGACATGAAGCTGCATCTCATCAATCAACCAATCACATCCCATGAAGGTAAAACCTCACAATACTGTAACATGTACATATGTACTCTGCATGTTAATGTACATATATACATGCTGCGTATTTGGCTGTACTGCTCATTTACAGACGGATAAAAACACAGGTGTCAGTTTTACTTCCTTATATGAACCTTTCAAACCGAAGCCGCCTCTGAATCTGTGGCTCAGTTTCAGGATGTCGTCCTGAACCGTTTGTGAATCTTCTCGTCAAACAGCATCAGAACAAATTGTTCTGTAGGCCTACTTGCCAAGATTTAAAGTCTTAGAACAGGAAATATGAGATTAATTAAGTTGTTTTAAAAGTTAATTACTGTTTCTTTTATCTAGCAGCAGCGTTTTGAGTCTTCAGATGTTTAAATGAACCTTTGGTCCGAAACCAAACCTGTGACTGAAGCATCCGTTAAAATACTGAATAAATATGAAAGAAGTACATTATCTATCTATATACTGTATATACATGAGTTTTACTAGTCTGGATATTCAGGTTAAAATGTGATTTTAATATTTGACGCTGTTTGACTAAAGCAATGTTCATTGTTTTGTGCATCAAGCAGAGAAACTGCTGCAGGTTTGAGTTGTTGTCAGAAGATTCACCTGAGAGGAAGGAAGTGAGAAGAGACACTGCCAGAATAAAAGCATGTGGCAGGAAGGATGACAGAGAGAAGAAGAAACAGGAAGGAAGTGAGAAGAGACACTGCCAGAATAAAAGCATGTGGCAGGAAGGATGACAGAGAGAAGAAGAAACAGGAAGGAAGTGAGAAGAGACCGTCAGAATAAAAGCATGTGACAGGAAGGATGACAGAGTGAAGAAGAAACAGGAAGGAAGTGAGAAGAGACCGTCAGAATAAAAGCATGTGACAGGAAGGATGACAGAGAGAAGAATAAACAGTCAAACAAACACCTGTGAACAGGTAGCAGCACAACAAGGACCTGGTGAGTCTTCTGTTCCTGGTAGGGGACGGAGAGAGTACTACAGAGTACTACGGAGTACTACAGAGTACTACAATCACATGTTCAGTCCTCTGATCATCAGTGGGGACAGTTCATGGCTTTAAAAGTTTAAAGGGATATTTATTGATGTATCAGCTATATTAAAGCTAAGCTAAGCTAATGTTATATACGATATGAAAACAAGTTTAAGGTTAAATAAAAAAAATCCTTTCACACTCTGGGTCCTATTTAATCGATCTACAGCTCGTGGTCTCAAGTTATTGGTTCATGTTCATTGGGGCGTGTCCAACTCCCTTTTACTCATAAAATGGTGCACAAGACACAAAGTGGTTATATTTAGTCTGTTACTATTCATAGGTGTGTTTTAACATGAATTCAACCAATCAGAGTTCATCTCCCTTTAAAAGCAGCTGTGTCTCACCTGCAGCATTGTTATTAAACCAGCATCACTGGTCTTCACAGAGGGACAGGTATGTGGTCCTGGTGGACCCTCTGCCTCCACCGTCCCCCAATCCTCTGTCCCATCAACAACTCCATCTGACTGTATATGAGCAAAGTCAGCCATATTTAACTGAGGAGGAGGAGGAGGAGGAGGAGGAGGAGGAGGAGGAGGAGGAGGAGGAGGAGGAGGGCTGCTGCTCCTCCCTGTGTGTAACAGGTCTAATGATGAAGCTGATCACAGTCTGCACTCCGACAGGATCTAATGTTAATGAATGTTCTGTGTTCTTCTACACATCTTAAAGGTCCCACACAGTCCAGGTTCACACAGTGAAACAGTCCAGGTTCATACAGTGAAACAGTTTTGATTAGAACAGACGTCCTCCTGATAAATCCTGAGGCTCCACAAGAGGTGACGTCAATAAGGGACGTCAATGAGGGAGGAGCCTCTAAATCAGAGACAATCATTGGTTCAGGTGGATGAAAATGTGATGATGTCAGAGCTGATCAGTGCATCACTAGTGTGTAACCATCAGAGTGTACATCATAAAAATACTGCAGCTTTGACTTTAGAAGTTTTTGTTGGTCATTGGTTCAAATCACTTTCTGCTGCCTCAAGATAGCGATGATCCAACAATGCTGCTGACCACACCTCATTTAACATCTGATCACACCTCATTTTAACACCTGACCACACCTCATTTTAACACCTGACCACACCTCATTTAACGCTTGACCACACCTTATTTAACATCTGATCACACCTCATTTAACGCCCGACCACACCTCATTTTAACACCAACACTGACATGAACACACAGATGGACACAAGAAAAGTGTAGGTGTGAAAATGACAACTGCGTCAGTCGGACCCTGGCGATGACACTTTGCGCTGAGCTTGAGATAGAACCCTTAGTGTGAAACTTTTGTGTTTTTGCATCGAGACTGGAAAAAATATTGGACTGAATTTGCCAAGACGACTGTTTAACATGGAAGAGGAGTTTGTCTGAACAGCAAAATAAAACAGATGCTTTATATTAAATAAATAAAGATAATATGTTTAGAGTAATCTAACAGCCCTCAAATTGTCTTGTGATGCTGACCTGTGGTGGTTTCACTCTAACACAAGTTGTTGCAGTGATGTACACATCAGGTGTGTCACTATGCTGTGACATCACAGCTTAAACTCTGAATGGCTTTCAAAGTCTGAATTTTAAAAGTGAGCCGAGGAGCCCTGAACAAACGAAGCTTCTCTGATCTAAAGTGTTCTGACAGGAACCTAAAGGGTTGTGCTCTTATTGATTTTCCATCGTCGTCTCTTTGGTTTTAAACCACCTGCAGGCCACTGTTGCCAGGAGACAACGAGGTCCAGCCAGGAGACCGCGTCCGTCATCACATGTCACACATGTCGAATGCCCTCATCAGCAGGTCCAGGTCCCCGGTGTTGGCAGCCTGGAACAGTTCCGGTCGGTCCATCATGGAGATGGCAATTCGCAGGGCGGCCCAGATGTTGGCTGACATCTGCTGGTGGCTGCAGCGCTGACTCCGCCTCTGCTGGTTTAGAGCCGTCAGGAAGTTACTGACCGCCTCCCTGCAGGACAAAACCAGGACCAGGTCAGACCAAGGCCAGGGTAGACCAGGACCATGTCACACGAGGACCAGACAAGGACAAGCACAAGGAACGGGTCAGACAAAGACCAGGAACCGGCCAGATCAGGATGAGGACCAGGTCAGACTAGATCAGACCAAGACTATGATAAAGCCAGACCAGGACCAGGACTGACCTGGATCTTGACCAGGACAGACAAGGACCAGATCAGCCAGGACCAGGTCAGATCAAGAACTTAACCAGGACAGACAAGGACCAGGTCAGACCCAATCAGAGTGTGTTGATCAAACTCTTAATGGCTTAGTTATACTGTCAGTTAATTAATCAATATGTGATGAGTCAGCTGATTGTGTCACCTGTGAGCTCCCAGGTTGATGCAGCTGATCCCTAGGTTGTATCTGGACCGGATGAATCCGGGCTGCAGCTCCAGAGCTCTGGTGTACGCCTCCACCGCTTCATTGCTGCGGTCTCCGTTTGCCAACGTCGCACCCAGACGGTTCCACAGCAGGTAGTCCTGAGGACAGCCATGACATCATCAGACTACAGCCAAGAAGAGGGTCCAATTAGACCTCCGACATCTCCGTACAATCATGTTAGCGTGTTCACTGTCACCAAAATGATCCCAACATCATCAGCCTGATAAATCATCAGCTGAAGGGTCGGGTTGATGGACAAAGCCTCTGATTGGCCAACAGACTCCACTAGAGAATCATGGGATTAGCAACAACAAGAATATCAGTTTGCGCGAAAGAATAATCGATCAATAATCCATGAAAACATAAAAGTGTCCGGTTTATAATTCGGCATCATGGTTAGCTTCTGGACAACGAACAGATATTTACCGTTAGTAACGTGACGTCGTAGACGACATCGTTGACCCCAGAGTTAATGACTATGGAGTCCAGTATGTCAGAGTGTTGCTACCGCTAACGTTAGCTCATCTTGTTTCTAGGTTAGGAATCCTTCAGTGTTCATCGTTCACCAGGTTTTTACTGACAGCTGAATTATCCACAGAATAAACCTGGTGGTTAAAACCAGTAAAAACACAGAATAAACCAGTTTAACATTAAAAATATTTTTCAGCAGACACAAGATGTCTGGGGGGGGGCTGTGAGCTGCCGCCAACGGTAGCTAAGCTTGTTTCCCTGATAACTTAAGATTCAGACTTCTCATGACTAAAATCGCTTTCTAGCAATATTTCTATTTCTATCTCTGTGATAAACGTGGCAGAAATGTGGTTTAAACACAGCTGGAATCTGTAGACTCTCTGACAGCTTCAGGGTTTGTTTGTTTATTAAATACGACCTGTGTGTTACCTGCGGTCTGACAGACAGCGCTGCAGTGAAAGCCTCCACAGCCTTGTTAAAGTCTGAGCTCAGGTTGAAGAGGACTCCCAGTCCGGTCTGCAGGTCCGGATCCACGCGATCCACATTCAACAGAGCCGCGTCCTGGAACAGGAGCAGCACCTCCTGCAGCTCACAGCTGCACACAACCAGATGGTTTGTCAGTGGTTTGATTGGTTTGCATCATCAGAACTATTCTGCTCAGTTAAAGCTTTAGTGGACAGGTCAACTACAACTCCCAGAGTTCTTTGCTGTGAGAATCATCCAATGAAAAGATTCAGATGGTGACGTTTGATGTTTTAATCTCATTAGATAAATCCACAAATGAAATCATGCACATAACTGTGACATCACAGCTCTGGATGGAGTTGTTTCTATAGTAACAACAGCTGAGACTCATGGGTACTGTAGTCTTTAGACCAAACTGATGACCACAGTGATCCAGAACTCTGCTGTACTTCATACCTGACAGGTGTGCGGGGGCCCCTGCGAGGCGTGGCTGTGGAGCCCTGCAGCGGGCTCCTGCTGTCCAGGACCAGGTGTTTGTACCGGGGGTTGTGGCGGATCCAGCGCCGCAGGGCATCACAGGCCTCCCGCTGCATGCTGCTGTTGGTGAAGCTGACTGCGAGCGCCATGAGAGCCGGCAGGTTGTTGGGGCGGAGCTCCAGACACCTGCAGCAGGTGATGCGGGTTAGCCTCTCTTTGTTAGCAGCAGCTAAACTCAGACTGAGGGATGTGGGGTTTGTGTATTTTATGTTTGTAGTCTTGTAATGGACCGATTCATCCAATGAAAAACATTTAAATACAAAGAACAGTTTCCTGTTACTTATTACTGTGATGCTTCCAGTAATGAGTGATAATGTATTTCAGGTACTGGGTGTCAGGTGTTGCTGTTCTTACCTCTGCAGTGACACAATGGCGGCCTGTTCATTCTCATTCTCAGCCTGAGTCATTCCTAAAAGCTGCCAGGCCTGAAAACACATGAAGAGTGTTTTGTAGAAACCTGATCAAACATTCAGTGGTTTAAATCAGTTTAAATCAGAGGCTCATGGGTAATGAAGTTTTTAAGAAAAATTGTAAATAATTCAAACTGGTTGTCAGAATATAAAATAAAATGCTGACTTTCTATACTGACAAACATCGAGATTATCAGACACAAAATAAAATTGTTGTTTGCTACAACCTGATCCAAACTTCGTTTTTCTTGCTGTTTTCCAGGATTCTTACAGTATCATTCAGATGAGTGTTTGGTTTGGTCTGACCTGGAGGAGACATGTTAACTTAAATGTGACCTCAGAGTCATGGGGATCCTGTAAGATGGCGGCCTCCAGCAGCAGGACCGCAGCGTTCAGGTCTCCCTCCCGAGCTTTCTCCTGCCCCTCGGCGAAGGCATTGGACCAGTCTCTGTATGGGTTGTTGGTGTTGAAGTAGTAACCCTGCACAAAACAAAAACCACATTATCTTTGTTTATCATGGACCAGTATTGTAGCTTTGTCCAGATCAACATGATGTGTGGAGTTCCCCAGGGCTCAATCCCCACCCCATTTTATTTACCATTTACATGCTTTAATCAGGCAAAATCATTCAAAACAATGAAACTATTCAGGGCTTTCATTAATTATTACTTGTTATAATCAAGTTATCTGCCGGTATTTGTTATACTTGACATTTAGTTTGAAATTATAGGTTTGTTTCTGCTTCTTTTTCTTTCCACTCAGCTGCTCTGCTGTCATTGCCAGAAAAGAAGTAACTGAAAATGAAAATTGTAATATTACTGCTGTAAGATTCATGTAGCACGTTCACATAGGCGTGCTGGTGATGAATGGCTGCTCTGCAATGGTTCAAACCACTGATCAGGATACATCAACTTTTAAGAGTGATGTGTTTGCGTGTGAATTATTTCAAAAGTGGAGTCATATTGAAATAATTCATTGAGAGACATCTTATGGTGCTTTCATACCTTCCTCATCTGATCCAGACTTTCAGACTTTTTAGTTTGAACCAGACCAAAATTGCAGGTGTGAAACCTTCCGGGACCAAGGTCCCGATCTAACAGCTGGACTTTTTGTCCAATAAAAAGAGGTGGTCTCGGTCCAGATCAAAGTGAACCACAGTTCGGTTCGTTTACAGTGTGAAAACAGTTTCCTGGATGGTTTGGACTTTTAGACCAATTACAGGAAGTTACAGCAGGCTAAAAGGTCAAAAGGAGCCGCGGTAGCACATGGGGAGAGGAAGAGATGTGTCTTTATGCTAATGTGTGGAAAAATGCATCAATAATAAATCACTAGTGACAGTTCATCTGTTGAAACAGGCCCCCACTCAGCTGACTGGTCTCTCCTGAAACGGAGTTAAGGCACAAAGTATAGCTCCGCCTCCTTAGCTGTCTGTGACTGTAGAATCTTTGCACAACGAGGAGATTCATTCAGTAAATTCAGACTAGTCTTGAGTCTTATGTCATTATAATAATAGCATAGAGGCAACAATATGAATCTGTTCATTAATTTTTCTACATTCAAATGTAAAGGTTTATCCCCCCCCCCCCCCCCCTCAATGATGACAGGATGTAGGTATATAGTGCAACCATGTCCATTTGACTCTTTAACTTTTGTCAAAAATAAAATGACTTTCGACTTAGAGAAAGAAAACAAGGTATTTTTATGTAAAAGTCAAAGAAAATGGTCCACAGGTAAAGTTATCTATGATGTCTTATTGTCTCAATATGTGGTGTAATGCCTCTAATATATTTGTTACCACATCAAAATTATTGAAGCTTTTTAACAAACAGGAAGCAACACAGATGTGATGTCATGCAGGCGCCCCCTGCTGGTTGAATCATGTCACTATCAGACCTCTATGGAGTGAAACAGAGGCTCAGGTCTAATATTTCACATTAATGGTTCAGCATTTCACTGAACACCAGAAAAAGACAGAATCCATCTGGTCTCTCAATAACAATAAGGACAAAACCATTGTGCTGCTGCCACCGACACACAAAGGCAGGTCACATGACCTGTGAAATATGACTGTAGCACGAACCCAGAGAACATGTTGGAGCGACATGCTGCAGTCAGACAGATGGGTTTATTGGCCTGGTCCACTTTGAACACACTGAAGAGACACAGAGGAGGGAATTTGTCTCTGAGCTGTTGTGCAATGTCTGTCTGAAAGTTGCTTATGTCGCCTATATTTAGTTACACTGAACAAAACAATGCCTGCATAATGTCCTTCCAAATTCAAAATAGCATGCTGGCACTCCAGAAGCAAAAGAGGCGTGACAAATTTTATAACTAAATAATAACATGACAAAAACAATCGTTCAGGGTTCCGGTTCCGGTTCCGGTGAACTGATCCTTAAAGTGTTGACGACAGTGTAATGGAGCCAGAACGTCTCGGCTTCAGCAGAAGTGAAAGAAGTAAATAGATGAATTATTGATGCTATGGTAATAAACATACAGAGACATTACATTGACATCACGGTTCTGTCAACCTGTCAACGCTGAACCAGAATCAACAACAATCCAAAAACACTTTCCTCCAATTCGCATCTGAAAGATTTGATCTAAAAAAAACAAACAAAAGAGGAAATGAGGATCAACAGAACAAGAGAAGAAGAAAAAAGACAGGATGTGTTCGATACGTGTGAACAGATGTTTGATAACCCGTCAGCATCACCTCTGTCAGCATCACCTCCGTCACCACGGTGATGTAACACCTGAGCGGAGGAGGGATTACTGCAGGATTACAGAGGAGCTGATCTCAGGTCAGAGAATTAAAACTGAAGATTAAAGCTGACAAACATTCATCTCAGTGATAATCGGTCATATTTATAGCTGCATCTCCTCTGGTTCAACCCAAAAGGACCTGTACCAGGCAGAAATGCATGCTGGGAGTGTGTTTACATTAAAGTGTGGAAGTTAAAAATGACGGAGGAGAAACACAGGTTAAAATAAACAGGAACAGAAACACGGACATGTTTTAAGGGCGCAGGGGTCAAAGGTTACGTGGAGAGCCAGGTTTTGACCTCACCTTCTCAGCAGGTGAGACGGTGGGCGGGATCGGACCCTGATCCTCAGACTCCTCCAGCCAGTTCCTCCGAGCTAGCTCCTCCCACTCGGCCTGCATCTTATCCCAGAACTCTGTGTCCGACTGAAACACAGCAACACGCTCATGAACACAGGGTACTAGGTTTCCCATAATGCAGCTGGATAACAGCCAGTCTGTCAAACGGCACATGGATGAGACTGAACTGATTTAAACGGCTGTATGGTTCCTCATCTTCAGAGTGTGAAGCTCTGTGATTTGCTGTTTATTAAAGTGGTGCACGTTGGGATTCGTAGTTTTGATTCCACCTGCTTCCTGTAGCTTTGACTTTTCTAACAGAGTTGTTCGTCTTTTGTTTCATGATGATGATAAACTCTCCTGTTACTGCAGGAACCTGGAGACTCGGATCATAAAATCACTTCATGCATGAAAATTTGAAATGATGGCGTCGTATTAGTGGAGCTATATTGAGACAAAACAGTTTGATCTTAGATCTTAGTCACTTTAAAAAAAAAAAAAAAATCCATCTGAATGGTACAAATCCTGGTTCTGGGCAGACAAAGTGATTTTTGACATGGTGTCCATGCTGGTTGTAAACTCATGTTTAATGACTTTTCTGTAACACTGGATTGATTGATTGATTGATTGATTGGTTGATTGATTGATTGATTGATTGATTGATTGATTGATTGATTGATTGATTGATTGGTTGATTGGTTGGTTGGTTGGTTGGTTGGTTGGTTGGTTGGTTGGTTGGTTGGTTGATTGATTGATTGATTGATTGATTCAGACACATCTGACCTCTGGATTAAAACACCTGCAGCTAAATTCAGACGCTGTCGGCGGTGATGAAGGAGAGCTTTTAATCAGAGGAGACGCTGTGATTGGATCATTGAGCCGAGCTGACAGGATTGATTGAAGAGCAGAACGACACAAAATTCATCAGCAGGAGAGTCAAATTAAATATGTGATGGAGGAAATCTGCACTTTAATCACTGAGTCGTTAGTTCACCTCTCTTCCTCCAGAGATATGAAATGATTCAACCTCCATTATATATCAGGTTTATTGGTCAAATATATTGACCAGCTTTTAATAACAAAAATAACACAATAACTGTTTAAATAGATCAATACAACAGATATTAAAGTGTTTTTCTCCTTTTCCTGACGACTGCAGTCTCTAAATGATTCGAGTGTCTGTAGAACCCTTTTTTTTTCCTAGAAAGGATCAGAAGTGAGTTTATTGATTGTCCCTGTGCTGCCTTTAAAGTTAAGGCAGAATGTAATTAACTTAATAAGTTCAATAGGTTAAAAGGAGAACCTAGGTTAAAACATTAAAAACATTTGGCCTATTTTCATCGGTTGATTGCTTTGTTGCCACCTGCTGACCACAGGTGGATTTCTTTTAGTTGAGCACATTGTTACCTGTCCACCTGATAGACAGCTGGATACATGTTGCTGCTGAATGTCTTTCTGACACGATTCTGCCTTGGAGACTATGTGTCTGTGAGTAATATGCATAAATATGATGATCAAACATTGCATTTTGTTGAAGGAATGACATGTTAAACTTGTTGTAGCAGTAGAGCTAGCTCTGTTTACTACTTGACTGGACTTGTAGCTGTTGTCGTATATTTATCATTTATGTGCATATGTTAATGTTTTGTACTGATTTATGCTCATATCTGTAATCTTGCAGTTTTACAAAGAAAAGCAAATGAAGACTTCAGTAAAAGACAAGAAAATCCAAACCTTGTGTGTTTATTGAAGAGCTTTTAAGTGTTTACTGACTGTCTAGCTCTGCACAAGAGAAGCACTGCGAGGGCAGTACAGTCCCATCAGATGCATTCTGGGATGTTTGAACATAAGCATTAAAGTCATGCTGCATACTCTAAAACTAGTCTAGTTTACAGCCAAATATTAAAATGTAATATCTATCATAAATAGTAACCAGTAAAACAGTCTGAAGTCCACAAAATAGAAATGATCATTTTTAAAACTTTTCTCAACACTGTCAGATCATGAGAAATAATAATAAAAGGCTGGTCAAAATAAAAATACCAGATAATGGACGACTCATGAATCAATATGAACAACTGGATCCAGATCTGGGACATAATCAATGAACCAGCATGTAGCTGAGATAATGCAGCGTCAGAGTCATTCAATGGATTTATATATGTTTAAAAGGTAAGAAGTTTTATGTGGATGAATCATAAACTACTGATGATAAACACATGATTCCAGATGTAGGAGGAGCTTCACAGGGTCAACCAATCAGCTGTTGTTGTTTTTTTAATTATTGTTGATTCCCCTCTGATAAACAATCGTCTGATTTTGTTTAGTCTGTAAACTATGTTCATACTGTTTTTGTTTATTTTTCTTGTTTTCCAGTTTGGCTCTAATTATCTGATGAGTCACCTCGAACATCTTTTTCATGTCACATTTAATTAAATAAAAATAGAAAAAGAAAACAACGTCTGGATCCAGCGGTTCATCTGAGGACACTGATCTTATCTTTCAGTGTCACATCTGAAAACTGATCCTGAGTCTGATGTTTCATCCTGACAAAGTGCAGCATCATTACTCTGGATGTTCTCGGATCTGTGATCTGCAGCATAGCGACGCTATCAGCAAACATCTGACATTTAACACGTCAAACAACACTGAGAGCTGCTGCTGAAGCAGTTTGACGGGACGAGGACAGAGATACGGTTTTATTACTGTCATCAATAATGTGAAAAGCAACCTGTCTGAAAAACCATGAACCAGTGTGTTAAAGTGATAACTTTAAAAAGACTGGAATTAATGAGGACATTTTGTCAGTGTGTGTGTGTGTGTGTCTGTGTGTGTGTGTCTGTGTCTGTGTGTGTGTGTCTGTGTCTGTGTGTGTGTGTCTGTGTGTGTGTGTGTGTCTGTGTGTGTGTCTGTGTGTGTGTGTGTGTCTGTGTCTGTGTGTGTGTGTCTGTGTGTGTGTGTGTGTGTGTGTCTGTGTGTGTGTCTGTGTGTGTGTCTGTGTGTGTGTGTGTGTCTGTGTGTGTGTGTGTGTCTGTGTGTGTGTGTGTGTCTGTGTCTGTGTGTGTGTGTGTGTCTGTGTGTGTGTCTGTGTGTGTGTGTGTGTGTGTCTGTGTGTGTGTCTGTGTGTGTGTCTGTGTGTGTGTGTGTGTGTGTGTGTGTGAGAGTGTGTGTGTGTGTGTGTGTGTGTGTGTGTGTCTGTGTGTGTGTGTGTGTGTGTGTGACCTCAACAGCAGCCTTCGCTCTGACAAACTCGTCCTCCAGAGACTCCTTTCTGGCCAACAGGGAACGAGTCCGTCTGCGCTGTCTGGATGCTCCGCAGTCCTGAACACACAGAAACAGGAAGGTCAGCTGTCAGAGACAGGAAAGACAAAACCACCAGAAACCTCATCAAATTAAACTTGACCTGAACTTACTCTAGGAGATGCTCCATTATCCCAGGCTCCCTGAACTACACAGGTTGGTTCAGGTTGCTTTTTGTGTGAAAAAAAGTGTTCTCAGTTACATAGTACTCACAGTACTTACAGTACACAATCGGGATGAAGTACTGCAGTATAAATGTCGGGTCTTAAAGCAGAGACGTTCCAACGTTTTGACGTAGAAGTGGAAAAATATCAAAGTAACATTTAAGTCTTCCATCGGCAGCTTCTATCGTTTCCTGCTAACTTTTTAGCCGTACTGCTACGTACAGCCAGCCAGTCGTTCTCCCTTTACAGACAGTTGGGCTGTCGCACATATGCAAAATGTTTTTTTTTCACTTTTTTAATGTTTTATTTTCAGTTTTATATTCAAAACAAACATAGACAGAAAACAGCAACAAAAACTAAAACTAAAAAACAAACAAAACAACACTGCCAGATATATTGGTAAATAAATGGTTCACAGCAGTTTTCAGGACATTGCAGTCGAGCAAATTTTTTTTTTTTTATATAAATGAAACACCCCCCCCCCCCCCCCCCTTTTTTTTTATCCAAAAAGAAAAAGAGAGAGAAAAAACGAAAAAAAACAAAACGAAACCAAAAAACAAAAACAGGGCATTTATATGTTTTCTTTTTTATGTTTTCTTTTTTTTTTGCATTACACTCCTGACCTGTGTTGATGAGATGAAGTTGAGATCATCGAAGCTGTGGACGTCCAAGGAGTTCTTTGTCAGAGGATCCGTTTTAAACTCTGCAGACCTGAAGAACAAAAACAAACCGGTTGGTGTTAAAACTCCATCAGATTAGTCAGATTAAGGGTCTGACTTCATTAGCATCTCAGAGAAACATCCAGGACAGACCGTCTGAACATGTTTCTCCATATTTATATGATGTGATGTCTGCACGTCTGCAGCCAAAGCTGCAAATGAGGCATCAACAACTTCATGACATCATCATGTAATTAATTAGCTAGTTGGATAAGCTGTTGTTGGGGATAACTGGGTTCTTTTCACTGTCTTGGATGATTTTAACTTAGCATTTCTAATAGCATTGGCTTCAACACACAGACACTGACTGACTGTGGCTGTGTGTTGAAGCTAACGCTAATAAAGCATTGGACAGAGCAGTTGAATCCACACACTCTGTGTTTTATGGGTTTAGTTACCACAGCAGTTCACTGGAGGAGTGGTGGGAGGTGCATCTCTTCTCGCATCGCCTGCGTCCTCCATCCACCACATCCAGGTTGACCTCATCCCATTTGTCCAGAGGAGACGACAAACTGACTGTTGACACGACAACAACACGATGTGATCAGAGACAAACTAGAGAAGACTTCAAGAGGTAACTAAACAACAAAAAAGATGCAGGTTGTCATAAAAACAGGAATTATTATTAATGAAAACATCAAATGTTCACGAGTTTCATTCAAATCAATCTGCAGAATAAATCTTTGTTTCATGTTTATAAAAAAACTGAAACAGGAAGTTAAATGCTCATCACAGTAAAAGCTCAGATTAAAGTCAGCATCCAATTGTTTTTACTCTCAACTGACTGAGTTCAGAGCTTTTAACTGGATGAACATCATGAGGACAAACATCTAAAAACAACAGTAAAGACACAGCTGTGACATCAAAGTACGGCTCAGCTAGTTTACATTAAAAGCACAACGTTGTTTACAGACTAAAAACCCCTCTGATCTGATGGTTGATGATGATGATGATGATGCAGACCACTCGTCATGACGGCGGCCTGTGACGATTGCTTTGTATTTCACTGGTTTTGCAGTTTATGTTTCAGTGTTTATGATATCAGTAATTTACCCTTCAGTATCGAAAGCTACGGTGGCCTAGAGAAGTCATTTTAAGAAAACACATGCAAACAGAGAAAAAAAACAAACAAATACAAAAAGAATTTTGTCAATTTGTGAATACATTGAAACGCTCTGCAAATACACACAAAACAACCAAATCCATGAAGTGTACAGAAAAAAACACGACAGTAGTGTCTCTAGAGGGCGATAGTGCTGAAAACGGCACTGTGTGACTCATGAAATGAATCGTCTCCTCTCGTTTCTCTCATTTCTTAGCTTGTACTTCTCAGTTCCTTTCCTCACCTCCTCTCCTTGTTTTGTAGTCCCTCCCACCTGAGATGCAAGTGGAAGGGGGTGAGGAAGATACACAAGGAGGAGGAGGAGTCACGGCAACAGGCCTTTAACATAATGAGATGTCAGACTCTCTATCTCGTCTGGCTGCTGCTGTAGTTGATGCTGATATGTTACCAAACCTCCACATCCAGCATAGCAACAGAGTCATTGCATTGAGAGTGTCAGTAACAACTTGTGGAGTTCCTCAGGGCTCTATCATTGGTCCGTTGTATTTTCAATCTGAAACATTATGAGCTTTAATAAACACGATTATGTTCATTATCTGTCACATGCTTGCTGTGTGTCGGTTTAGTCTGCAGTACCCGAGTCCAGCGAGATCCTCTCAGGTGTTCTGGGACTCGTAGGCAGGTGCTCCACCTCAACCTGGATCAGCTCCGTCTCGTCGGGTCTCGTCCGATGTCGAGGGCTCCTCGAGCTGCCGTTCCTCCTCAGAGGGCTCTTCCTCTGCTCCTTGTGGCTGCTGCTGCTGCTGCTGCTGCTACCACCATTACTGCCCCCACTGCCCTCCCCCGGCTCACTGAGGTCCACCAGGTCCAGAGCTGTGGACAGAACTGTAGGACGGCAGGCCAGAGGGTTAAAATCTGCATCAACAGTAGTCGACCTCAACCTAATAAGAGGTTTGTTATAAATCTCCTTCTACATCACACCAGCTGTGTCTGATTGGATGGTGAACAGCATTTGAATCGACTCTTAACTCTTACACTATGGCAGATGGTTTGGTTTGCTGTGTCATAAAAACTACAGATTTCTGGGTGTCCTTTAAATGTCATTATCAAACTGGGAAACACGATGCCATCGTTTGATCTCCATTTGAACAAACAGATGAAATTTCAGCCGTTCAGCTTCTGAGATTTTTTTTTCTAAATACAGAAACAAACAAAAAGAGCAAAGAGCCTGTTTAGGAGCCGTAATGAATGTGAGGAGGAGGACAGAGCAGACAGGAGGAGCAGGAAGGTCAGAGATGTTCATTAATGACTGGTATACCTGCTGAGTCGGAGGTGGCAGATGGGCACAGAGGAGGATGGAGGGCAGCAAAGGACACAGAGTTAGAGGAAACAGATCGGAGAAGAGAGGGGGGGAAGTTATGGAGGAATCACAACAACAACAACAACAAAAGAAGGTGACAGAGAAACATAAAAGAAAAATGAGGCCAGGAAGTTTATTGTGCAGTGAAGTGATTTCTGATGTTAACATGGAACTGAGGAAACTTCTTCCAGAGACATTATTTACTTTTATACCATCTGGGAGGGTGGAGGGTGGAGGGTGGAGGATGGAGGATGGAGGATGGAGAATGGAGGATGGAGGGTGGAGCAGTGAGAAGATGGATGGATGTAAAACAGCCACCTGAGCAGGGTGAAGGGATGAAGAGGAGGTGCTGATGAAGCAGAAGTGGATCCCTGCTGAGCTGTGGAGCATGGAGGGGAGTAATTAGCTGGAGTCTACCTGCTGTGTTTGAGGTGAGGGGCCGGGTGGAGGGGGCTTCACTCCGGGTCTCCGACAGGAAGTCATCAATGGATGGGCTGAGCAGGGGTCGACTCTCCTGCTGCTCCCGGACCAGCTGGAAACCAAAAAACAGCAGCATCAGAGACTAAAGAGACCAGAATTACAAACCAAAAGCAGCAGAATTAGAAGTTTGTGTAGATTCTCAGTCATCCAGGTCATAATAATCCCTGAAGGTTGATTCAGAAGCAACTGGACTTCTTTTCTTAGCTTGAAGACGTTTCACCTCTGATCTGAGAGGCTTCATCAGTTCTAAACTGTTGGTACGGGGTCAGGATATTTATCCTCTGTGAAACGTCTTCAAGCTAAGAGAAGAAGTCCAGTTGCTTCTGAATCAACCTTCAGGGATTAACAGATTTATATATTAAAACACCAGATTTAGACATTAAAACACCAGATTTATACATTAAAACACCAGATTTATACATTAAAACACCAGATTTAGACATTAAAACACCAGATTTATACATTAAAACACCAGATTTATACATTAAAACACCAGATTTAGACATTAAAACACCAGATTTATACATTAAAACACCAGATTTATACATTAAAACACCAGATTTAGACATTAAAACACCAGATTTATACATTAAAACACCAGATTTAGACATTAAAACACCAGATTTAGACATTAAAACACCAGATTTAGACATTAAAACACCAGATTTATACATTAAAACACCAGATTTAGACATTAAAACACCAGATTTAGACATTAAAACACCAGATTTATACATTAAAACACCAGATTTAGACATTAAAACACCAGATTTAGACATTAAAACACCAGATTTAGACATTAAAACACCAGATTTAGACATTAAAACACCAGATTTAGACATTAAAACACCAGATTTAGACATTAAAACACTAGACTTAACCAGAGTTGAACCATCTATGCTCGCACCTATTGTGTTCAATAAAGTTAACCTAATACACAAGAGGCAAGATATAATCTGAGAGACCTGCAACAGTGAGTTCCCCGACTTTTAGATGTTTGTTACAAAAGTGATCCAGGTAACAAATGTGTTTGAAAGAGGTTTATGTGACACAGAATTACAATTAAAATTTAATTTTCAATCATGACTTCCAAGGATTATAAAAATGAAGTAATTATTGCTGTTCATTCTGTTAACAATGATGGTCTCATTTTATCCTGTTTTTTCATTTCAATTATTTTAAATTCAAGCTAATCCACCATTAAAAAGACAAGCTTTTATAAACTAAAACTAATGCATGATGCTTCCATAGTGAGTGTTTCCATATTGCACAAAAGAATTGTGATTTTTGCTGCATGCAGCCGACTGACAAACACACATCTGTAGAGATCAGGACGCCTCCAGCCTGCAGGGATGTTTCTACTACATTTAGTTCCCAAGATGCCTCACAGTCCCAACAAACTGCTGCCAGCTCTCCTGAGTTTACAAAGAGGCATTCTGGGAAATGTAGGACATAGAAAAACGTTGAATCCACTGCTTCAGTCTGAGGCCTGATTTAATCTGATCCAAAATCAGTGTGTGTCTGCTTTCCTAATCCTAATCCACACAGCCATGTGTGTCCACATGTCAGCTGGAATAGTATGCAGCTTGTATTTAATCCCATGAAAGAGCACAACAGCTTCACCATCCAGCAGAGAACATTTAGACCTGAACCACCGATCAAATGTCACATCACAGAGACGTCCAGAGAAATGTAAAGACTAAAGACTGTAAGAGAGAGTAACAAAAACAGAACAAAAAGACAGACATGCTAAATAAAACACAAATGATCTCTGATAATGAAATAAATAAAATAATAACAGTAAGAAGATCCTCAACACTGGCAGAATTGGGCTGCTGCTCCTCCCTGTGTGTAACAGGTCTAGTGATGCAGCCGATCACAGTCTGCAGATCCATCAGAAAAAGGATCTGATTAACAGCTGATGGATGCAGGTGATGAAATAATCCATCATTAATGAGGAAAATATTGATGACATCACCTGCAGCAGAAACCAGAAGTGTGTCTCCACCATCTGTGATATTTACCCACAATGCCCAGCAGCTTAACTTCATTAATAATTTAAATCTCTGACAGGATCTAATGTTAATGAATGTTCTGTGTTCTACACATCCTAAAGGTCCCACACAGTCCAGGTTCACACAGTGAAACAGTTTGGAGTAGAACAGACGTCCTCCTGATAAATCCTGCGGCATCACTAGAGGTGACGTCAAATGTCCATGAGAGTGGAGTCTATAAATCAGACACAATCATTGGTTCAGGTGGATGAAAATGTGATGATGTCAGAGCCAATCTGTGCATCACTAGTGTGTGTCAAATCGCTTTCTGCTGCCTCAAGATAGCAATGCTCCAACAATGCTGCTGACCACACCTCATTTTTACACCTGACCACACCTCATTTAACACCAACATAATAACATAACAGCTAATGTAGGACCTCCAAGCCAACCAACCACATAACACCACATTTTATGCTAGCATGCATGCTCGTCACTACACCTGTTTAACAGACAGGCTAACCATGTAGCTTAGCTTAGAACATGTGTGACGTGTTTACGCTCTAAGCTAGCAGCAGTTACTTTTTACCATCCAGTTGGTTCACTCCTGCACAACGTGCAGCAAGGTTTTATCAAACTGTTATCATAATGTTGAAAATTGGATTTTAATTTCCGACTGTTGACTTTTCTGCATGGAGACTTAATCTTTCACCAAAGAATTGTGATACATTACGATTCACCTCTTGTTCTAGCAAACAAGCAAAAAGAAAAAATAGAAAAAGAACAAAAAAGAAAAATCAAAAAAGCGTGGTCGTCATGCCAACCTTGGTTGTCACGGTGAGGAGGGGGTTTCCTTCTGAGGAGGCCTTTTTACCAGGAAGCTCCTTCAGCACCATGGCAACGACCCTTTCCCCTTTCCCCTACAACAGGCAGATCGACAGGGTTCATTCATTCAGTCAGAGGAAACCGATCATTTCCCTACAGCTGACTGGAAAATCTGCAACGAGGCAGCAAGTAGAATAAATGTAAACTCAAAATGATGATGATGACATTTAGAAATAAAAGTAAAGAAACGGAAGTGTTGGTGTCCAACTCCAGTCTTTATTTGTGTTGCTCATATAAAATGTGTGTGAAGGACGAGTTTGTCACGGTAGACTTTGTACAATCCTCAGTCCCATTTGATGTTGTGAGTTTTTCTTTAAATAATAGTGTGATAACTGTGATGAAGACCCACCTCTGAAAACATCAGATGTCTATTAAATATGCAGAGTATGAGTGCCGACCGAGGCCCCAGACCAGATTTCAGATGTATTTAATAAAAAACTGCTCATGCTCATAAACAGCCTCTGATTACTGCTAATCATGGAGCTAAGAGTGACGTGGAATCAGCCAATCATTTAACCAGCATGTTGTCTGGTTGCACCATCGACACACAACACAACAGAAACAGTGTGGAGAGAGATGAGATGAGGAGAACAGGTCAGAATGACCATCTACCCATGAATACAGCTGTTTAGTTCAGGGTGGATATAAGTGAGCGGACTGAGGAGAGTTTATGAGGTTTCGTCCACAGACAGTTTAGGAGGAGGAGGAGGTGTCACTGGTTGCTTCTCAGCCCCTAATGAGTCCGTTAGAAAAGCACAATGAACACAAATATTAAAAAGACGTCACTTAAACAGCACAAACCTCCTCAAGGCAGCTCAGGTCCCCCATCATGTCCCCTCAAACCACCAGTCCCCTGATAGTCTGACCCTCCTCATGTGATCCTGGACCATGAAAACCTGCCCCTAGGATATGGAATTCTAGAAAAACTAGATTTCACTGATGGTGGTTTTCTGCAGGATCTAGATCAGGAACTGTTGAAGGTAAATTTGACCCCAAACTGAATCTGTTTCAGCTACAATCTGATCTCAGGTCAGTCTGGATCATTATTATTATCTGTTATCTCACAGCAGTGAAATAAATTCAAACATTCTGGATCACCAGATCCAGAATATGACCTGGATCCAGATCAGACTCTGTAGATCTTATGATGATGTCATCATGTCATTTTTGTCCAATCATTGTAGACATTATCCAGGAAGTTAGATGATAAAATCTGGTCATTGATCTGGTAAAGAATCCTTTAGAAACATTCTGGATCCAGACGATGATCCGGATCAACACCAGAATCTGATGGACTGATCCTTGGACCTCTACAGAACATTTGTCAGAATCTATTCGGGGCTTTTTGAGGAATCCTGACATACAGACAAACCGATGACTAGAGGTAGACACCTCCACCAAAGCTCAACAATCCTACACAGAGTCTGTTTATCTTTCCCCTCCACAAAGTTTCATCCAAATTTCATGGAAAGCAGTCCCATAGTTTTTGCATAATCCTGAAAAACAAACTGACGGACCAGGTGAAAACATTCCCTCCTGGTCTGAGGTAATTAGATTCATTCAGGGATCAGAAGGAGTTTCATGCTGTTTGTTTTGGACAAAGACACGATAAGTCCTGAACATTCATCGGTTACTCAGACTGGACTTCCTGGATTACTGTCTCCCTGGTGCATAAACAACACAATCGACTACACACACACACACACACACACACACACACACACACACACACACACACACACACACACACACACACACACACACACACACAGACACACAGACACACACACACACACAGACACACACAGACACACACACACACACACACACACACAGACACACACACAGACACACACACACACACACACACAGACACACACACACACACACACACACACACACACACACACACAGACACACACACACACACACACACACACACACACAGACACACACACACACACACACACACACACAGACACACAGACACACACACACACACAGACACACACACAGACACACACACACACACACACAGACACACACACACACACACACACACACACACACACACACACAGACACACACACACACACACACACACACACACACACACACACAGACACACACACACACACACACACACACACACACACACAGACACACACACACACACACACACAGACACACACACACACACACACAGACACACACACACAGACACACACACACACACACACACACACACACACACACACACACACACACACACACACACACACACACACACACACACACACACACACACACACACACAGTATATTCTCTCTGACAGCAGGGAGCACTTAGCAGCTGCAGCTGTAAACCAACAGGCAGCTGGAGGAGAAGTCATTTAGTCTTCATGATCCTTCAACAT
The DNA here is from genome assembly GCA_037577475.1 of Chaunax sp. Z400. Classification (NCBI taxonomy): domain Eukaryota; kingdom Metazoa; phylum Chordata; class Actinopteri; order Lophiiformes; family Chaunacidae; genus Chaunax; species Chaunax sp. Z400. The sequence goes on from CM075198.1 coordinate 1,034,048, forward strand.
ACAGTATTAATACTACGTCTGCACTGCATGCTGGATCCAGTATTCACTCAAAGCAGGACCATTTCTGACAGATACAGTTTTAATCTCAGATCAGTTTAACCTCAGTGAGTCCAAACATTTGAGGATCCAGGATATATTTAGTCTAACTGCTAGCAAAAACACTGGAAACAGGGGGAAACTGTTAGCCAATGCTAGGCATAAACAGCAGAAACATCAATGCAAATTTAGGGAGTTCATGTTATAATGTAGAACTGAACAGTTAATCTAAATATTGTAGATATGACCAACTGTGAGAAAACAGCATTATTTTTATTATTATAAAATACTGCAGAGATGCAGGAGCTACAAATCTATTTATTCACAAAAATAATCACAATATAATGTTTTAAGAAAATCATGTTGCCCTGTTACTGTACCTACAAACAACTATCACATCTAGATTAAAGTTTCTAGATACTGGAGAACAGTCAGAGTACAAAGGTCGAGATAAAGGGATATAATCTAGATAAACAAAGTTTATTATTATTCATTATATGGATCTAGATATGGGAATATAGTCCAGATGCAACGTTCTAGATACAGGGATATAATATAGATAAACAAAGTTTATTATTATTTATTACAAGGGTCTAGATACAGGATTATAGTTGATATACAAGGGTCTAGATATGGGGATATGATATAGATATAGGGGATGTGGTAAAGTTGCAAAAGTCAAGGTGCAGCGATACGATCTACATAGAAATATCTAGATACATGATTATGGATGAGGTGCATGAGGTTTAGATACTAGGATATAATCCAGATCCTGTCTGAGATACAAGAGTCTAAACACAAAGATATAATCTAGACGCAATCATCTCAATTTACAATAGACTCAAGGATCTAGAAGCAAGAATAAGATCTAGATCAAAGTATCAAGATACAAGGTTATTCTGGAAAAATACTGCAAGAAACTACTCTGTAAAAAAAAAAAGGTAAAATGATCAGATTGTGATCATCTGTTCCATTTTTTTTAAACACACTGCTTCTAATTAAATTTATACTAAAAGCCTCCTTCCAGACATCGACCTCCTTCACATCCATAATATTCCGTTATTACATCAGAATATGTATTTTCCACACAAACACAGGTACAGAAGATGAGTCCATCCAGCTGTGGGGTTGAACTGTTCACCTCCTGACGTTCACATGACAGAATAATAAGTGGTGACAGGCGTCTGTTCGAAGAGCCGGACCAGCTGATGGAGTGAAGTCTGCTTCGGTGAACGCAGCAGGCAGGACGACTTGATCAATAAAACATCATCCACAGCTTTATTATTAGCCCGACGTGAACGGTGGTGGAGGGATGAGAGCTGCATCAAGACACCCCTCCTTCACCAGATTACTACTGAATCAGTCTGGTGTCTCCTGAATACGAGAGTCCAACCAGAATCATCACCTGATTTTCAACAGATGCATCAGGCTGACTAATCGAATATGTTTCTCATCGTTGAGATCACATTCCCACCTGAGGCTTGGGCCATTTGGTCCACATCCAGTAAAAAAAGATCAATTTCCTTTAGTTCTGGTTCTCACCAGTCACATGGGCTGACAGGTGAGTGAGAGCTGGTCAGTCAAACAAACTAAAACTAAAACTAGAAAGCACTTGGAGAGCGCAGACCTCCGCCAAGGCTGCTCAGTTTCCCCATGTTGGCATTCACTCCAAAGCAAAAGTCCCATGATGCAACCCTCTGAATGAAGTATTTAGAAAGTTTGACAGGAAAAATTAAAACAAAATCTTTGCAACTTACTAAAATCTTTATTTATTGTGGCTGTTAGTTGTTCATATTGTCATCTCACGTAAATAAACTGCGATGCCACAACAGGTAATTGACACTTGTAACACTTTAAGAGTTGTTACAAAGCCACACAAACAGGCAGGAGAACAGGAAGTATATTAAAACGGGGTAATGTGTTGTTGAAATTCATAAGCTGTTATATGGACATTAATCAATTACATACATTTGTCAGGATGGAGACTCTTTACATTACAAGTGTACATGTGGCAGTTTAATCCTATAATAATAAAAAATAAATAAAAGATTCCTGGATCCAGATGGTGATCCGAGTCACCACCAAAATCTAATCGATTCTTCCTTGAGCCACTTCTGACATCTCCTGAAAATTTCATCAAAATCCGTTGATTAATCCTGTTAACCAACAAACCAACGCCGGCAAAAACATGAGCTCCTCCCTTGGCGGAGGTCACTAACAAGATAAAGAGAAATCATACTCCTCAGTTTCCTCACTGGCACAGTGTTGGTCGTCCAGCTGTGAAGTGTGTGTGTGTGTGTGTGTGTGTGTGTGTGTGTGTGTGTGTGTGTGTGTGTGTGTGTGTGTGTGTGTGTGTGTGTGTGTGTGTGTGTGTGTGTGTGTGTGTCTGGGGTGGAGATGCTATCTGACTAAAAATAACCTGCTGTTGTGCTGAGCTAACAGTCCTCCATCAGAGCGTCCCGGTGGAGCTGAGCTCAACAAACACAGTTACCGTCCTCACACTGAGCTGGACCTCACCACAGATCTACGATCTGCAGAACTCCGATCCTGCTGCTGCAGCTTCACTGAGCAAACCTTTGTTACTGCAGTCACAGTGGCTCAGGAGATCGAGAGCCGATCGTCCACTGAGCGGGGGGCTGTTGGTTCGATTCCCAGCTCCTCCAGTCCACATGTGTCCACAGCCTGTTGCTCTTCACCCTTCTGTATAAAGTGATGCTGTAACTTTTATACCGTGGGTGGTTGTTGAGACGTTTTGACAACATGTGTGACCCACAACTGGGAGATTTAAAAGCCGCTAGTAGCAGTTAGCAGCTAACTCAAAGAAGGTTCGATACAGGGTTATAATCTAGATACATGTATCTAAATACCGGAATATGGTATAAATGCAAAGGTCTGGATACAGGGATATGATGTGTAGGCAAGTATCTAGAAAACAAGAAAACGGCTGAGGCTGAAGGGCCTAGATACAGGATTGTGATGCAGATACAACTATCTAGACAACTATCTATCACCACCTTCTATCTTTAACAGCAGCAGTAAAATCATTTTTCTACACAGAATCCTCCCAACAAGAGAAGCTCAGCAGCGTCTGATTACCTTCATCCATCACTGCAGATCTGCAGTAATTATACTATGACTGATACTTCTACTGATATCTGACACTAACAGCAGTTTTCCTGATCTTCGTCCTTCAAGAGAAGCGACTCGGAGTCTGACCTCTACTTCATTTTGATGAGAACAGTGAAACTTATTCCATCACATGAAGCTGGAGTAAAAACATTCCAGTGAGTTGATGATGCTGGAGCATCAGTGGAATAAAGGAAGGTGTGGTGGTGAAACTGTCCAAGGGCGCAGCAGCAGTTTGGTCAGCTGATGGAGGAATATCTGACCCAGGAGGGTTTAGATATTTATATCCTCCAATGATCCAACAGCTCCACTCCTAATTAATCTTGTATGGGAGTGTTTCCCCCTGTGGTGCGTTCAGCCACACTTTGACCACAGGACGGAAGCCTGCAGAGGACAACTGTAAGTACAGTCTGGTTCAGGAGGAGGGATGATGGAGTCATTCATCTCTCTGATCGTCTCTTCAGCTTCCGTCTGATTCTGCAGACGTCAAACACAGAGTGGAGATGATTGGTGTCGGCCAAACAACAGCCACATATCGGAGAAACACAACCAATCACAGAGCTCAGAGACCAAACCAGCAGGTCAGCAGGATGTCGTTCAAACCAACCAACAAACCAACGCCGGAAAAACATGATAATAATAATGATAAACGAGTCTGTGGTTAGTTCACCGTCTTTAGTAACAGGGGACAGTCAAGACTCTGTGGTTAGTTCATGTGTGCATAATAAGAATCAGAAATTAGAAAGATAGGGTGAGTGTCAGTGATTCCTTGTCCAAACCTCCGTCTTCTCTTCACTCTATAATTACAGTCACTCTCTGCTGCATTCAGGCTCTTCACAAAAGACGTCTGGTCGTTTCATAACCTCACATTCAACAAGGTCAGACGAGTCCTCGCCGAGCGCCACACTCATCACGATCTCATTCACGGTACTTAATGAGAGGAGGTGACACGCTGAGGGTGAACATCCAGGCTGAGGCGGTGGCGGATCCTCTCCCAGGTCTGAGTCCTGCTCACAGATGTGTCAACATGTCAGAAACAACAGTGACCTCTGAGAACCAGGACTCTGTGACCCAGCTGCAAAAAGTAATGCTGAAAGTGACTTTCGCATGTTAGCAGGGTGCTTAGCACAAGACAAACAGGTTAGCATTCTGCTACCAGACTATGTTAAGTCTCAATGTACCCTCACAGATATGACATCATCATGTCTGTGTTGTGTTGTGTCGTTTTATCCTGGAGTTGAAATATTGCAGAAAACCAGGTGTTTTCAACAGGCTAGCATGTTAGCATCAGCATAGTTAAACCAGCTGAGCCAAATCTATTTGAAACGTTGTAAATTTGTGAGTATATTAGCCAGTCTTCACTGATACAACTCCACTCCAAACACAAACACACAGTTATTCATACTGATATACATTAGTTTTTATTTTAAGCCGACAAAAATCTAGTTTTACAGCATTCCGAGGCAGATGGCACCTTAACCCCTGTAAAAAATGTAACAATGTTTGAAAAGATCAGTATTTGATGTTATTAGAAAGAGGAACATCAAAATAATGTGGAACCGAAACTAAGGTTGGGAAGTTTTTTTTAGCTCCTGTTTTCCCTCATGTCATTAATATCAGCCAGGATCAGAGACCAGGTCTGGTGATACTGATGGTTTGTGACACATCCTATCGGCCCCAATTAATCTGTTTACCTCATTATTCCTTTAACTAGTAGCACAAATTAATCATCCATCTTCTTCCTCTTATCCTCGGGTCTTGGTGGCAGCAGACTAAAGGCTCATCTAAGTGAAAAAAACTCTCCATCCACATGGATTTAAGAGACCACCGCCGAGTCTACGTGGCTACCGCCATTTTTGTTTACTACATCACAACTTCCTCTACCATCACCATTTTTGTTGCTGTCGAAACTTTTAACTCCTCACTGCCCTCTACTGGCTGTGTCTATGACAACGTAAGAGACTCCAGTTCCTCCTGGGAGATCCTGAGGCGTTCCCATGGAAGATGACACATGTATAAATCACTACTAATGCGGCACCGAACCACCGGTCCATCAAACACTCCTTAAACCCGGAGCTAACAATCCACTGATTCCTATCAAAGAGCCACGGCCTCAGATTCTGCTTCAAACCGGTCCACTGCTGCTGGAGATCAGGGACTGATGAAGCCAACAGATTCAGAATTCTTACCTCTGAATTACTGATTCATGCAGGGCTGCAAAGACTATTTTCCTGATCAGTCGGTTTGTTGTCTGGTCTGAGGCGACGTCTTCAATCATTTCATTTTGTTCGACTGACATTTCAAACACAAAGAGATTGAAAACAGAAAACTTGAACTTCTTCCCCTCTGTTGATTTTTCTCTCTTTATGTTTTCCAGTATTTCTAACATGGTTTCTATCCAAATAAAGAAGATATAAGTAAATGTTTCCAGCTCGTGGTCAAAGCTTTGTTTTCCGTCTGACTTTTTATCTTCACTTTGTTGCTGCAGATCAAACGTCTGCTGTTTGTCTTCAAACGTCTGAGCAGCTGCTCCTCGCTCACATTCAAACTCATTTACTGCCATTATTTGTTTGATGTCTTCTTCTGTAATCATCTGGAATATTAAAGGAAAACAGAATCCAAAAAAAGAGGAGATAAATATGATTATATCTTCTTTTTTCTTGTTTTACTCTGCAGTTCCTTTGTTTGGATGGTTTAACATGGATGAGAGATTTTATCATTGGTGATGTCCATAATGAAGATAAACAAATATATGATATGAAATGTTGAATATCTCCAGTTAAAAATGAACAAAGAGCAGCTGTGAGATACAAACAAAGAGGAGATTATGGGAAGAATAAAAATTCTTTGGTTCACAGTCAGCTGCCATCATGGTGGAGTGAACCTCCATCAGGAGGTAAAAGGCTGAAACATGAGCACATGAGGATAAAAGAGACGCTTCCTGGTTACCTGAACATTCATCCATTCAGTTCTTATCTGCATGAGAGGCTAAAGCTAAAATTTCTGAATCGTCCTTTAAACAGCAGTAAAAATACTGCAGCTTTGACTTTATTGGTTTTTGTTGGTCATTGGTTCAAATCACTTTCACTTTCTCAACACCTCAAACTACAACCTCAACAACTAGACATCCTCAAGGCAGCTCAGTCCCCCATGATGTCCCCTAAAACCAGCAGTCCCCTGATAGGCTGACCCTCATCATGTGATCCTGGACCATGAAAACCTGCCCCTAAAATCTGGATCACATTGATATCATTAGTAGTTTTCACTGATGGTGGTTTTCTTCAGGATCTGTTGAAGATACATTTTGAATCAGCACAGTTTCAGCTACAATCTGATCTCAGGTCAGTCTGGATCATTATTATTATTTGTTATCTGATCACCACTAACTGGATAACCTGCCTCTACAAAAAAATCTGACCAATCCTGGCAAAAGCATGACCTCCTAACGGAGGTCAAAAAGTAGAAGGAGCAGGTCTGAGCTGCTGTTTCAGATCTGTTTCAGATCTGTTTCAGATCTGTGTTCCTAATAAAGTGTTTCTGTCTGTTTGTGTTCCAGTTTGAGGGATGAGAAAATAAAAAAGAGGAAGATGAGTGAAGATGAAGAGGTTTCTGTGACAGCAGCTGACTGAAGGATCCGACTCACTGCTGACAGGTAAAATCAATGAGTCAGCTCATTTCTGTGCTGTAACTGTAAACTAAATATCATTCATGAACTAAACTATTTACTTAAGTTTCAATTGAATAAGTCATAAAAAAATGCCAAAACTCAACTTTCTTTGTCTTCTCTCATCGACTTACTGGTTGGACTTGGGGAACATTTTCATTATTTATTGATATTTTCTAAACAAAAAAAATTAATCCACGGAGGAAAATTCAGTCAGTTTGAACGGAAATGTAAATTATGATTGTTTGTATTCATGTAAATCAATTGACATTTTAAATAGTTATTAGACACCAAAAGTAAAACAATAGTAAAAAAAAGAAAGAAAAAAGTACAGATGAATTATTAAATTAATAATTAATAATTATTGTGGTCGCAGCCATAAGTAGAAGAAATATTAGCTCAAAACTGTCCAAGAATTTAAACAACTATAATTTAAGTTTTATTGTTAAAATATATTTCTTCTTCTGCTGATTGATTTTAAATCAATTAAAACATGATCTCATGTTGAACCGGGTTGTTGGGGAGATACAATAATCCTGATTCCGTAAATACTGACGTCCCGTTAACGGAAGAGCTCAGTGATCCGGTTTGAAACAGTTAAAGCTCACCTGGACCTGGTACATGTCTCTGAGTCTCTTCGGCTGCTCTCAGATCAGATCCGCCAACGGTCCACCACAGCCCGGCTCCGGTGCAACGAACCGCTCGGTGTCTCTCCGGGCCTCTCAGCACTGAAACCTCAGCACTACTCCGCTGATATCCCGGTCTTCTCCAGCTCCCGGTCCGCTCCGTCTCCCGGTCCGCTCCGTCCCGCCTGTCCGACACCAAAGCACCCAAACGCCGCGGGATCTGGGTCTCATCTCGCCCCGCTCCGGTGGAGGGCGGGGTGTAAATAAACCGAGCAGAGCCGAGCTCGTCCCGAGCTGCTCCGACGTCAAGCTCGCCAAGCGACAGGAGATGACTTCCTGTAAGGACTTTCACAATAAATGTATGGTTCTAGCTCTGCATGTTAAAACGTTTACAAGAACTCAAACGAACCTGAAGATATCTAAGTATAATATTTAATATGTGTACACACAAATCTCCTCTCATAAATATTTCGAGATAATCACAACATAGTGTGAAGGTTTTGGCCGACAATCCATAACTATGACTGGCCAATTGTAGCAGTAATTAAAGCCTAAAGGTGAACACTAACTTCATATTTCGTGCACCATTATGGTTTTAGTCATTTGTTTTCAAACCTATGATTAATTAAATCAACAAGTTTGTATTAGTACAACATTTGGATGAACAAGATAATCAGTATGACCCATTCCAGACTGCAGGTGTGTGTTTTATGTTTTGATTTCCCAAATAATTAACTTACATCTCATGCAAACATATAAAAGGATGAAAATTATTTGAGTATAAATTAAATATACACATTTTAAGTTTTGATCTATTTTTTTTACCTTCATCAGTTTATTTCAAGATTATTTCAATAATTTAAATTGATCTAATTCACAGTGTGGAAACCTAGAGAATACATTTCTTTTATTTTACGCCATATGAAAGCACTTTTAATAATCTGTTATCCTAAATATATGTTTTAGCTATTTAAAAAAAAGTAATATATGCTTTCATTTTGAAAGTAAAGTTGAATTAGTTGGTTTTATTTATTTTTTTCAACTTGACTCCAGAAACACTTAAGAAACAGCTGAGGTGGTGTAAACGAAACCTGCAGGTGAAATATTTAGTTCAAATAGACACCACACACATTCTTAATAGATTATAATCAATTATTAAAAAGATCAACCAAAATCAACAAACTGCTTCATTTTAATCTGACAGCACATGGCAACATGAAAAACCAGTACAAAGGATGTATTAATGGCAGCAGCATTGAGGCTCATAAGCTACATACTCTGTGTATTAGTTAAACCTATAGTAGTAGTAGTAGTTGTGGTAGTATTAGTACTTTATCCTGTGGTGGTATTAACCTACATAAACCTGGGATACATGACATTACATCTGAATTTGATTTACCAGTTTGCTTACTGGGTTCTGATGCGGTCGATATGCAGAGAACCAGCTCACCTGATTCTGTCCAAAGCTAACAGGAACCCATCAAAACATTTAAAGCTGATTAACATGTTATTTGTTTAATCTGAACAGCAAAGAAAACATGATTTGATTTTAATTGTTCTTTAAATTCAGTTTGTCTGCCTGTTAAACATACATAAAAACCCTTTAAATACCCTTTAATTATTCCTTAGTTTACCGCTGAAAAAACACCAAACCCCTTATGATAAATGAGTTGTTTCACAGATAATCTCAATTTGTCCATTAATTTGAAAAACTAAACACCTTAAAAACACTTTGATTTGAAAATGCATAACTTTGGTGAGTTTTCAATCTGGTGCCATCATCATATAATACTAATACACACTTTTACTGTTACAGGTATTTGAAAACACAACCATCAGCATGTTTCACATATTAACAACGTGGATGTGTTGAGGATTTTCCTGGTTCTAAGTCCTTGAGGATCTCACCTGTTCAAATATATAATAAACACTTTGTCAAGGTAAACTGAAAGAGTCCCTGATATTTCATACAATAGCAAAGGTCCCAAATATCCTGTTCTGCCTAGAAACTCCATTTTTCAGGAGATAATCAAGAAATTCTGGACCCAAAAACTTCATTTTACAAAACAGGTTAAAAAAAAGTCTTTCTTCTGTGATTAACTAGCGTTTCAGGTCCGGTCACACCAGAAAGTGTCTCAAATTAGCAAACGGTGATGTCTTGCATAGTTAGTAAATCAATGTAGCTAGCAAGCTAGTGGCTAACATGCTAGCCAGTGAGAAACGTAGTACACAGCTAACTATCGCTAATGGTTAGCCATATGTGTGCTGAGGAGTAGTTTATACTCTGATAATCAAACTGGATGAGGAACACAGCTAATGAGCTACGATAACTTCCTCCATTTTGGACTCTCCAGCTCTCCATCCAATCAAAGCTCAGCTCTGTCGGGACAGCTTGTTGTTGGTCAGTGGCACAAAAGAGAGGGAATCGGTTCAGTCTATGGGTGTCTCCCTACTAGTGTGACTGGGCCGTTATACTGGAAACATTGGTAAAACATCCTGGAACCTGTGTCCATATGTGTCCTTTAGGGAAGTGAGAGTCTAGCTGTGGAAGTCAGTGGTCGGGTTGCATTGTGGGTAATGTTGGCACCGGGCCTAGGTGATGAAGCCAAGCAGTCGCTCTGTGCTCAGACTTTGATGCTGCTGGATTTGGTTCCTCTTCTTTGTTTGTTTGTTGGTGTCATCACCCTTGATTGTGACGTCGCTGACATCCGGCTCATCAGCGGTGACTTGGGTACCAGCGTAAACCAGTTTCTCTGCTGCAGTGGCAATGACCTTGCTGTCCTCGGGGTCAGCGGTGGCAGTGGCGTCTCAGCGATGGCCGCCACTCTGACGGTGTTCTTCCCGTACAGCCTCCTCTCGTACTGCAGCAGCTGCTCCCAGAAGCCAGCGTTCAGTCTGACGTAGGGTCGACTCTCCTGGACCCAACGGTGAGCCTGACGCAGTGTCACCCCTCTGTAGCGCATCAGGTACGCCATCACCAACGCAGGTGAACGGCTCATCCCTGCAGCACAGTGCACCAGTGTGCCTCCTACACGGTTTCCATGGATACGCTCTGCAACCCGGTCGAAGTGGTCCCCAAGACGGGCGGAGGGCAGGTCGGAAATTGGAACCCGCACGCACTCCACGCCCGGGTAGGTGGGGCAGGCGTGGTTGATGGTGGCGTTAACGATCAGCGTGATGCCCTTCTGCGACACCAGCGCAGCGTTAAGGGGGGCGTCAGCCCCACTGAGGAACAGGGTGGGGGTGATCTGAGAGAGCGCCATGAGGTCAGTCTGATAGGAAAGACATGTTGGTGTTAAGATACAACCGAGGACCAATCAGCAGCTGATCATTCTCTGAAGCTGGACACAGGGTAGCATTGGAGCAGGTTTGTCCCGAACAGCAGATATTAAAGTCTTTTTTTCCTGACTCAGTCTCTAAATGACCCTTAATGACCAGCGTCTCTAGTTCTTTGTAGACCCTTTAGCTGCTCTGACCTGCTGCAAACCTGATGCAGATCCAGAGACCAGCTTCTGGCAGCGTTCCTGAGGAATCTTAGCCCATTCCTCATGGACAAAGGCCTCCAGTTCTGGAATATTCCTGGTTTACCTGCTGCAACCACCTTCTTCAGATCCCACCAGAGGTTTTCTCTGGATTCCAGTCAGGCGACTGTGACGGCCTCTAGAATGATCCAGGACTTCTTCTGAAACCAGGCCTTGGTGGACTCTGAGGTCTGCTTGGGATCATTGTCCTTTTGGAACGTCCAATGAGGGCCGAGCTTCATCTTCCTCACAGACGGAGACGTTTTCTTCTAGGATTTCCTGATCCTTGATGGAATCCATCTGACCCTCTACAGGCTGCAGGTTTCCAGTGGTCCAGGAAGCAAAGCAGCCCCAGAGCCTCACTGATCCACCGCCATGCTTCACTGTAGGTAGGCTGTTCTTTTCAGCATCAGCTTCATTCTTCCTCCTCCAGACATACAGCTGATCCAGAGGCCCCAAAAGGTCCAGTTTGGTTTCATGGCTCCACAGAACAGCATCCAGAACTTCTGGATCTGATCTAGATGGTTCTGAGCTACTGGAGCCCACTTTTCTGGAGCTTCTGGGTCAGCAGTGGTGAAGGTCTTGGAGCACATTTAGGCCTGAACAGAAAAACCTTTGGACTCTATTGATAAAGTAAGTCTATGAAGGTCGGATCAGTGTTTTAACAACATCTGATCTGTAAATGTGTCTCTGATGATGATGATGATGTTCAGGATGGATCATTTAGAGACTGAAGAGACAGGATTAAAAACACTTTAATATCTGTTATATTGAGGTATTTCAACTGTTCTTGTGTGATTTGCTCAATGCAGATGATAAATAGTAAAATGTGCCAATTAACTTGATATAGAATGGGAGTTCAATATTTTTGCCTCCAACTGTAAATAAAACAAATAATAAAAATCAATAAAATGTTAGCAAGTAGGTAACGAAGCAGCTGCACAGCAAGGAAGAAAAAGAGGTAGCTAGCTTAGCTGCAACTCTCTTTGCTAAATGGATGAACCATACTGCCTTCATCTTCCTCAGCACCTGTGAGTCTGTATATGCTGCCGTCTCGTTTCCTAATGACCAACCAAAGTTTGGGTTCAGGGTCAGCTGATCATGCTTTGATGGCTGCTCGTCCATCCTGTACACTACATTTGGGCCGACTCTGAAATGAGTTGTGTGGCTCAAAAATCGAGTAAAAAAGCAGGCAAAAATCGTACAGACCAGGCCCAGCTTTAGGGTCCCTCAGAGGCTTTTGGAGCCTCTAGAATCCAGCAACTGCTGCTGCTAAAACATCTTCTTTTTTCTTCCTATTCTTTATTTCTGCACCTGCTTCAATAAACAACATACAACACGTAAAACCTCACAGGTGTGGAGTTGGATGTTTTCTCTTTTTATCCTCTGTCCTGGGCAAAAATAAATTAATTTATTAATTAAAGGGGCATTTCATTGTATTTTCTGCAATTACTCTTTGTTTTATTGAATAGAAGAAAATATTTGACAATAAAATACAAACACATGTGATGTATGTGTCTGTGTGAGCATGTTGGTAATTTTTTGATAGTCTTTTTTGCAGAAAAAATAAAATAAAAAAATAAGACAACTCCATCATGATTGTTACTGATCCTCATCAGTCATGTCTAACTGTTCTAAAGTTAATCAGATTTTTATTTGTCCTTATTTTAAATGAATGAACGAACCAAACTGTCGGACTAGATGACTAGTGAGGTCACACATATATCTGTGTGAGGTCACACATATATCTGTGTGAGGTCACACATATATCTGTGTGAGGTCACACATATATCTGTGTGAGGTCACACATATATCTGTGTGAGGTCACACATATATCTGTGTGAGGTCACACATATATCTGTGTGAGGTCACACATATATCTGTGTGAGGTCACACATATATCTGTGTGAGGTCACACAGATATATGTGTGAGGTCACACATATATCTGTGTGAGGTCACACATATATCTGTGTGAGGTCACACATATATCTGTGTGTGACCTCACTGTGTCTGAAGACTGAAGCTGTTAGTCAGAATCACTCTGGAGTGATGAGTCATGTTTTGAGTTGTGTAGCGATGCTCCTGAACGCCTCTCCACCAGAGAAACAAGGCGGAGGAATTATGGGATGGGGATATGGTCTCCATTTGGTGTTGGTGATGTTTTATCCTGGTCAGTCTCCAGATCTTCACCCCATAGACAATATATGAACGCATGTCGAGGCCAAACTGGTTGTCAGAACACTTGATGACACTGACCAGCTGTGTGATGCAGCCAGAGACGAATGAACAGCTGTTTACTGAAACAACAGACATCCCATAATAAAACACACCCTACACACAAACAATTCTACAATGATGTAACGTTGTCACTTATTTCACTTGCATTTGTTAAAATGAAAGATTAATTATAAAATAAATATGATAAATCGTGTTTGCCTCATTGTTTTTGCCCAGGACTATAGGCTAACATTTCCCCCCTGCTTCCAGTCTTTGTGCTAAGCTAGGCTAACCAAACCCTGGATCAATCTCAGTATGAAAACCATGTTCCTCTGTAGAACTTGGAAAGTGACTGATGAAGAATACAGACCTATAAATACCTCAGCGTTCAGTGTTGACGATTGGTTCCTCTGTAAATGTGTTACCACAGGTGTGTGTGTGTGTGTGTTACCTGCTGCCTGGACGGGTCCTGCACTTCAGCTGCTTCTTCCTCTGGTCACTGCTCTGAATGAACACACACACACACACACTGATACCGTAGAAGGCTGTGTGTGTCCGTCAGCCAACCAATGACCTGAAGGGTTTATTTTTAGTCTGACAGCTGAAAACTGAAGTCATGTGACTTTTACAAAATGAGACCAACAATCCTGAAGACTAAAAAACACAACAAACTGGAACTACAAAGCTTTCTATGCACTTACACAAATAATTAATTGAATTTATCATTTTGTTCTTTTAAAAAAGCTTAAATATTTTCCAAAATGAAATATATTTCTATTTTGTTCCATTGGTTTCAACATGTGACACATTCAGGTGAACTTTTGTGTAACGGATTTTTAATGTTAAATGCGACATATTTGGAGGAGTTAAGATAAGATAAGCTAAGATAAGATATCCCTTTATTAGTCCCACAGTGGGGAAATTTACAATATTGCAGCAGCACAGTGTACAAAAAACACAGCAGGAGGAGGGGAAGTAACATTTTTTTAAAATACAATACAATAAAGGAGGGGGGTGTAAAGTGTCTCAAAAATATTTCACAGTACTATTAGAAAAAAGTGTCTCAGTAATTCACACAAGTACTACAAATAGTTAGGTCTACTGGGAGCAGTGCTGATTGTATAGTCTAACAGCTGCAGGAAGGAAAGACTTGCGAAAGCGCTCCTTCACGCACTTTGGGTGAAGCAACCTGTCGCTGAAGGAGCTCTCCAGTGCTGTTACTTGGTCCCGCATCGGGTGGGAGTGATTGTCCATTATGGATGACAGCTTAGTTGTCATCCTCCTTCCTCCCACCACCTCCACCGGGTCCAGGGGGCATCCCAGGACAGAGCTGGCCTTCCTTATCAGCTTGTCGAGTCTTTTCCTGTCCGACACTGAGATGCCGCTGCCCCAGCAGACCACACCATAGAAAATGGCTGATGCCACCACGGTGTCGTAAAATACTGTATTATGAGGTTTATCTGTTTAAATACACATATACTGTATGTCATATGTTGGTTATAAAAAGTTTCAAGGGTAGAAACTAAATACAAAAGGCTCATCTTCAAATATTTGCTATTATAAATAAAACTTATGTTTAAAACAGCTTTTAGGGCTGAATCATTTTTAAGAGACTGGTTGTAAAGGGGGTCTCGTGACCAGTCCTGTTAGTGGTGGTCCTGTGACAGACTGCTTACCTGTCCAGGTGGACAAGAGGGCGTTTACTAAGGATTTGATTTAGTTACTTGATTATTACTAGTGTCTTGTGCAGTAAAAACTGAGCTGATCCAACACGTCTGCAGCTTGTTGACCTTGAACTACCTAAAATATGAAATCACAAATGATAATTCATTACATATAATGCTGTAATAAAGTTATTCTGTGTGCCTGTGCAAAGGCACACTGACTATTCTTCGTCATACTTATTCTGCATTATTATTATTATTATTATTCAACTTATTTGCTGCGTAACTATTCTCGCAGCATTGCCAGCAGATGCACAAGACATAGATCAAACCGTGCGACTCGTTTGGGATTAGTCTGCTATGACTTTTAGTAATGATTGGCAAAACAGTTTTTGCAAAAATCGCAAAAAACTGCGAAGAATTTTCCCATAAGAAATGGGAAAAGATCTCAAACCCACCCCACTTTGAGGCTCTGTAAGTTCGCCCCCCGTAGAAACGTCATTCAAAGTTTAAATAAGTAACAACAATTTGGACTTTATTCTTCTGAGTCAGCATTTTGATATCTAAAACGGTTTTCACACAATCACAGTGTAAGTTTCTAGAGCTGCCATTTATCATGAATGGAAGAAATTAAAAAGGTAAATTAGCATTAGCAATATTGGTATGATCGATATGCACCAAGCACAGGCACACATTAAAATTTCTTGCGAAATTTTCTAGTTAAAATGTGTTATTTATGATAAAAGTTGAACCAGCAGCTCCACAGGGGCCAGAAGTCATCAGAGATGTAATTCTTCTGGAATCCTGTTGGGGGCGCGCGCCTGGAGGGAGGCGGAAGTGAAGAGACACAAGCGGAAACCTGAATAAGTCCGGCTAACAGTTAGCTTCCTCCGCCATGGCGGAACTCAACCGACAACTTCAGGAGTATTTGGCCCAGTCCAAAAGTGGCGGCGCTAAAACCATCTCCCAGTCCAGCTCCAGCACCACGGTGGACCTGGACGACACGGAGTCGGTACCAGGGAGCTGGTTCGGACGGTGGTCAAGCCCGTGGTCCGTGAGCCGCGGCGGCAATCCTTCCGGCCAGAGCTCAAGTGGAAACGGCGGCTTTTCTTGGCCGTGGTTCGCCGAGCCGGACCCTTGTCTGCCGGGCATGAGCCGCCGGCAGCGCCTGGTGGCCTTCGGGGTTTGTGTGTTATTTTCCGCGCTGTGTTTCGGACTGTCCGCGCTTTACGCGCCGCTGCTGCTGCTCTACGCCCGCAAGTTCGCCCTGCTCTGGTCGCTCGGTTCGATGTTCGCCATCGCTGCAGTGGCGGTGCTGCGGGGACCCAGCAGACTCGCCGCTAGCCTGCCGACCTCTCCTGGAGCTGCGGTCTACCTATGCGCCCTAGGAGGGACTCTGTACGCGGCACTGAGTCTCCATAGCACCGTGTTGACCGCACTGGGAGCCGCCCTGCAGGTCACCGTGATCGTTGTGTACGTGGTGTCGCTCTTGCCCGGAGGCAGTGCCGGGATCCGCTTCATGGGGGGTTTGGCCGCGTCTGCCATCAAAAGGACAGTCTCCGGGAAAACCATGCCGATCTGACCGGGGACTGTGTCAGAGAGCCGTCAGATCTCAGACCCGCGGCGGATTCATTTGGCTTAAAGCGATTCCCAAAACACGGTCCGCGGACCTCCAGGGGTTGATGAGTAGTTGGAATAGGACCAACTTTCATTCTGATTGTACATTCCTCTGCAGCCTGATGATTATCGATTATTGACAGATGTCAGTTTAATGTTGACTAGAGAACTGAAGCTGGATTCAACTAATCCCTGAACCTTTGACAGCTGCTGTTAAAGGACGTTCTATCCTGATAAACTGTGAAACTTTATTTTTTGATGTACTTTGACTCAGTAACGTGTGAGAGAGAGATGAGTGTGTGTGAGTGATGGAAATCATCTAAATGCAAGAAATAAAACACTAAACTTATATTTGGCTTCATCTTCATCATGCTGGCATCATCACCTCCATCAAGGAGGTCGTTTTTACCTGTAACCTAATCAGGAAAGTTTGTGGAGGGTTTGGGCTGAAACCAGGGACTAATCCACTGCAAACTCCAGTCAGAAATGCCCCAGGTCTGGATTCAAACCCCGAACCTCGATGCTGGGATGAGACGGGGCTCACCACAGCATCACCATACCACCTGCACCAGAGACAAATCCATTAAATGTTGGTGTAAATCTGCATCAGGATCCACTAATTACTTATAGTTTTCTTTAACAATGCAACATTTGTTATCCCCCCTAATTACTAAACCGATACAAGAACCCCTTTCAGTTCTGGTGTGGGTCCAGAGAGAGAGGCAGATACTAAATGCCTATTTCACAATTCCTTAGCATTGAAAAATAGGACATTTTAGATAATTTTCTCAGGAAATAATCCAGAAATCATGACGTAAAAAAAATCATTCATGTCTACATTTACATGGCAGAGTAAAGTGTGACAAGCATAAGTAACATGGGATCTTTTGTGATGCCACCCTAAATCATCTCAGTCCTGCTGCTGTTTCCTCCTACTGAGCATGCTCAGAGTTACATCATTCATCAGCTGTCGGTGGACAAATCCATTATGGCAGCAACGACTGGAAGACAGGAGGTGGCAAATGTTATAGATATTTGAGAAGATGCTAAAAAGTCTTTTTTTTTTACGTCCTTGTCCTAATTTATTAGTTTTGGTGATGGACAGTCGTACTAACGACGTTTTGTTCAGCAGCTTGCTCCTTGTAAAAATGGGGTCATGGTACAGATCTGTTCTCACTGATGTCAGATACAGGTGACACTCGAAGCCCAAGTAAAGGGTGGTGCAGATCCAGATAATACTCCAGACCTGCTGGCTCAGTGATCAATAATCTGATCTTAATTTAGCCACTATATGCTAAGAAATAGTGGTAGCAGCTGAGACGATGTCATCTCCTACAGTTTTGGAAATCTATCTAGAGGTTTTGGTGGGAATCCAGATCTGGTGGATGTAGACGTGTAGGATTGTTCAGCCTTGGGGGAAGTGTGCGGTCTACTGAGTGACATTCTAGTTAGCGTTTGCATAAAACTAACATTTGTAGCAGTTTGGCCTTTAATTCAGAACTTTTGGGTCCTGAAAAAAGCTAACTTTTGAAAACGCCACCCTTGCCATGTAAACTGGCTAAACACATTTCTTGTGACATGTGGCCCCAACTTGAGATCACTTTTTAAAAAGGTAGCTTGAATTTAATTTCATTTAGGCGACGAGGAAAGACTAGGAAAAACAGTGACTGCCTTCGGACCGTCACAGCTGACTGTTCCCGTCAGTCCATCATACACTAAAGCTGCCTTTTACTGAAGCAGAGGGAGAAAACCTTTGTGAAAAGAGGCACCGTTTTATTCTGTGGTGTTGATTTTGAAAAGTTACACCAACACCTACTGCCCTGGAATGCATACTACAGCGTTTTGACGCTTTCGTACACAAAAAAGGAAAAACTGCTGTCATGTAAACAGGGCTGAGTCCCGTTATACTAATACTAAACACAACTACTGCATACAAGGACAGTAATTGTGCTATTACTATTACTATTACTATTTGGAGAAAGAAATCAATTAAAGCTAAATATGAAGAGAAAACAGACCAGACGTTACCTGCTGATGTAACTATTTGCAATTAATTACATGTGTTTCAGCTGTTTATAGTTCAGATTTAAAGCTGCTTTTTGGTATTCCTACACTGGGCTGACATTTTTACTAACTTTATAAACGAAGCCCCCCTTCTTTGGATCTGTACCGCCGCTCATACGCTGATGGATTTGAAGTGTGAATCTTTATTGTCCACCTCAGTGGAGTCAGTGAAAACACAAAAACATAGAAATCTTTTACAAAAAGCGATGAGCCGAAAAACAAGTGTTGACTGTGAAATAAAAGGAACAGACTGAGATACAAAGACGATATTTTACATTAAAAGAAACCTGAGCTTCAGTGAGGTGGAGACAGATTCCCGTCGGTCCACCTGTCAGCTCAGGTGTTACGTCAGAATGCTGATGGACCAATCAGAACCCGCCGCTTTCTCAGCAGCAGAGGTCCGAATGGGTCAAGAGTTTTTTTCTCAGGCCTGTTGAGGGACCAGCAGGGACGACATGATGATCTCGACAGTTTTTTTCTTCAGGACTACCGGCCTCGGACGGCCCCCCTCATTAACCCTCTGGGCATTGGTCCTCCTCTTCTGGATCCCGGTCCTGGTCCTCCTCCAGGACCCCAGCCACCTCGTCCACCTCGACCAGATGGACCGTAACCCCCGTCCTCCCTCTGAGGGGGACGACCTGCAGGGAGGAACCAGCAGAGACCGCGTCAGGGAACAAAGTGGTTCAGTTCAAAATCATATTACAAGCTACATGAAAGCCAAAACATTATATTCAATAAACATATTTAAGTTGATCTGCCATATCTCTACGTCTGTAAGTCAAAGTACGACAACATTTGGGTTACTTTTCTGTCTGTGTTGTGTTCATGTGAACTTTTCCAGTTGGAACAAATTTTTCTCACTACTCTGACAAAACATGATGGAACTCTACCAAAATACAAAGACAAATACTTCAGTCATCATTTCAATACTGTATTTAAACCTACTGCATATGAACGTGATTTTGTAAATTTGATTGATTCTATCAATCATTTACATTTTAAAATATTACATTACAACACAGCATCACAGCTAAATCAGAATGAACTGCAGCAGGTTGTCCTGTTGGTGGCGCTGCAGGACATTCATGACATCACTGAGATAAATGTGATTGGAGGTGATCTGATAAGAACTCTGCTGTGGTTCTCACCTCCGTCGACTCCCGCTGACTCTCTCTCGCGAGGGTCTCCGGTTCCTGGGCCGTCCTGCCACGGACGCTTCCGGGGGGGCAGAGATGCCATGTCCATCCCCTGCAGGGAGGAGGAGCGTTCGCGACCGGCCGGAGACGACCCATCATGCATCTGCTGACCGTCTCGATAACCATCGTGACCTACGGACAGGAAGAAGCCACACTAAGAGTCTCAGAGGGAGAAATGTCATGTCTGAGTTCAATCTGAGCAAAATCTCTAATATTTAATACAAAGTTTAACCTTTTAGAATAAACTGTTCTAAACTATTATTCTCCGTTCTTTAATAATAAAATAAACAGGCTACAGATTAAAAAAAGGTTTGAACATATACAACAGAATCCAGTTCTGGTTGCTCTCACCTCCTCCTCTGGGTGGACCTCCTCCTCGAGGTGGCCTCCCTCTGCCTCCGTTGTCCCAGCCTCGACTCATCTCCTCCGGGCTGTCGAAGCCCTCCTCCTGGCCACCGTACTCATCGGGGTAACCTCGAGCTCCGGACCTGCCGGGACCTCCTCCTCTGAACCTGGAACACCCATTGAGTCCAGTTCACATTTGTTCAGACCTCTGCTGGGTTCAGTTCTACCGCCTGTCCCACATCACATTCAAACTCACCTGTCGTCTCTCCGTCCTCTGAAGTCTCCTCCAACAAACCTCTCATCAGGGCCCCAGTTCCCTCCCCCCCCTCTGTGTCCTCCCCCCCTGTGTCCTCCACCTCCTCCTCCCTGGTATCCTGGTCCAGGTCCTGCTCCAGGTCTCCAGCTTTCATCTCCTCTGACATGGAAGTCCCTGGCTCCATCAAAGTCTTGTGGCCCACGACGACCCTGCTGGTTTTCACCCCAGTAAGGACCTGAGCCCTGTTCTGGCCCTCCGGGACCTCCGGGTCCCTGCCGCTCAGGAGGGCCCATGTGGTGGTTGGACGGCGGCCCCCGAGGGTCTCCTTGAGACATGAGAGGAGTCAAAGGTGATGTAAACTAGGAAACATTTCTAACTTTAGATCCTATTTTAATTCTTTCAGTCAAATGTGGTTCAATTTGTTTTTCACAAAATGTCCTACAAACAACAACCGAGTACTCAAAGTAGTGCCTTTCGCTATTTACAAACTTTTTATCTTTTGTATTTTTATTTTGTAGCAATGGTTACAAGTTGAATCTAGCCTCATTCTGTGAGTCAATCCTGAGTATTTCATGCTTGTTTATTTTATTTGGTCCAATACTGTGCTAATATTCCATCAG
>CM075198.1:1060000-1075000 GCA_037577475.1 Chaunax sp. Z400
GCCTCCTTCTTGTGCCCTCGGAACACCTGCAGCTCCTCCTTCAGGTTTCTGATGTCAAACAGTTTACACAGGTGGTCCCGTGACGCCGTCAGCAGCCAATTACCATTCAGGTTCCACTTCACCTCCATCACTGTGTTTTTATGGGCGTGGCTGAACAGATAAACATCAGAAAAAAATACAGGACACATGTATTCATACAACAGTACAATCAGTCTGTACGTCACAGCTGATCAGAGACCAGCTCATGGTAGATGAGCTCCTGGATCCAGATTGGCAGTTTCAGTGTGATGTCACAAATGAGGGGCGTATGCAACAGCCGCCATCTTAGAGGTAGCTATGAGGGTAAACAAAGCAGCGCTGATAGCGAGGACAGCAATCAGCTGTTAGCAATGGTTGAGTTTGGTTCAACTAGGGACAAGAAGTCTTATTATGATTTAATATTTTAGACCAAACACAGGACACGTCTGAAAAACAGTGTGATTAACACGTTTGGTGTTCATTCATTTTGATATCCACCCCAACAAAGATGAAACACGTTTGTGACTCTAACCGTTACCAAAACTATGATCACAGTTATTTATTGTCTTGTCTTTTGTTTGCAGTCTTTACAGAAGTAGGCAGTAAAAATCTGATCCTATGGAGACATAATCAATCGATCAATCAGTTCTATCAGTCTTGGAGGAGTGTTAAGACGAATAACAGTAAAAGTTCTCATCTTTGGGATTGTACTCTCTGAGTAACAAGAAATAAAAAAAACATTTCTGTCTGCAGACAAATATAATATCTAAGAACTATTTCCTGTAAAGGATCAATAAAGTATCTATCTATCCATCTACTCTTACCGCTGATGTCAGTATGACATCAGCTAAAAGGATCTATTGATCTGATCTGGTGACAGTTTCAGCTTCCTGATGAACTCACAGTGTTGCCAGACTCTGTCCAGTCTTTGGATCCCAGAATTTGATTGGCTGTTGGCTGTCTTTACTGCCGGAGACCACCAGACCTTTAGTGGGATGCCAGTCAACGCATTTGACATCAGCACCATGACCTGCGCACACACACACGTTATTTACTAATTATATTATCAAATAATAAATGATCATTTCCTACTTGTCAGCAGGATTACTCAAACACTACAGAACAGATTATAACTTGGTGGGAGGATGGGTCTGGGCCAGAACAGACCCTAAAGTTTTACGTGGATCCAAATAAAGGATCCTTAACATGTGAGGCAGGTTGTTTTCCAAACTTTTCTTCAATTTCCCCGGGAATAATTCATTTGTCTTGATGGAATCCATTAGGCATATTGAGGGGGTCAGTATCTGAGTGCAATTTGGGACGAATCAAAGTACAAATCTGGATCCATCCGGATTAAATGTCCAAACCCAGTAACCTTAAATTCTGGTTCTAGGGCTGAGAGTTTGATTTCACGTAAGGCTTGATCATATTAAAGGGACTGTTGGTCAGAGGTGACATTTATTACCAATAACACCATTAAAATTAGGATTATTTTATTTATTTCAGCAGAAACTCAACATGTTAACCTAGAGAAACATAAAAAACACCTTTATACAGATTTAAAGGATTTATTCTAATATTTACTAATATACTAACAATTTAAAAGTAGTTTATTTTTTCCTTAAAACCCTTTTGAACATCTTAATCCTCTTTCATTAGTGACATCACTGTTCCTGGTGTCTGAGAAACAGGAAGTTATGATCAGTCATGACTCATATTTCTACTCATCATCATGTCTTCATTACCTCGGAGGATTCTCTCCTCGTGGCAGCGCAGGAAGTCCCAGATACGAACCGTGCCGTCGTCGGAGCAGGTGGCGAATTTATTATCTGTCGGAGAAAAACTGGACAGGACGAGACGAGTCAGAAAAACGATCATGTGATTGATCTCACTGAGGATCTGTGACATCATCATTTAAATAAACTCAAAGTACGCAAGGAGGTCTGAAACCAGACGTGAATCAGTCGCATCATATCAGTGTTGTACTGAGTACCAATAATGAATACTAGTACTCCTAGTACTACTGCAAGTACTGACAGCAACCTGTAAAGATACTGTTCAAGTAAAAGTACTAATAACTGAAATGCTGTTATACAAAAGAGTACTAATATTACATTATAAAAATACTTTCGCCTGAGTTAAAGTAGTACCACTACATTAAAATACTCTGTTACTGGTTAAAGTGCTTTATCAAACTGTAAAGATACTGTCCAAAGAAAAAGTACTAATACCACACCATAGAAATACTCTGTTACAAATAGTAGTACTGATACCACACCATAAATACTGTTACATGGTATATTACACAAAAAGGTTAAAAACAGGACACGCATTAAGCAGAAATATAAAGTCGTTATAGAATCGTATTTATTTATTGGTTTGATATTAAGATGTTTTGTGTATTTTTTAGTTTCTTGTTTGTGTTGAAATGTGTTTGTTTCCTTTCACATCAGGAAAACATCAGCATGTCTGTGTCCCAGTAAACCCACTAGCAGTGTAACAGTGAACCAGCATTAGACGTCACAAGGGAACTGCAGATGAAAATTAGCCTCAGGCTAACTCTGCTACAATAAATCCCATGGAAACAGTTTTATATTGTAATGATCACTCACTAATAAACGAACAATAAGGAGACAAATCTCAGGGAAAAATCTCCCATAACCAGCAACTAATAAATGAAAAAACTAATCAACAAATAGACTGATCATAACACTGTGTTAGATTAAAGTCTGATCAATCAAGAGCCCCAAACTGTCCTACAGCTGGACGATGTGGTCAGGTGAACGTCTCCACCTGCTGGAGGATCACAGGAAGGACAGCCACTAAACATGAGTGAACTCTTCTGTCTCCACCCACCAGTTTAGACCCAACAGTCAGAAACAAACTCCTCCTGGAGACGCACAACCAGACCACAACCACCAGTACATCCCAGTTTCTGAGGCGTAACACTGGTCCCATAAAGATTCAAGCACCTGTCAGTCAGTCAGACAGCAGCTCCAGCCTGGCTGTTACTGTCGGGCATGAAATACTCTGGGACCCCCACCATGGGAGGGAGGCAGCAAAGACAGACTGAAACAAGTGATTTAATTTGTCTCATATATATATATATATATATATATATATATATATATATATATATATATATATATCGGAGAAACAATTTAAGTTTCAAAAGAAAGCTGTGTCCAAGGAAAAACTAGCTTTGTGCCGATGTGGACAGACCATAATATCCATCATAGGTGACATGAAAATATGTCAAATATGACAGTAAAATATGTCTACAAACGTGAAAATAAACTAATTGAAGAAACCAGCTATGAGACATAGACTTTTCGGGGCCCAACGAGGCAAGTCTGAAACTGAATTTAACTCTGTGCACCATTTTTTGAGGATATGTGGATATTCCACACCCCCGACAAGGGTAAACCTATACACGCCCTTTCCTTTAAGGTGACTATAATTCCCATCATATTAAAGGCACCTCTGCAGTACATGGGAGATGTGTAGACAAAGTTTTGTGAAAAGAAATATTGAAGTGTTTGAGTGATGGCCAGAAACTCTTATCTGAGACAAAAGCCCTCTGACAGGATGAGTCTAAAGTCAACTTGTAACCATGGAAACGAAACATTGCAAACAAAAGACACCACTTCAGAACTCATCAGATGTTGTGTAGAGTTTTGTGACTTGGTGACATTGACTGGGACTCCGCCTCCTGTTTAAATAGAGTCATAGCGCCACCTGCTGTTGTGAAGGGGTGAGTAAATCTGGACAAGAAGGGAGAAAATCCAGACATGAGCTTATATCCTAGTGGTTCTGTATTTGTTACTGAAGCATGATGAATTAGTAACACGTTGTTTGTTTGTTGGGCACATTTTGTTTTTGTGAAAATAAACACAAGTCTGTTTTTTTTTGTTAAATATTGACAGGAAACTGCCTCCAGAGCTCCATTAGAGGGGATGTTGTAGTTCTCTGGGTCCAGAGAACTACAACACTGTTATTTAGACCAGGACCACATTTAAAACAGGACATGTTGGTCGATCCCTAGCATAAACTCAAGCACTTTCAATGACCCATGTTTATTTATAGCTAATCAAAAACGTCTCCCAGCTAAATCTG
Source organism: Chaunax sp. Z400 (assembly GCA_037577475.1). Taxonomy (NCBI): domain Eukaryota; kingdom Metazoa; phylum Chordata; class Actinopteri; order Lophiiformes; family Chaunacidae; genus Chaunax; species Chaunax sp. Z400. Next base: position 1,064,135 of record CM075198.1, read on the forward strand.
AAGGATTTCAAGGAGCTGTGGGAACGCAGCACTCAGCAGATCGCTGGTCTGTTTGTTTCTTGTTACCTTCCAGGTAAACACCAAACGCTACGTAGCACTTCATATATTATTTACTTATTTTAACATTTGCTTTCCTTCTTTGTTTATTGCACCATAATTAAATGTCTTGTTGTGACAATAAAGGCCTTCGTTCATTCAGTCTGTGGTCAGGTTTATAATGATGGGGCTCCTACTGATTCCTATTTAATCTCATGCTGTGAAGCTGTTTGACTTTCTTTTGACTTTTGAGGTTTTGAAGAAAACCTGGTTGTACATCTATGTATCTGGGAGGATGAGAATTTATTGCTCAATTTTTGTGAGTCCAACTCATTTCAAAATGACCACCTGCTTGTTAAACTACCACCAGAGGATTGGGAGGAAACGACGTCACGGCTGGGCTGTGATATGAAGGTTAGCTGTGAGCTGACACTAACGTTAGCTTTGATAACTAACATTAGCTATCTTTAGCTATAATAGTTGCTATTAGCTAGCTGGACCACATTTGCACATGTGCAGAATGCGACAGGGACACACATGTAACCGATTTTTCCTGATTCCTAATGTCATATCATTTTTGCTGTAATTAAACAATTAACAAACATGAAAACTGAACTGTGAACACAACACCAACAAAAAATTGAATAGTGGCAGCAGAAGACTTCCAAAGAGTTATCACATTACTTCTTCACTCAACCATCACACATCTGTCACAGAGGTGTCCTGGCCACAGCTAGAGGCATGTCATCAGGCAGAAATGGAGCCTGCAGGAGAGCCCTTGACTGAGGCTTGTGGGTAATGTTGTGCTTTGTTAGCATCTTTGGATTAAAGGTGTGTAATTTAGTTTCAGACCTACAGCCTCACCTGACGGACAAAATAACAAGAACACCTCACAATGTGATCCACATGACATCACCACCAAACCAATGATGACGTGATGACATCACAATGTCCAGATGTTCCTGTTCAGTTAAAGGGACATTAACTAATGAAATCCAGTTTCCTAAACAGGACCAGTAAACTGAACAGGGATAGTTTTACTCAGCCTACTGTATGATGTAATCAGAAGCCTGATGATGTCATTGGACTATGACATAGCAAATGTCGAATGTACAGTCTGTTACAAACTGGAGGTGTGGAGTTTGAAAAACGTGGCTGTTTCCATGCAAGGAGGCTCTAATGAAACCTTGTCTGGGTGCATCATGGGAAATGTAGTGTCTCCAGGTCAGGATGTGTCTTTTTTTAAATCAGTCTCTTGTCAGTCCCAGGTAATCAGTAGAAGACGTTGGGGTATTTACTTCCAGGTCTGTGGTGTTTAACGTGAACATGTGTAATTAAAACCTTTATTTAAACCCTCTACTGTGTGCAGCAGCTTCTCTTTATTCACCTTATTTTAAATCTTTATTGGTCCCTGCTTAACTTTATTGGTCAGAGTCAAAGCCTGAGCCTGCCCAAACCACTTCAAAAAGAAATGATTGATGACTTTATTCAACAGAGTCAGAGATAAACAGCTCATCAGCCACATCAGGAAGAACATCAACAACAGATCACTGCAGTGTTGCAACAGCACACACGTACATCTGTCATTATTCAACCACAACGACATGTGACGAGAGGAGAGCCAGCGCCCCCCCGTGGCTGCAGCATGGTGCTGCAGCACTGACAATGAGCAGAACACACTGGGGTTAACTACAGAAAATGGTAGATTGGGTATAAACCTGGCTTCTCTAATGGCCTCCTTGTGAGCCTGGAACATCTTGACGTTGTTCATGTTGGACTGCCAGTACTTGACATAGCCGCCATGGTCCGCTGTCAGCATCCACATGTCATTATGAGACCAGGTCATGGCCCGAACCGGACTGTCGTGGGCCTGCAGAGGACAGAGGAGGAAGGAGGTCAGCACAGCTCAACACAGGAGAGATACTTCTGTCATCGTCATCGTCATCATCATCATCATCAGTTGACAGACCCTCCATCAGATTTTACAATTATTCACTTTTATTTATTTCAGTATTTTATATTCAAACATGGTCAGTGTTCATCTGTGTCTACATGACTGTGTTGATGCAGTCCTGACATGTGACACAGTTTGAAGCTCCTGGCTTGTAGGAAAACAGCAACAATTCAAATTCATATTAACATATTGTAGTATCAATAGATTTACAGCAATACAATATCGGCATTTGACAGTCTGGACGCTACTGCAGCTGTAACAACAGTCATCAGGAGAGAACATGTCTCCCTGAGCCCCGCAAAAACACTGGTACAATAAATTCATCAGTATGAGACACATCCTCCATTCTTTTGGTGACCCATGAGTAGTGAATATTGGTTTGGATATACGTTATGGAGAAAATAATTTTCCATGGAAAACTAAAAAATAAGACATATAGAAAAATGTAAACATTGAAAGACACAACTACTCATGATTACTTTGTGTGTAAAGTATGTCAGATATGCTGCGCACAAAAAACGATTACAGATGGAAGAAAACAGATCCAGGATCAGATTTCCAATAAAATGCTCCACAGATATTAATATTATAATAAATGTGTACGGCATTGTATAAAGTTTGTTCATTTAAAAAGAGAAAACAGACATTTTTTATCTTATGTGCTTTGGAGTTTTTTTTTCTCTTTTCACCAAAGTATTGAAAGAGGTATCAAGTATTTTTATGTGTTATATATGGTATTATACCAAAGTTTACATGTCCACTGTCACAACAACTTTAATTTGAAACATGTCAAGTGCCCAAATGAAAACAAAAACCACCTTACTTTGAGGAATATATGTATCTGTATTGTTGTTTTAACACTCGTACCCTGAGAGTAAACAGTAGGTGTATTAGTCCTGAGATGTTCACAGTGGCATTTATTCATTTATTACCTCTACCAATGAGGGTTGGAGGAGGTCATGTGATCACCCACAGGTTGTCTGTCTGCAACACATCTAGGGCCTATTTATTTACACTTTGCCAATATCATAAAAATAATAACAGGCTAATCAAAATAACAAGAGCTGTCAGAAGATGCGGTATCTGCCCAGCCTACCCACAAAGTCATAGAAGGAACAGCTGCAGTCAGGAGAAAATACTGATGGTTTCTGATACACGCTTCATTTCAAACCATGTCAAAATGATTTTCTACACCATCAACATCCTCATCTGAGATTTTTTAGTGAATTCTTAAGATTTCAAAAGGCACATCATTAATGGATGGATTATATGTGTGCAAGGTTTCCACAACGCTGCAGTGTTTCACTTTCTAAATGAAAAATATAAAAACAGTAACATTTAAAAAATATTAGAAGGCACATTTTCAGTGCATGGGTCTGCTTAAAAGTTGGTTAGAATATCTTTTATTTTTATTTTTTAAGAAATAAATGAATTAAAGATGGATGGACATGCTGATATATCCAGGCGTGGACAACTCATGATGTTACAGCACTATGCACGACTGGATCAAGATCCTGATCTGGTTGACTAAATCTATATGTGGAGGGGGTCAGTATGTACTGGGTCACAGTTAGAGAGAGGGGGAGAGACATGACACTGTTGTTTTTTTCCACATTGAATTAACTTTTAACTGACGCTATGCTGGTCTGGAAAACATCCACTGGAACAAGCTCTACAGTTAACTAATGTCACCAATCACAGGTAATGTTACCAAGCACAGGTAATGTCATCAATCACAGGTGATGTCATCGATCACAGGTGATGTCATCGATCACAGGTGATGTCATCGATCACAGGTGATGTCATCGATCACAGGTGATGTCATCGATCACAGGTAATGTCACCGATCACAGCCGATGTCAGCTATAATTGCTAAAATCAGCCAATATCAGCTATCAACGCTAACTTCAGCCACTGTCAGCTATCAATGCTAATGTTAGCCAATTTCAGCTATCATAGCTAACATCAGCCAAAGTCAGCGATCATAGCAAATTTTTGCAGAAGCCAGTTATCATGGCTAATGTCCACCAAATCCAGCTATTACATAGCTCTAAACCAAAGTCAGTTGTCACAGCCAATGTTACCTGATGTCAGCTAGGTAATTAGCTAGCTAATTAATGATAGCTGACATTAACAAGGGTACTGTATTTCTAAATTAGGTAACAGGGGGGGTGCAACCTCAAATGCCACACATTATGCAATTGCACATTAGGTAGTCTTCCTTAAAATGACCTCTTTTTCTATAAAAATTTAAAAGTAATGCCAGTAAACAATATGTCAGTTTATGAAAATAGTTTAAAAACAGCTTTGATTTCACGTAGAGCCGACGTCCTGCTGTTGTCCGTAAGTCAGCGGCGCCATCTAGTTTTTGAGCCACATGTTCTTATGAGCTTTCATAAAGCTTATATACAGGATCAGCTGACTGAGAACAAGATTATCGGGTTCTTGTGACCTTTCAACTGTGACACAAAGCAGTGTGCTGGTGTCAGAGCTGTGTCTGACCACCGGTCCAGATTCGTGATGTTTCACATTACTATGCAGATTTTTTAAAATCACACTCTTTGCCCCTCCCCAGAAAAATCCTCTTTCCCATACCTGAACAGTGACACAACTGAAACTACAAAGCACTGGCACTAAAAAAAATAGTGACAATAAAAAATAAAGTCTCACTGAAAAAAGAAACATGAAGAGAAAGAGGAAGATTGAACTGAAAAACACGTCAAAATACTAAAATGTCAAAATGAAATGAAATAATTTTTGACGTCTGTGTTTTATTTTTTGATGGAACTTAAATATTTGTTTCAGTCTCAATACAACTTTGTCAAATTCAATTTTTTTAAAGCCAGTGTTTACTTTTTTTACTTCAGGTTTTATATTGAATGCAAACATTCATTCACCGTTGTAGCTGCATAAACAGGTGGATGATGGACGGGTAAAAGGATGGACTGTAGGTTTACCTGTAAGATAGTCTCAAAGTTGAAGGTGAGACCGTTCCACAGAGTGAACTCTCCACTCGAGGCTCCTGTGACCAGACGTCTGCCTTCTGGAGTCCACTGGAGACAAACAGGAAGTACAGAACACCAGTTTATGTCATATCTACACTCAACATCCACAACAAAGACTAAATAGAAAAAGTGACATCAAATATATCACTACACTGTAAACGTCTCAAATATTTATTTCAAGACGAGAACTGAAGCGGCATCTTACCCTGATCACAAACACGGGACACTTGACTTTGTTGGTGGAGGTTCGGACAAACTTAGTGGTGACGGCGTTCATCGGGTTGTTCAACATGCCCACAGGAGGAACCAGCTGAAGAAAAAAAACAATGTCTGGTGATTTAAAGTGAATTTAAACTGGAACACAGCTGACAAACTGCTACAACAACAGCTCTAGTTTACATTTTCTATTCATCTGCTTCAATTATTCAATTCATAAGAATATTGTGTAATTTATAAAACTGATTATTTTTTCTGACCAACAGAATAGATTTGATTTTAAAATGAAATAAAGTAAAAGTCCAAAAACTAACAAGGTAGAAGCAGGAACTGGTTGGAAACTCATAAAAAGCTTCTGATCACCTATTCTGTCAACAATGTAATCAATTAAATAACTAATTGTTTCCGCCCTGGTTAATAGTCTTCATTAATTCAGACTGGATGCAGCAGAGAATGAATAATACGTGACTGTAATGATCAATCAGTTATTAATATAATTGGTGACTGATTTCATCGATCCAGCACTCTAAACTTTGTTGTAGCGGTCCAACGCCTGAACGTCTCTGTGGAGGGCATACTTAACATCCTGTCTATCTAGTGTTGGTGGTTATGGATCAATGCAAAAAAGAAGAAGAAAATTGTACGACACGAGGAGGCGTTCCCTGTCAGTCAGTAACAAACTGTATCCCTGAAATAACTCAGGAGAAAAGAGGCTTTCTGCACACACCGGCTACAGGGAAGATGTTTTAAGGACGATGTTAAAAGCTCCGGGGCAGGACTGAATGATCAGACATACTGATCGTTGGCAAAGGCAGTTTAGTGAATCAGGAAATGACAGAATCTAAACTCACGTCATTATAACATCCTGCGTCAGGCTGAACGGCTCGGAAGTCTCGATGGTCTCTCTGCCACAAACGGTTCTGGAGAACAAACACAAACACAGTTCATTTCAAGCTAACTGGAGCCTGAAGCTTCTGTCTTGTTTAACTGGTCCAAGTAAGAGCATCAACATAAAATGGTTAGCTTGCATGATGTTTAGCTGAAACTTTATACAATCAGCATATACACATGTAATACACAGTAACACACAAATCAACAGTCCAAATGGTCATTGTCATTAATAGCGGGTTGGTGAAACAATCTATCATTAAAGAAGAAAATGTTGATGACATCACCTGCACCCTACCACAGAAACGTTAAGTGCTTCTGCACCATCTGTGACATTTACCCACAATGCACAGCAGCTTAACTTCACTGATGATTCAAATCTACAACGCGCCAACAGGATCTAATGTTAATGAATGTTCTGTGTTCTTCTACCCGTCCAAAAGGTCCCACACAGTCCAGGTGAAACAGTTTGGTGTAGTGTTAAATATGTTAACAAAAACTATAAGAACTTTTGACACAGGAAGGTGTAAGGGACCCATCACACAGAGATGTGTTGTCAACTATTAAGAATCCCAGGTGCAGTGTATTTCTGAAATAGTATCATTATCTTTTTTTCAAACTGAAGTGGGTGATTTACCCCCAGGTGTCTGATGACGGAGGGGTTGTAGTCGATGGTTTTGCGGTTCACGGCCTTTCTCATGCGTTTCCCATCGAATGTGAGCTGCTGCATGGCCTGCTGCTGGGCGAAGTCCGGCCTCTTGTAGAAGACCTGCCGTGGTGCCTGGTGCTGGAAACGCGGCATGTGGAAGAACCGCTGCGGAGAGCCGACGTCCGTCGCCATGGTGACCCCGCTATATCTGCAGGAGGGGACACCAGGTGGTTTAGTGCCATTCAGACAGGACAGCAACAATTTACAATCAACACATTAATTTGAAAACAATTATTTTATGGACAACATGAAGACAATAATTCAAAACCAAGACAAACTGGATGCTGTACAATTTCCTATACATTCAGTTATTTGTTATTTTTGGGCTGGCCAAAGCAATCAATAGGTCACCTCTAGTAAAATCATCTTCCTCAGTCACAAAGGAACCTTAATGGTGATGTCAATGGCATTTTTTACTCGATATAAACCAAATCTAACACTGATCTGACATTTCCAGTATTGATTTCCTGTTCAGTATTTTTTTTTTGCCTGATAGATTTTCGCATCTGGGATTTAAACGAATAAAAAAGGATTCTGAATAGTACTGCAGATTGAGTGTTATTAACTTTTGAGAGACGCAACATGGGGATAGTTTTAGGTGAAATTCTGGGGGAAATCATAAAATGGGTGAAAGGACTCCAACACAACACGGTCCACTGGATAAAAGACGAGGTCCTGTCAGTTTCACTCAAGCAATCCTGAAGTTGATGAAGTTATGAGTAAACAGACTCCCTGCAACAATCCCAATCCATTTTACATACGTGAATCTAGATCACCCCAAAGAGATGCCTGCACGCAACACTGTCTAATATACCTAGAAATCCTCTCGACACTTCAAACTCCAACAGAAAATAAAGCGGAAGGTGATTACATTTCATGGGTGTAACTACTCCATTAGCCTCCACATTAAACACACAGAACAGAAAGCTACTACTGCTTCTACAGCGGTTAGCAGTCCAGAGCTAACGGTAACTCACCGTTCAGTGTTCACTAGTTCAGTGACAGACGCCGTTTAATGTTTGCGTATAGACGGTAAACTCTCTTTACTGTTTTGAACATAACATATTTTACCCAGAGATGCTGCGGCTAATCCCGTTAGCCGGCGGGGCTAACTTTGCTAACCTTTAGCCAGCACCTCGACATGTAAACACACTGCTTCTAGATATATTCGACCGAATTTATTTAAACGTTTCCGACGCAATAAAACTGAAAAAGAGTTCGTAATGAAGGAGTTGTCGTTCAGGGGGTATTTTGTTATATTTGGTAGCCAGAGATAAATGGCGGCCTGGTGCTGGAAGTCGTCTTCACAACGCGCTGCAGCTCTTAACTCACCGACAATCTCCACTGCAGAGTTAGCTATCTAGCTCTCATGAACTGGCTGGATTATTCCGTTAAGTGCCTCTCTGAAGAATTATGAACGTTTCAAACTTTATTCAACTCAAATTAAGGTTTGTCACATTAGCCAGCAACGAACAGCATCATGACGATTCTTCTTCTGGGCCCTGCAGCAAAGCATGCCGGGAGATCTTTACAATGGGAGGGAGTAGTGGCGTCCCCACGCGATGGATTCTGGGAAAAGGAGTCTTGCAGTTTTTGGTCCTTTCCACGCCAGGTGATGACACGAAAAGTACGGAACCCCCTAAATTCCATAAGGGTTTAAGGCAATACACTGAATTAAATAAGTGAAAGTGAGTGCAGCACAGGAATGAAATAGGCCTCAAACAAAAAGTACATGTTTTATGTTATGTGTATGCTATTATGTTAATATAAAAATGTTTACAAGCACAGAAATATAAAACATGAATAGAAGATGTTTCAAGGGATTTTAATTTGAGTTTTATTTCAAGTGTTTTAATTTACTACATATATAATTGAACTTTAAGCTTACTTATTTTTTTTACTACTTTTATTAAAAGAGTTGATATTTTGCTACTCTTCCTCTGAAAAAAGACTGAAAAGGTGACTTATGACTAACTAACTAACTAATTAACTGACTAAATAAATAAATAAATAAATGCCTTCTGCAAACAAGGAGGATACATCATCACTGGGCCCATCCAATCAGATGAGAGTAATTAAAGCGCACGAGTTTGACAGAACCATCCAGCCGATTCACTTCTCTCACCAACCGCTGCCGGTAAGTTCACCGATTTAAGCTCCATATTTAACGTGGTGTATTTGCGGATTTACAGCCGGTAATGTACCGATACATGTGAAGCAACCTGTAACCGGGCTAAAGTCATGGTTTAATGTCCGTTTCTCAAACTTTAAAAAAAATTTAGTCGCCGTTTACGGGCTCCCGGTTGCTAGCTTGCGGTAACGGTTACGCTAACGTTTGCTGGCTTTATCTTAACTTCTAATTATAATCTGTTCTTTGGTAGTTAATAACTTTTTTAAGAAGCAGATCATTTTTGTCTGCAGCCTTCAGTCTCTTGGCTCTCCACACTTTTTCAGTGAGTATTGGTGATCAATCATGGTGATGACTGGTCCCAATATGTAATCCGTTTATGCTGCTAATATGGTGTAAAGCAGTGCAAACAGTCCGTGTTTAGGTGACTTATTATTTGCTTAAATAACTCTCCAAAAGGTAGAACTGTATCCAGTCATTATTTCCATTACCAATCAATCTGCTGGTTGTTTTTATATCGATTGTTTAGCATATGAAGAGGTGACAGGAAAAATGGGAAGGGGGGGGGGGAAGCCATGCGGCAAATGGCCAGGATCGGAAACGAACCCGCGCCAACCGTTAAATGACTGTAGCCTCGCGCGCTCTAACCACTGCTTTATCTGCGCAGCCAGAAACGTCTTTTTGTGGTTGTGTTGCTTGGTAGTTATATTATTACAATGATTTGATTGGACAGTCTCTCCAGGAAGTTGCGCTCAAAGACGGGTAAATTTGCAAGAGAAAATTGTGACATGGGTTGATTGTTGCGAAGATGACATCTTAAAGTCCTGGAGGGAATGATTGGTGAAGATTATCTGTTATTTAATTGTCACTCTGACTGGAAGCTGGAGCAACTCTGAAGTTTGATGTGGTTGGATTTTATTTTAACATGGACTATTAGGAGTTTCAGTGTTTGATGTGTTTCTTTCAGCAACAGTTCAGCCTGTCAGTGTTCATACCAGCAATGTTGAGAACCAAAAGATGCAGGTCCTGGTGAGAGCTTTACACACCACACCTGTCACACATCGGTAACACACCTGTCATACCTGTCACACACCTGTCACACATCGGTAACACACCTGTCATACCTGTCACACACCTGTCACACACCTGTCATACCTGTCACACACCTGTCATACCTGTCACACATCTGTCACACACCTGTCACACACCTGTCATACCTGTCACACATCTGTCACACACCTGTCATACACCCGTCATACACCCGTCACACACCTGTCACACACCTGTCACACACCTGTCATACCTGTCACACACCTGTCACACACCTGTCATACACCCGTCACACACCTGTCACACACCTGTCATACCTGCCATACCTGTCACACATCTGTCACACACTGACATACCTGTCACACATCTGTAACACACCTGTCATACCTGTCACACATCTGTAACACATCTGTAACACATCGACATACCTGTCATACAGCTGTAACACACCTGTCATACCTGCCATACATGTGTAACACACCTGTCACTCATCTGTCACTCATCTGTCACACATCTGTCACACACCTGTCATACCTGTCACACACCCCACATACCAGAGAAATCAGGTGGAAAACATACAGCATCAGACTGTCAGAAATCATCTAATGTTGGCAGTTATTCATCAGATGACTGATTGATTGATTGATTATATGACTAACAGTGTCAGCTCTAATGCTGTTTGTTGTTTCCTGTTGCTGCAGCTATTTGGGACAAAAAGGAATGAAAGGACAATCATCCAGAGTGACTCTACAGAAGCCTGGATGGACAAAAGAGGAGGTAATGGTGTCAGCATGTAGAGCTAACTCAGAAACTGTTGATAACACCCAGTATGAAAAGTTAAAGAATATAATGATCTCTTCAAAACTGTTTATATTTGTCT
>CM075198.1:1080000-1132500 GCA_037577475.1 Chaunax sp. Z400
TCTGGATGACACCTCCGTCGAAGACACCATCTTCACCTGGTGCGACAGCTTCTCCCCCTCTGTGGTGAAGACGACGACGCGACGCGACGCTAACGCGACGCTAACGCTAACACTACGCCTGCTGTCCTCATCTGGAAATGTCTGCTGACAACGTTTCATGATGTCCCTCTGTTTGTCCATCTGTCTGCAGTTCCTCAACCTGTGTGGTCTCAACAGTCCACAGCCTTCAGGTCTCACCTCCACCAGCACCCAGCAGGAGCTCCCGTAGGTCCCTCTGCAACACCCTCCGTTTAGCTTACAGTGGTATCATCTCTTTCTGTAGGTGTATTTAGACACAGTGTGACAATCAAAACTACCTCCACCATCGCAGAACCATCCTCCACGTCATACATCCACCAGATCTGGATCCCCAACCAGAATCCTAACATAAATCACCTGGATATATTTCTAAAACTGTAGGAGACTCTAAACCCCATCATCTCAGCTCTTCTGTTTCTCGCCATGTTTGTTACTCTATAGCGGCTGAATAAAGATCAATACCTACAAATGTCTAATTAGGTCCAGCAGATCTGGATCATTATCGGGATCTGCACCACATCATAAATATGTGTGATTCTTACATCATGATTTATGGATTATCTCACAAACAATTAGAGAAAATTTCTAAAATGCCCGATCATTCACAGTATAAAAACGTCCCATCTCACAAAGTTTGAAGATCTTTGCATCCAGATCCAAACCAGATCTGAGTCCACTTCATATGTGGTCCTGGATCAGATCCATATCTGATTCTGGTCATGTGACCTGAATTAGAACAGTCAGATCGGAATTCATGTGTCTTTTGCCCGACAAACATGCTCTGAGCGTCGTCGCCATCATCCAACACCGATCAGCTGATCGAGTGTTAGCCGTCCTCCAGAAATGATGACATCATACATTCACTACCAGCGTCTGTTTGGGTTCGATCACCACGAGTCGTCTCACTAATATGACGTTGGTTGTTATTGGTGATCAGATGACTCGTGTAAAAATGGATCAATGATCACATGTCTGCTGATTGGAGGACAGATGTGTTCAGATACAGGTCACTGGATTATGGACCGTTAACAGGACCAAATCTGATCTGAGATCAGAGAGAGGTCACTGGATTATGGACCATCAATCAAACCACATCTGATCTGAGATCAGTATCAGGACGAACAATGCGGTGATGTGAACGCACCCAAATTTAAAGTGAAGTGAAGCTAATGTTTGCTGTTGTGTTCAGGACCCCCCCGGTGATCCGAGCGTTGTTAATGGAGGGCCCTGGGACACCAACACCACTGCGGCTCTACGATCAGGACGAGGTGACGATCAGTGCTGAGGAAACCGTTGTCATGCTGTTCTCAGATCAGAGCGTCAGTAAAAAAACTCACCAGAGTCAGTGTGTTTGTGCTTCAGGTGACAGACCAGTGGTGCAGCACCATGAACCCACCAGGGGAGGAGCATCCTGACAGTCAACAGTCCAGCAGCAGCTCTGAGGTCTGCAACACACAGAACCTCCCACATGTTCATACAATCACACAGGTAGACATCACACGACACAAAGGTCCGAAACATGAAACCAAACCTTCCACCATGATGCCATTCACCTGAAACCACCAGTCCCCTGATAGGCTGACCCTCATCATGTGACTCCTGGACCATGAAAACCTGCCCCTGGAATCTGGATTACATTGGTATCATTATTAGTTTGATAGTTAAGGGTCCTTGTGAGAAATACTGTCACTGTTGTTCTAATGGCTTGTGGTGCTGCTACACTTCCATTTATGGGCTCAGTGGGAGCGGCTGCTGAGTCAGCACCTAGTGGTAAAATCTGGTATACCAGTCTGGTGTTTGGCTTGATGGTCTAACCAGTATGAAAATCTTTAGGCCAGCTGATGCTAGCAGCAGGCAATGTGACACACATCTAGAAAACTGTTCATGTGGACCAGGTCCAGGGAGAGAGTATGCTGCACTCTGCCTCAGAGTTCCAGGGACAGTCCAGCTCCGCCTCACAGGTCCAGGGACAGTCCAACTCGGTGTTGGACTCTGTCTTGTTGGAGGATGTGTGGTTTTGTCCACTGCCAGGGGATTACCCGGACTCTCCGGATCTACCACTGAACCCCTTCGAGGTGAGGACTGACTTCTGGGTGTGTGACAGTCCCGTCAGACCACACTGTTTCTGAATGTTTGACTGTTGTGTTGGCAGACGTGCATGGAGTTATTGCTGGAGATGTTTGGGCCAACAAATGATCCGTTTTGTCAGACCGACCAGACCCAGGTCTACATGGAGCCCTGATTCTGATCAGCCATCAGCCGGTGAGTCTGCCTGATTATCAGGTCATCACCACAATAATAATGACATCATGTGAGAAGATAACCGCCTGAATGTCCGACGTGTATCTGGGTCCTGGAGGCCTGATACATTTTGGATCAACCAATCACACCAGGCCTGCGTCCAATTATCAAAATGTTAGAAAACCTTTCAGCCGCTCTGTCTAATGAACAGTTCTTTAGCCAGCGCCATAGTTAACTCACAGTGAGACAAAAAAGGCCAATTTACAAGTAGATTTAAAAGTGGTGCAGTTATAAGGTTTACAAGTGTGGATGGACTCCTGGGATATGTAGTCTTAGGAGAACGGTATAACAATATCTGAGCAGTTTTCACTACGAAACAAGGGTGTGACTCCCTCTACTTCGCTGTTCTGCTTTATATTCTAGCAGCAGAAACAGAATAACACCATCGTCATTCAATAATAAATGATGATATGAGTGAAAACAGACTAAGTGTTCAATAAGATTAAAAAAAACGTTACCTGAAAACGGTCTCATGTCAGGTTCATTATTGATCTTGGTGAAGAAAACATGTCTGTTGTTTCAGGTGGTTTTCAGAGGCTTCATTCAGGGTCAGACCAAGTCGATCAGCAGTTTGACCAGCTGAATCTCACAGTTACTGCGACACACATCGGATGTTATGTTTGCAACATCCAGAGCAGGTCTTCTTAGTTTCTGGAGGCCAGAGAGGTGTCTTCAGCGTTAACCTACCTGCAAGACCAAATCCTAGGGAAAAAAAATAGCTTCTGGGTGTAAAACTTCTACGGAGCCCCCCTAGTGTCAGTTGAGAAAAAAAAAATCCATCTGTAAATCTGTACCCACAGTTTAGCAATGCTAAAAATCCACCCTTTAATTTATATAAATTGGATTTCCCTGGAGGATCCGGTCGCCCTGGAAAAGCTTCGTGCCCGAAAACTCCTGTTCTGCACAAAAACGTGGCTTGAACGCAACATAGACTACGTGGAACGCATGGGTTGCAAATCCGAGGGTTCATAATCCGTGTCCTCAGATTGCTAAACTGTGGGTACAGATTTACAGATGGATTAGAGGGGCTCCATACATTTCAGTTGGAAAGTTAGTGATTGACACTTTATCAGCTTAATTTATACAACCGTTTCCAAAAAAGTTGGGATGCTGTGTAAAATGTAAATAGAAACAGAATGTGATGATTGGCAAAACATTAAATCCCATATTTAATTGAAAATAGCACAAAAGAAAACATATCAAATGTTGAAAATGAGAAATTTCACAGTGTGTGTAATCACCTAGCTGTAAAGTAGTCTATTACATGGATGATTACCACGCTGACGGACCACATCTAAACTGTGTGTGTTCAAATATTTGGTTAATAAAACTGAGTCTGTGTTTTTTTTCAGATACCTGTTTCCATCATCTTCATCTTCAGCAGCAGTTTAATGAGACCGACCAATGAGAGAAAGCCTCACATTGTAAAGCAGAGTCAGCATTTTAATTATCTTATAGAAATCAGTTTTAGTCTTCATACGTTAACTTCACTCTCCATCAGTTTATATCGTATAACTGATGATTTATTTATTTATTTAGTAAACAGAAAACCTTTGATGTGATTTTATTGTACTTTTATTAAAACTGTATCTTAATTAAACTAATATTTATAGAATTTAATACTTAAATATTTGATGTACTTTCAGCTTTGCCGATTTTACATTTTGTAATTTTACACGTGCGCACCTGTTATGTGTTAACTGCACTCTCCATCAGTTTATATCATATAACTGATGATTTATATATTTATTTAGGAAACCTTTGATGTGATGTTATTGTATTTTTATGAAAACTGTATTTTAACAAAATTAATATTTTGTTATAATTTAATACTTTAAAAAATTGTTTTACTGAAGATGTTAGAACGACTTTGCAGATTTTACATTTAAACATGAATGCATAACTTTTGAAACTGTTCTTGCTGCTTACACATATTTAATGTATTTATGCATGTATTTATTCATCTGTGTACAATAGCAAGGGTGAATAATAAGGGTAATAATAAGGGTAATTTATTTTTATGATAAAATGAAATCTTATTTATAGTAAATGAATACAGTCAACATTTATTTTAGTTTGGACATAAAACTTGAATTTGCACAAAAACAAAATCCTTATTAACATGCTAAATTTACCGTCTTGTGTATTTTCTCTGAAGTGCAATAATAAACGCCGGCGTCTGAATGCCACTTCTGATGTGGAGACTTTATTATTCATCTTATATCTTTTAAGCATCAGTGTGCTGACATCACAGAGCATTTCACAATACATTCACTGAGTCGTGATGTGACTTCAGGGAGCTCAGCCCGTTGGACCTGATCACAGTGGCCTATAGGGGAACATAGTTGGAAACATTGAGAATAAATGTATATAATAAAATCCAATAAAATGATAATTTAATTTTGCTTGAATTATGGCTCCACTGCCCCCAAAGGTTTCTGCTGGTACTGCTCCGTTTCGTCAGTTTTGTGCGTAAACTTTTAGACAATGTGCACAAACATGGATGAACTGAAGGCAGAGCACTGATATTAAATACACACCATTACGGAAATGAAGTCCAATCCATGATCACTGAGGTGTTAACCCTATAACTAATCCTGTCAGTGACATATAGTTACTATAAATCCTTACGGTGTGTTCAACAGTTAAATATAAAACAGAGCATGTTGTGTCGTTGACTTCACTGTCAAACAAACATTTTAAGTCTGTTAAACTTTCACTTAAACCGCATCTGTTAACATAAATAAAATCAAAGATGTCTCTGCATTTGTTGGAAACATTTGGAATAACATGAAAACACAACTTTACAAAATGTTTCACAAAGAAATATTAAATATATCTTAAAGGTTTCGTGTCACGATAAGAAATAAGATAAGATAATATAAGATACTATAAGATAAGATAGAACTTTATTAATCCAGAAGGGAATTCTTGTGCCATAGATTGCTCCAAAATGACAGTAATAATATAATATATACAAACAGTATTAAATATAAGTGAAAAATAAAAATATGTTTGTTTCAGGAGTAAATGCAAGAACCGGTGCTTTATAGAATAACAACAGAAATAAGTTAAGTACGAGAGTAAACTAAACAACTAGAATGGAAACAGAAAAGTAATGTTGGCAGTGACACAATAAAAAGTCATATTAATAATGAACATAGTAATGTATATAATATTAAATGTACTATAATAATAGTGAAAAGTAATAAGTTGTCATGCTGCAGGAGTTTTGTGACCAGTTATTGGAAAAAAAAGAATAAATGAAAGGTTTTATTTTTATTGAAGTGTGTGTGTGTTACGTCAGTCACACTGAACCCTATTGTCTATTCTTCCTGTCCAAAGCAACAACAGCTGTGTGTTCAAACCCTCCATGTTTTCTGTAGTCAGTTTATCAGAGGTCAGCTAACGGCTAATGGAGCGTCAGTAAAGCCACCAGTGGTCACTTACAGCTGAATGAACCTGTGGCACCTGGTCTGACCTCTGAAACAGAGATGACCAATCAGCTGTGACCAGAGCTACAAAGAGCCGTTCTTCATCACCATCATCAAGCTACTGGTCAACCATAAGGAAGCAGCAGCTTAACTTAGCTTTTGAAGAGCTACTTTCATTAATAGCTTCTCTCATTCTGCCTTTACAGCACATTCATACCTGTGCAGGTGACAGGAATACGTCACACAGGTATATGCATGTATGTGTGCAGGTAGAACATGTGATGCTAACAGTACAGATGCTAAACCTGCAGCTTGACTAAAACCCACAACCTTCAACAAAGGTTGACAAGATCTGATAAAGCGTCCATGGAAACGGCCTGGTTACATTTATTACTGGTAGTACTAATAATACTCGTAGTAAATGGTAGTACTAATAGTACTCGTAGTAAATGGTATACTAATAGTACTCGTAGTAAATGGTATACTAATAGTACTCGTAGTAAATGGTATACTAATAGTACTCGTAGTAAATGGTATACTAATAGTACTCGTAGTAAATGGTATACTAATAGTACTCGTAGTAAATGGTATACTAATAGTACTCGTAGTAAATGGTATACTAATAGTACTCGTAGTAAATGGTAGTACTAATAGTACTCGTAGTAAATGGTATACTAATAGTACTCGTAGTAAATGTTATACTAATAGTACTCGTAGTAAATGGTAGTACTAATAGTACTCGTAGTAAATGGTAGTACTAATAGTACTCGTAGTAAATGGAATACTAATAGTACTCGTAGTAAATGGTATACTAATAGTACTCGTAGTAAATGGTAGTACTAATAGTACTCGTAGTAAATGGTAGTACTAATAGTACTCGTAGTAAATGGTATACTAATAGTACTCGTAGTAAATGGTATACTAATAGTACTCGTAGTAAATGGTAGTACTAATAGTACTCGTAGTAAATGGTATACTAATAGTACTCGTAGTAAATGGTAGTACTAATAGTACTCGTAGTAAATGGTAGTACTAATAGTACTCGTAGTAAATGGTATACTAATAGTACTCGTAGTAAATGGTATACTAATAGTACTCGTAGTAAATGGTAGTACTAATAGTACTCGTAGTAAATGGTAGTACTAATAGTACTCGTAGTAAATGGAATACTAATAGTACTCGTAGTAAATGGTATACTAATAGTACTCGTAGTAAATGGTAGTACTAATAGTACTCGTAGTAAATGGTAGTACTAATAGTACTCGTAGTAAATGGTATACTAATAGTACTCGTAGTAAATGGTATACTAATAGTACTCGTAGTAAATGGTAGTACTAATAGTACTCGTAGTAAATGGTAGTACTAATAGTACTCGTAGTAAATGGTATACTAATAGTACTCGTAGTAAATGGTAGTACTAATAGTACTCGTAGTAAATGGTAGTACTAATAGTACTCGTAGTAAATGGTATACTAATAGTACTCGTAGTAAATGGTAGTACTAATAGTACTCGTAGTAAATGGTAGTACTAATAGTACTCGTAGTAAATGGTATACTAATAGTACTCGTAGTAAATGGTAGTACTAATAGTACTCGTAGTAAATGGTATACTAATAGTACTCGTAGTAAATGGTATACTAATAGTACTCGTAGTAAATGGTATACTAATAGTACTCGTAGTAAATGGTATACTAATAGTACTCGTAGTAAATGGTAGTACTAATAGTACTCGTAGTAAATGGTAGTACTAATAGTACTCGTAGTAAATGGTATACTAATAGTACTCGTAGTAAATGGTAGTACTAATAGTACTCGTAGTAAATGGTAGTACTAATAGTACTCGTAGTAAATGGTATACTAATAGTACTCGTAGTAAATGGTAGTACTAATAGTACTCGTAGTAAATGATAGTACTAATAGTACTCGTAGTAAATGGTATACTAATAGTACTCGTAGTAAATGGTAGTACTAATAGTACTCGTAGTAAATGGTAGTACTAATAGTACTCGTAAATGGTATACTAATAGTACTCGTAGTAAATGGTAGTACTAATAGTACTCGTAGTAAATGGTATACTAATAGTACTCGTAGTAAATGGTATACTAATAGTACTCGTAGTAAATGGTATACTAATAGTACTCGTAGTAAATGGTATACTAATAGTACTCGTAGTAAATGGTAGTACTAATAGTACTCGTAGTAAATGGTATACTAATAGTACTCGTAGTAAATGGTATACTAATAGTACTCGTAGTAAATGGTAGTACTAATAGTACTCGTAGTAAATGGTAGTACTAATAGTACTCGTAGTAAATGGTAGTACTAATAGTACTCGTAGTAAATGGAATACTAATAGTACTCGTAGTAAATGGTATACTAATAGTACTCGTAGTAAATGGTAGTACTAATAGTACTCGTAGTAAATGGTAGTACTAATAGTACTCGTAGTAAATGGTATACTAATAGTACTCGTAGTAAATGGTATACTAATAGTACTCGTAGTAAATGGTAGTACTAATAGTACTCGTAGTAAATGGTAGTACTAATAGTACTCGTAGTAAATGGTATACTAATAGTACTCGTAGTAAATGGTAGTACTAATAGTACTCGTAGTAAATGGTAGTACTAATAGTACTCGTAGTAAATGGTATACTAATAGTACTCGTAGTAAATGGTAGTACTAATAGTACTCGTAGTAAATGGTAGTACTAATAGTACTCGTAGTAAATGGTATACTAATAGTACTCGTAGTAAATGGTAGTACTAATAGTACTCGTAGTAAATGGTATACTAATAGTACTCGTAGTAAATGGTATACTAATAGTACTCGTAGTAAATGGTATACTAATAGTACTCGTAGTAAATGGTATACTAATAGTACTCGTAGTAAATGGTAGTACTAATAGTACTCGTAGTAAATGGTAGTACTAATAGTACTCGTAGTAAATGGTATACTAATAGTACTCGTAGTAAATGGTAGTACTAATAGTACTCGTAGTAAATGGTAGTACTAATAGTACTCGTAGTAAATGGTATACTAATAGTACTCGTAGTAAATGGTAGTACTAATAGTACTCGTAGTAAATGGTAGTACTAATAGTACTCGTAGTAAATGGTATACTAATAGTACTCGTAGTAAATGGTAGTACTAATAGTACTCGTAGTAAATGGTAGTACTAATAGTACTCGTAGTAAATGGTATACTAATAGTACTCGTAGTAAATGGTAGTACTAATAGTACTCGTAGTAAATGGTATACTAATAGTACTCGTAGTAAATGGTATACTAATAGTACTCGTAGTAAATGGTATACTAATAGTACTCGTAGTAAATGGTATACTAATAGTACTCGTAGTAAATGGTATACTAATAGTACTCGTAGTAAATGGTAGTACTAATAGTACTCGTAGTAAATGGTATACTAATAGTACTCGTAGTAAATGGTATACTAATAGTACTCGTAGTAAATGGTATACTAATAGTACTCGTAGTAAATGGTAGTACTAATAGTACTCGTAGTAAATGGTAGTACTAATAGTACTCGTAGTAAATGGTAGTACTAATAGTACTCGTAGTAAATGGTAGTACTAATAGTACTCGTAGTAAATGGTGTACTAATAGTACTCGTAGTAAATGGTAGTACTAATAGTACTCGTAGTAAATGGTATACTAATAGTACTCGTAGTAAATGTATTTAAAGGGATGGATGAACAATATAATTGATTATAATTTCAACTTAAATCTTACAATGAAAACAAAAGAAGCTAACTGGTGTTTCTTTAATAGAGGATTTAAGGATCTGGACCATGCCCCCCCCACAGACCACCTGTCCCATACAATGCCCCACTATCTGCTCCTCTTCCTCCCTGCCTCCCCCCTCAGTGCTTGGAGTCATTGATCTGAACTCCTGGGAGGATCTGATAAGACCAGGTCAACTCAAGGGTCAGATTCAGCTCCCCCCCGTGGGACAAAGACCACTCTGTGGGTCCCCCCCCGTCAGGACCCCGCTTCTGTTAAAACCTCACATAGCTCCACAGGAACCAAAGCATGATAAGCTCCTGCTCAGGTGTCATCTGATAGCCAATAGGAGTCCAAGCTGCCCCGCCTCCTCTCCAGGTAAGGCTGATAAACAGTTTATTCTGTAGGGAAGCTCCAAACTGTCCTCCAGCCTCTGTGTCGGCTGCTGATGTCATCAGGTCTGACTGGTTCATTACAGTGACACAAGTTTTAACACGGATCTCTGTTCAGTGAAGACACACCAACATCTGCAGCTGCTCAACAACCAACACGGTAAGATAAAAGCACAAAACTTTACTTTTTACTGTTCACGTGTTTTCAGACATAGTTAGACACAAGCTGGTGGAGACAAAACCAGAGCTAAAAGTGAGAATACTGGACGTTCACAAACACTAACGGTGATGATGTCGCTGAATTTGATGCTTCAGCTGCTTCCTGTCTGAGGCCAACAGCTCACAGATGTATACTTTCATTTGAAAAAAAGATTGAAGTGATGTCTGAAAATATAGCTTTCATTACAGTGAACCAGGAGGTGATGGTGAATCTGTTGGGGGACTAGTTTTTGGCAGATTAACCCACATCTGGTTAATCTAGTGAGTCTCTGAGGCTGCAGGACGGAGTCTAAATCAGACTGAACCACAGAGCTCAAAATATAAACTTTCATCAGACGTAGTCTATAAATAACCATTTACCATACAGGTAAACACAATGAGATATTTCATATACATTCCTTTATATTGATTGTAGTATTTGAACCTCAGCCTCCACAGTTCATATCTATATGAACATATTTATTTATTGAGTCTGTTGAAATAAAATAATTACTGGTGGTGAATTTAGATGAAATCTAGAAGCTTAGCTGTGTTTGGTGTCTTTTAAACTGAAGCCTTTTCCCTCTGACTGCAGGTCAAAATCATGTTTCTCAGATGGATTTTCATGCTTTCTGCTGCTCCAAACGGTGAGTTTCCTCCAACGTCCCCTTTAAAATGTTTACAACTCCTGATGTAACTGATTCTTTTATTGACTTGTTTGTTGACCATCCTGCATGTGAAAAGTGACTTTTAGAGGTTTGAACTTGCTCTGATTTAGTGGTTTGAACTATGAACCGATGCTCTTCTCCATCATGCTTTCATGGGTTTTGTCTGGTTATTCTAAAGCGGCGTGATGTCATATGATGTTTATTTATTGATGTGTTAAATGTTCATCAAATCACCAATAATCACTCGTCTTTGTCTGCAGCCCTTTTCGCCGGTTCCATCTTCTGCCCGGACCCAGAGGGCAGCGACCCAAACGCAGATCACATGACTGGTAATGAGCAACATGTCAGTCGCAGAGACGCAGCTTTGATTAATATCAAGTAACGATCAGTGAATTAAATCTGGTGACTTGTTGGTCGTTTTATGCAGCAGCTGCAGGTTTACTGGAGCCTGAAGGTGATTTAAATACGAAGAACATCATTTTAATATTTATTCACAAAGAGCCAATAACATGTAGTTTTTATTAACATGATATTATAAATGAATCCACCTCTAAATGAAACAGATTAGGACAGGTTTTAATCATTAATTTATCTTTGAAGAGATTTAATCCTTGTTTAGATCAGTGTAAAATAAATTCTAAAATTCATTCTAAATCATCATGAATGATTTTTTACAACCTGAAACTCTTTGGCTTATTTTCTGTGACGAACATGTAAAAGAACACATTTGTTTCTATTAGACATGTTAATATAAAATAGTAATACTTCATTTTTAAGAGGTATGAATATTATTTGGATTTAATACTACTTAGACCTATATGTGGTTAACATTGATTATTACCAGGGGTGCACATAATATTTGTGGTCTGGTTCTCAGAGGGGCACCTGAAGATGTTCTTGGTTCTAAACCTTTTACATGAAGCAGACATGTTTTAGGTCTCTGTCAGTCTCTTCCTCCATCAGACCATCTAATAGAGAGAAACTTTACAAAGGAGCCAGTAAATGTCTGATCATGTGATCAGCTGATTAGATGTGGGCGGTTCACAGAATATGAACAAGGGAATCCCGGATCGCTATCATCTCATGAAATGTGGGAACGACCCCGATATAAACTCCACCTGACTACAGCTGCATCTGTTTAGACCAGAACCAACTTCATCTGATAAAACACAAACATGGAGGAGTTACAGAGAATCTGAAACTTAATAAATAACTCATTAGGATTGGTTCGAGTCTCTACAGTCACTGCTCAGACTGACGTCAAGCGTTCAGTTCCTTCAACCTCCTGACTTTTTGTGCCACTTCCTGTTGTCGACTGCTGAGTCAGCTGATAATCTGTGTGGTTCTGGGACGGTTTAGTCGTCACCAGCAGTGAGGAGACATTTGGCTTGAGGAGAGCTGCTGCCTAAAGGACTTTCTGCCCTGCAGGATGATCTGATTCCTCCACCTGCTGCTCGGAGGAAGGCTTGAAATGTTTGAGGTTTGTTTTTAGGGCCTCGTCTCTTCAGTTTCAACCTTCTGTCCCTTCTGTCTGTGCAGATTGTCTCGGCCTGCGCTTCACCTGGCTCAACTCAGTCTTCGATAATTTCCCTTCGTTGCTGAACTTTGCTCTGAAGCTCCGCTGTGTGACGGGGCTTTGTCCACGAGATCTGGAGCAGTATGGATGCTCCTGCAGATATGTGGCTGCTGGAGACCCAGTGGATCCTCTAGATGTGTGAGTAAGACCGCCCCTCGACATCTGATAGGCTAACTGAGAATAAAACCCTCCTCTCATCAAACAGGAACAGATAAATAAAAACTGCTAACTGAAAGATGTGCTTCAGCGTCTATGACGTCTCTGTCGTTTCTTCTTCTGTTGCAGCTGCTGTGAGGCTCACAGGCTGTGTTACCAGAGCGTCGCCCCCTGCAGGCAGGAACTGCAGCTGCTCCCAGTCAACTTCACCTGTCCAGCAGCAAACAGCAGCTGTGGTGAGAAAACACTCTGATTCTTGTCTAGGTCTTTGATCCAGTAAAGAGTTCCTGTGTCCCGCTGACCAGAGTAAATGACGTAGATGTCTCTTTGTCTCTTCTGGTCCTGGAGGTGCTGTTGACGAGTGTCGGCAGAGGTTCTGCAAATGTGACCAGGCTGCCATCGACTGCATGACTCTGAGCTCCTACAACCGAACCCTGAGAGGCTTCGCTGACTCGTCCTGCTCTGCTGCAAATCAAACAGGTGACGTCATCAGAGGAGGGACAGGAAGTGATGTATAGAAGAACTATTACTTAATGGTTTCCATTTTCTGCTTCTTTATACTAGGGGCAGGTTTAGGGGGCAGGGTTTTTCTTGGCCACGCCCATTACTTAATCCCATAAGACTGTATGTTTTCACAACGACTGACGAGTGTGAAAATAGAGAAAATAGAGTAATTCTAATAGAGTAGTCAGTGCTCAGGTCCAACCCCAGACTGACAGGATTTATTAGGTTTGAAGTCTGTCAATATAATCAATTTAATTATCATTAGATGATTTAATAAACTCACATGAACACATATAGAACATAAACTCATCTTAAATCCCAATTGCTGCCATAATTATGAAAAATAAACTCTTCCTGCTCCATAAAATGAAATAATTACCAGGATTTAAGCAACTTGAAACTAAAGTATCACAATAAGTGAAATACTAGACAATTCTTAAACCTTATAAAGACGATATTGTTTGATGTTATATGTGGACAATAAATCATTTGGCTCTAAATAAACATATTAAAACCTGTGTTTGACTCAGGTTCTAAACGTGATGATTACATCATGAGTTCATTCACAGAGCTGGAAGCAGCTGTTTCTCTGTCCTCTCTGCCTGACTGAGCAGAGACCTGAACACCAGGAATCTCATCAGATTCTGGGTCTCAGATGAAACCTTCAGAGGAGCAGGTGAGTCCGGGTGACATCAGCACCCGTCAGCTGACTCTCTGATCCAATGACGCAGTCGGCGAGCTGCGAGGGGACGCCGACGCCAAAATGTCAGCAACAGCCGTCTCCAGACGGTGCGTCAGACTGTGAGCAGGTCAGGATGTCAGTCAGTTGATAGGGTAGAAACACAGAAGGCTGAGTCACACAGTGGCTCTCAGCCAATAAAAACGAGGCCTGTGTGATCCTGCAGCTTCCTGCCCACGCAGTGATAGAAGGAAGCATCACAGTTTGTTTGGTCCGTCAGTCCAGATATAGACGTTCAGCCCAGCTGAGCTGAGGCTAAAGTTTATTACCGAGGAGAAGCCGACTTCAGAGGGAACGTTATGTAAAACCTGCTGGAGGCAGATGGTTCAAGCCCCCCGGTTCAACTTCAGATCAGCTTTAATACGCTTTAGATGGTGGTAGTTAAAAAGTAGTAGTAATAACGAGTATGTGATCCCCGTGTAGTCCTGAACGCAGCAGAGCCTCATGTAAGGAAACCAGGGCTGCACCATCAGGAGAGGCAAACCCAGCAATGTTTGTGGTGCAGGTGAAGGAACCATTGAATTAGATTGGGACAAAGGGGTGGAACATGATTATTTTTAGTTCTTAAACATTGGGAGAACCCTGAGGGCCATTGGTGCCCAGGTCTTTGTAATTTGGATCAGGGTTTCATTAAAAGGGGGTGTTGGTGATGATTTCACTCACATTACAGAGTAAAAGAACTCATGACCGACTGAGTCACTCATATGTTGAATGAAGTGCAGCTAATATACAGGAGTTATTTCAGCCTTTCTCCTTGTCCAGCTCTCTTTTCACATTCTGCACATCATCTCAAGCAAAAATGACATTTCAGTTTGGAGAGTCTTAGACCTGCAAACCAGAACCAGACTTCTGGGTCACAGAAAGACAAACGGATACGAATACAAATACAGAGACGTTTTTCCTGATGAATCAAACTGAACTTTGTGGAGTTTAAATATTTTTATGATTTTTTTTGATGCACATCACTGATCTGATGTATTGATATCATATAATTAAAAAGTTATTGATGCATTTAAAACATGTGGAGCCCTTCATCCTGTAAAAAACCATCGTCTGCACAGAGAAATAAAAACACTGATCATTTATATTATTTGTGTTTAACTTTGCACCAAAGTAAAACTAATTCAACCAGTGTTTGCAAAGAGAACCTGAAATCACCATGACGACAATCACTTCCAATCAAACCAGGAGTCTGATGGCTTTCAATCAATGAAACAAACTGAAAGTTAATGGTGTGAACTGTACTGTGGGACTTTAGCACAGCTTTAGCTCTTATGTCTGCAAACAGATTCAAATGTTCAGTGATTAACTGGATGAAAAGTTATTTATCTTATGATCAGTGTCTCTGGGTTCGTTACTGTGTCCTGCAGCAGAGATGGAGCTGCTAACGACCAGCAGAGTGGATAACCAGAGCGACGCCGCAGGGATGGACGCTGACCTCATCACCCCACCGCCGGCCCCGCCCCCCCTACTGACGCCTGCTGGTACGCTCTCTAATTGGCCCACAGGTCACAGATTGAACACAGGGAGGTGGATGATTTAAAGATACTGGGTGTCACCTCTCTGTCCTGTACATGTGGTCCTCGCTGTCATGGATCACATCATCTCAGCAGATACCGACGTCTCTGACAGGGAGGAACAGTCTCCATCCATTTATTAAGAACTGAGACATTTACCAGAAACCTGCATCTCATGCTAAAAGTGTGTGACTGATCAGTGAATTGATTATTACAGTATTGCAGATGAACACAGATTCCATGCAGAAATCTTCTAAATCTGTTCAGCAGTAAAGACATTAAGTGATGTAGCCTCAGATAACCTCTTAGTTTCAGGTGATTAGACACTGATGAAAACAGAACATATGTGGTCATCATGTGACCAAACAATGTCGTCACCATGGTTACCCCTACAGAGCAGTACTGAGGTTATACGTTGTATTCTGAGTTAACTTCTCTCTGTTCTCATTTTTCTCTCATTTCAGAGGAGTTTGAGGAAGGTGAAGGTGGTGCAGAGGAGGAAGAAGAGGAAGTGACGACACAGACGAGTTCAGACTCTAAAGGTGAAACAGTTCATTTACTCACCGTCTCTCTCCATCTGCGATCTTCTCTCGTCTACTTTTCTGGCAGACTTGTGATTCTCCAAGCTGTTCATAATTACATTTGGCTGGAGATGACTGTTCTGTCGCTTCCGAAACTCAACAAATAATTTCCCCGCTCTTCGTGTCCTGCTGCTCCATGACTCACTTTGGCTCAGACGCTTCCTGTCGCTGTTTTATTTGTTGCTGCTTTTGTAGATTTGAATGCAGCGCTGCCAGAGGAAGCACTCGAGCTGGAGGAGATAAATATGAATCAGACGACCCACAATCCTTCAGCACTGAGCCCCGGTGAGCCAATAATACAGGAATATACAAATAATATTAACGAACAGTTGGTTTTTATATACTGTACACACACAGGAGCGCTATACATAGGAGTGCCATCTAATGGGTAATGGAGGGCTGGTACTGCCAAATGGTTAGGTTTTAAATTTTTAAAAAAAATAAATAAAAAAAGATTAATTGACAATTCATCAAATAAAAGCTTGTCTCAGTTCAATTCTATGGCAGCAAGACTTTAACAATATAAGCTCTAATTCCAGGCAATAATAAAGGAGGGAAGGAGAAAATTTTACAATTAATACATAAATCATACAATGACTTAATGTGGGGCTGGACTGATCAGGAGGTCAGTGCAGAGTATTTATAAAAAGAAAATTTGGTCATCAATCAATAAAATACCATTACAGAGAGATCAATTCAAATCAAATCCAAGCTCTCATAGAGGTTTACCTGCTTTCACAGCCTGCTAAGGAGACTCAAAGCACACAGTAAAGAACATGAAAGATGGTCTCTAACATCTGATTCCCTCCTTTAACACAGAAAAAAGTCCCACAAAGATAAATAAATGAAAACGTTCCAGTATTAAGTGATTAAAAAAACAGTGATTGGCTCCTCTGGTTATGTCTTTGTTTAAACTAAAAGTATTAATAGCACATTAATCTACAAAAAGGAAACTTTACAGACATTATTTTGTGAAACATGTATAATATAAAGTAAAAAATGACCCTTTCTAAACTGAGACAGTCAGTCAGAGACATGCTAATGTTGGATCAGCAGCTCACCTTTATTCTGCTTGAGAAGACTTTATTTGGACTCCTGAGTCTAGAAGGAATCACAGCATGAAGAACCTCATCCACCACCAAACACAGGTGAGCCTCAGCTGATCTCAGG
The DNA here is from genome assembly GCA_037577475.1 of Chaunax sp. Z400. Lineage (NCBI taxonomy): Eukaryota > Metazoa > Chordata > Actinopteri > Lophiiformes > Chaunacidae > Chaunax > Chaunax sp. Z400. Next base: position 1,097,053 of record CM075198.1, read on the forward strand.
TGTGTCAGTGCAGGAACAAAGGCCCAGATGAGCTTCCTGTCTCGTTTATAGACTCTGCCCCTCGTCTGGGTCCAAGTGCCACGCCTACTATTGACTCAATGTGCTCTAGAAATCAATGGAGTAAATTAAAATGCATAATTTAAATAAAGAATTATGTTTAAGTCTCACACTTTGTTTGTTCATCCACCACACAGAAATACTGAGAGAAGCAGAATCGACCAAAGTCTCGTCACTGAGCTCTGGAGATGGAAACATGGAGACGTCTCCAACCACAGCAACCTGGATCACAGCTTCAGGTCAAACTACAAGAACTCCACCAACCAGAGAGCTGACAGCAGGGGAGGAGGAGTCATCTGAGGAAGGTGCTTAAGAAATGAGCTTACAACATGGCTTAGTTTCATTTTTATTTTCCATGTAAAATTATACCATAAAAAAATGCAAAACACAAAACCTGCTTCTGAAAAAGTTTGAATTGTCTGTAAAACATTAACATACAGAATAATGTGATAATTTCTTAATCCATTCAGTCCAGACCATAATATCATCATCATCTACAGACCATAACATCACCATCTACAGACCATAATATCATCATCTACAGACCATAATATCATCATCATCTACAGACCATAATATCATCATCATCTACAGACCATAATATCACCATCTACAGACCATAATATGTGACCTTTGACCCCTCAGACAGGATTCTATGGATCATTTTACTCCATGGACTCAGGAACACTGTAAAAACCGTTGTCAGTGAACACATCATCTCTGCATCTGATACATTTTATAATAATTATTGTTAACATTATAAATTATTTTCAGATATTTATATTTCATGTCTGCAGGTTTCGTCTTTGTCACAACTTCAACAGTGACTTCAGCAAAACCACAAATCAGTTCATCAGAGAAAATAATGACCTCCTCAGCTGAAGAAGAGGAGGAGAATGATGATGAAGATGAACAGGAAACTGCAGAGGAGCGTGGTGAGTTTCAGTAAACAGGAAGAGTCAGGCTCCTGTTTCAGGTAAAACACCAAGGAGGAAACTCAAGTGTAACGTTTTAACATCTGACTGGTGGAGGCGTCTGTGTTCTGCTCTCCTCAGGTGGAGGAGGTGTCACCTCCATATTTACACCAGCAACACCTCCATCTTCAGAGGAGGGAGCAGCGCAGAATGTCAGCCAGCAGACTCCAGGTCAGCTCATGTCGTTTTCTGTTTTCCATGAAAAGTAGTTCCTGAACTCATTGTGAGTCGACTGATTTCAGAATAAGAGTCCAGTAAACTGTCAGTATGTAAACTGGGAAATGCTCTTATTCTCTTTCCAGAGGAGAGGAAGATGATAGCAGGCAGCAAGTGGTTAGGTTAGCTTAGCATAAAGACTGGAAACAGAGGGAAAGAGCTAGCCTGGCCTGCTTAACACACATCACATAACACATCCGTTATCTTGTTTTAGTGTTTTATTATTATTATTATTACTATTATTATTATTATTATTATTATTATTATTATTATTATCTGCTGGACTACTTATTGGCCACAACCACATTCTGTCCCGGAGTTGCTGTTGGTTGCCTAGTAACCCCTCCAGATGAATAAATATGCAACATCCAACACCCCATGAAGGACCGATCACTCGGTGAATCCCCTGTAGGCCAGTTTCATCAGGCGGTTCCCCCTTGTTTCCAGTCCTTATGCTAAGCTAAGCTAATTGCCTGCTGGTTGCCTGCAGGATATTTAATAACTAATTCTTAATGATCTCTAATCTTCAGGACAATCAACTCAAAAACCCACAGCTTCACCATCAACTTCAACCAGAGGCGTCTCTCAGACGATACAAAGAGGAGTCACCTCCGTCAGCACCTCCACCCGAACCCCAGCCGCCAGAGCTGAGGCCGAATCTGAAGAGGAGCAGCAGGAGAAGTCCAAAGCAGCACAGAGAGCTCCAGAACCAGCACAGAAAGATCCAGAACCAGCACAGAAAGATCCAGAACCAGCACAGAGAGCTCCAGAACCAGCACAGAGAGATCCAGAACCAGCACAGAAAGATCCAGAACCAGCACAGAAAGATCCAGAACCAGCACAGAGAGCTCCAGAACCAACACAGAGAGATCCAGAACCAGCACAGAAAGATCCAGAACCAGCACAGAGAGCTCCAGAACCAGCACAGAAAGATCCAGAACCAGCACAGAGAGCTCCAGAACCAGCACAGACAGATCCAGAACCAGCACAGAGAGCTCCAGAACCAGCACAGACAGATCCAGAACCAGCACAGAGAGCTCCATGTGAGGATGCAGAGCTGGCCGACAGCTCAGAACAGGACCAGACAGACGGTAACAATCAACCAGATGCTGCGGATGAGGCTGCAAAAGCAGCATCCAAGTGTACAAAGGCCATTTTGACACCTGTAGCGTCGTTAGAACCTGTAGTCACACCTGAAGATATCAACAGAGTCTCTGGTGGAAAAGATTTGTGGAGATCACATGAAGGACAGCTGATTGTGTCGATCACTGTGCGTCTCTGGGGGAAGTGATAAAGAAGATAAAACAACAAGGCTATTGGTCACCATGTCTGCAAGCGATGGTTGAAGAAGTGTTGCGTCTTTGTATGGAAGGAACCTGTATAGTTAATGTTTATTATGTTTATTATTGTGGTTTGTGTCGGCAGACTGGGACGGGGCTCAGAAGAGGACGGTGCCGTTTTTCGCCTGGTCCCTGCTGGAGTCTGTAGGACTGACTGACATCCAGCTGCAGCCAGACAGCAGAGGTAAAACAGTCCATGGATTCTGGATGGAATAAAGATTTATCTGTCATAGAGGATGTTAAAGCTTTATGTCTGCAGATCATCCTGATTATCACCTGAAGATCCAACACAAGAATCTGTAGCCCTAAATCCCTTTACATGTGTTCACCTGTGTGATCTCAGGTAAATGCACTCACCTGAGTTCCCTGCTTTTAATGTCCAATCAGAATGCAGTCGCTCCTTCACCGTGTACGGCAGCGACGGGAGCTCCAGACTGGAGATGCCAGCTCTGGGGGAGATGCTCCACTGCCTGACGGGACGATGCCCACATGAGTATGAGATGTACGGCTGCTACTGTGGGCAGCAGGGCGGGGGTCAACCTCAGGACCAGCTGGACAGGTCAGCAGCCGCACGGCGAGAAGCAAACAGGAAGTGTGGAGAGAATGAATAGTCTGAGAGAATAAACTGTGCAGATTAGAATTGTTGAGGAGAAATGAAAGAGAATAATATTTAAATCTTTAAATAATTCTCCTCCTCTTTCTCCTGAAGAGCAGATTTAATATAATGAAATGTCAGAAAATAGAAAATTGAAGCTTTAATGTTGTAAAAAGTCCTCGACAGGTGGATGAAACCTTCACCGCTAGCATGTTGCTAAGCTCACTGACATCATCAGTAGACAGTATGACATCAGGAGGCGTGTTTAGAGGTGTTTTATGGTGACCATCAGAACCCCCTCTGATTGGTCCAGGCTGTATGACACTAACTGTTCTTCATCCCGTCCTCGGCTCCTCCTCAGGTGCTGCTTCTTCCATCAGTGCTGCCTGAAGCAGATCGGCTCCATGGGCTGCAGGTCAGAGAGGAGGCTCAATGCTCACGTCTCCTGTGAGAACGGCAAACCGCGATGTGAGTACAGCCAGATCCTCCTCCGGCCAATCAGAGGAGTCCGACTGCTTCTTAACCTTTGACCTCACCATGGTCTCCTCCTCAGGTCAGGGCGTCACCGTCTGCGACAGGCTGCAGTGTGTGTGTGACAGAACGACTGCAGAGTGTATGGCGGCGGCCCGCTTCAACCACAGCCTGCCTCAGCAGCAGTGCCGTGGCCCCGCCCCTCCCTGCCGCCGGGCCAGCAGACCCCCCAAACCACGCCTCTCGCCCGAGTCCAGTGAGGAGAGCGAGGAGACGCAGGGAGGAGGGTTTGACAAGGAGGAGAAGCCCACAGAGGACAGGTCTACAGAGACCCCCCCGCCACGCCCAGTCCAGAACAGGTGAGGACAGAAACCGGTCACTTAGATCCATGTTTGGTCAGGTTTCATTCAAACCCACAGAACTTTATTTAGTTCTGTGGGTTCTTTATTTCTGCTTCAGTTCCACGTTTATTGATCTGATCAATACTGAAGACCTTCAGTCAGGGATCGTCTTAAAGTCACGACACACCTGTTCAGGTGTGAGGAGCTTCACTCAGGCTCCTCCCTGAAGCTCCAGCAGAAGTTTGTCTGAATGATGATGATGGAAAACATCTTCTTATGTTTTTTTCATCATGTTTTTGCTTCATTTGTTTGTTTGTTTATTTATGGAGATTTGGATTACACAAATACTACCAGGTGGATTTCAGTGAATTCAGGTTTTGTTACCTTTAGGCTGATAAGGTTAGCTCCTCCCCTTGGTTTCCAGTCTTGATGTTAAGCTAATCTAACCATCTGCTGTCTGTGAAAGCTAATGCTATGACCCGCCTCCAACCCTGCCTCTGATTGGCTTAGTTTGGGTCAAATATTAATTAAATAACATATTTTCTGTGGACGAGTCTGTCTTGTGCTGCTACACTGGACTTCAGGGTTCCCCTCCTGCTGGTAGTAATAACAACAACAACAACAACAACAATAATAACAATAATACAAACTGGACAGATGTTTGAAAAGGTGACTTTACCAAACTTAACTCTCATCCTAACCAGGTTTTTATCGATGCTGTGAATTTTTACGGTTTAACAATTTTGAGTAAATTCGCCAAAGAAGAACTGAACTTCCTGTTCTTTAAGCGAGGGGCTACGTCATATCGAGCCAATCAGAGGCAGAGTAGGGCAGGTCATTGGTGTGTCATGCATCAGCATAGGGGGATTTGTACATTTGGAATGGGACGTGGCCCAGGAAAGCAGCACACAACCTTCAGAACTGATTTCTATCAACTTTGCTGAGGGGTGAGAAACAGGTGAGGCAGGAATCCATTAAATTCTGATGTGGATCCAGGAATTATCTTTAACATGATAAAAGTATTTTTGACATTTCCCCTGATTACTCCAAAGTATCAGATTTCCACTGTTGGTCCAGTTAATATTATTATTATTATTATTGTTGCATTTTCCTCATTTAATTTTAACATTGTGTTTTTTAAAGTAAATTTATTTCAATCAAATAAAAATATAAATTAATTAGAAATAAATTAATGAATCTTTATTATAAAGCATGAGCTGCTTATCTTGTACTTTAAAAATAAAGTTTATTATTATTGTCAAGAAAAATGTGATTTTCTGCTCATAGCTGCTCTACATAGCTATGAGCACCTGAGCAGAGATGAGGTTTGTTGTTTGGAGGCCTGACAGGTTTTGTATATGAACTGAATAACCATATAATGGTTTGCATCCCTTAAATCGCAGGTTCCACATCTCACAGATTCATTTTCTGTCTCTGCAGTGATGAAAGTTCTGACCTGAAGGACGAAGAAAAAACTCCTGCTGGATCCTCCAGCAGCTCCACACATCCTCCTCCTCCTCCTCCTCCCTCTAGTGAGGAGAGCAGGGAGACACCGACACACAGCGGGATTCAAACCCACAACCACAGGCCAAGTGCTGGGCAGAGCAATGGCCAACAGCCAGCAGGGAGACCAGGAGGGACAGGGGTGAAAGGTGAAGAGGAGGAGGAGGAGGAGGAGGGGGGAGGAGAGGAAGAAGAGGAAGAGGAAGAAGAGGAAGAGGAAGAAGACAACAGCAAGTAGAAACCATTTGTTCAAAGGCAGCGTTGGAGGATCAGATCATTTTATAATTTATAGAACATCATAAATCAAAATGTTTGATTTGATGTCTTTAGATAAAAATTGAAAGAAAGAAAAACAGAAAACTAATAAAGACATGAATCTGGTTCTGATGGAGACGTTTTATTTCGGAGGTGAACATTATTCCTAACACATCATCACCAGTGAAACGCTGAGGCTCTGCTGCCGCTGGAACTCATCGCATTTGTTCTACAGGTTGGATCCAAGGTTCCACATCATTTTAGGTTCATCCTAATCTAAAAAAAACCCAGTAAGTGGCAGGTAAACCAGTCTATGAACTGATCCGGTATCAGTCCGGGACCCACACACCTGTATCCATACCATCCAAGGAGGGTCAGTAGAAAACAGCTGTTCAAAGAATCATCATTTAGATATTTTTTAATAAACTGAATCGGCAAAATTGAGGGGAAATAATAAAAATCTAAAATCCTAAAAAGTTTTAAAGCAAATTAGCATCAAATTAAAGTTAATCAATTTAACAAAATACAGAAAATTACAACAGAAATTTTTCAGAATCCAATGTTTCAAGCAGAAGAGTCATAATTTCAGTTTGAGTTTCAGATCATAAATATCTGATATATTCTGAAACCTTCGCTTCATTTTAATGACAGATTAGACAAACTAATATGAAGCAAAGAAGAACCAGTTTGTGACAGTTCCCAGAGGAAAATACTGATAATAAAAATGGTTTTAGTTCCAAATGACAGATGTTTCTTCATGAAGACAATAGTAAACAAACACAGTGATGTTGCACAATGATCTGATCTCAAACCGGATCTAAACTGAAGTCGCGGCGGAAGGAGAACCTCAGCGAGGTTTAAAAAGGCGTCTCTGTGAAGGCGGAGCACAGATGTGACACTAGAATACGAACTGCTGCCTCACAAACAATAAAACATCTGTTTACTGTTGTTGTTTATGTTGATGCTGGTAAACCGAGAAAAAGTCCATCTTGAAAGGTGACTGGAGCTCATGGTGGTTTAGTGTCCAGCAGTTCTGCTTCATTTTCATCCAGTCAACAGTCAACAGGGACTTTTGACTGTTTCACACTTATAACTGTACACAACAGTAAAAAACCTCCAATGATTGGCTGGAACCAAACACCTACCTGTGCTCATTATATCTGCTATAGTACCAGGTACACAGTGATCCAAGTGCAAAACACAATGTCAGATTTAACTATTCAGCATTTCAATATGCAGATAATCAATTAAATACACTATTGATTTAGTAAAACTATCAGATCGATTCCTGCATACAGCTAAGACACTTAATTTAAACAGCAGCCATCTTTAAGCTCTGATAATTAAGAAGTTGCAGCTCAGCTCAGATCCAGATCCAGATCCAGATCCAGATTCACCAGAACTCCATCAGACTCATCTATAAAATCTATTTCTATATTAGAACCTTCAGGTTTAACACTGACCAACGTTTCCTCCTCCTGCAGCTTCTATTACATAAAAGTGAAAAATTAATTTAGTTCTATTATTCTATAATACTAACGAGGAGTCAGTGAGTTAGCTGAGGGGGTTTAGCTCCATTCCCTCCCTCAGCTGTAAGGAGGTTCATAGGTCTAAGGAGGCTCTACAGGTCTAAGGAGGATCTACAGGTCTAAGGAAGCTCTGCAGGTCTAAGGAGGTTCTACAGGTCTAAGGAGGCTCTGCAGTCAGGTCTAAGGAGGTTCTGCAGTCAGGCCTAAGGAGGTTCTGCAGGTCTAAGGAGGCTCTGCAGGTCTAAGGAGGCTCTGCAGGTCTAAGGAGGTTCTACAGGTCTAAGGAGGCTCTGCAGGTCAAAGGAGGCTCTGCAGTCAGGTCTAAGGAGGTTCTGCAGGTCTAAGGAGGCTCTGCAGGTCTAAGGAGGCTCTGCAGGTCTAAGGAGGCTCTGCAGTCAGATCTAAGGAGGTTCTACAGGTCTAAGGAGACTCTGCAGTCAGGTCTAAGGAGGTTCTACAGGTCTAAGGAGGCTCTGGAGGTCTAAGGAGGCTCTGCAGTCAGGTCTAAGGAGGTTCTACAGTCAGGTCTAAGGAGGTTCTACAGGTCTAAGGAGGCTCTACAGGTCTAAGGAGGCTCTACAGTCAGGTCTAAGGAGGCTCTACAGTCAGGTCTAAGGAGGCTCTACAGTCAGGTCTAAGGAGGCTCTACAGGTCTAAGGAGGCTCTACAGTCAGGTCTAAGGAGGCTCTACAGTCAGGTCTAAGGAGGCTCTACAGGTCTAAGGAGGCTCTGCAGTGAGGTCTAAGGAGGCTCTACAGGTCTAAGGAGATTCTGCAGGTCTAAGGAGGCTCTGCAGGTCTAAGGAGGCTCTGCAGGTCTAAGGAGGCTCTGCAGGTCTAAGGAGGCTCTACAGGTCTAAGAGGCTCTGCAGGTCTAAGGAGGCTCTACAGTCAGGTCTAAGTAGGCTCTACAGTCAGGTCTAAGGAGGCTGTGCAGGTCTAAGGAGATTCTACAGGTCTAAGGAGGCTCTGCAGGTCTAAGGAGATTCTGCAGGTCTAAGGAGGCTCTGCAGGTCTAAGGAGGCTCTGCAGGTCTAAGGAGGCTCTGCAGGTCTAAGGAGGCTCTACAGGTCTAAGGAGGCTCTGCAGGTCTAAGGAGGCTCTGCAGGTCTAAGGAGGCTCTACAGGTCTAAGAGGCTCTGCAGGTCTAAGGAGGCTCTACAGTCAGGTCTAAGTAGGCTCTACAGTCAGGTCTAAGGAGGCTGTGCAGGTCTAAGGAGATTCTGCAGGTCTAAGGAGGCTCTGCAGGTCTAAGGAGGCTCTGCAGGTCTAAGGAGGCTCTACAGGTCTAAGGAGGCTCTGCAGGTCTAAGAGGCTCTGCAGGTCTAAGTAGGCTCTACAGTCAGGTCTAAGGAGGCTCTGCAGGTCTAAGGAGATTCTGCAGGTCTAAGGAGATTCTGCAGGTCTAAGGAGGCTCTGCAGGTCTAAGGAGATTCTGCAGGTCTAAGGAGGCTCTGCAGTCAGGTCTAAGGAGGTTCTACAGGTCTAAGGAGACTCTGCAGTCAGGTCTAAGGAGGTTCTACAGTCAGGTCTAAGGAGGCTCTGCAGGTCTAAGGAGATTCTGCAGGTCTAAGGAGGCTCTGCAGGTCTAAGGAGGCTCTACAGGTCTAAGGAGGCTCTACAGGTCTAAGGAGGCTCTGCAGGTCTAAGAGGCTCTGCAGGTCTAAGTAGGCTCTACAGTCAGGTCTAAGGAGGCTCTGCAGGTCTAAGGAGATTCTGCAGGTCTAAGGAGGCTCTGCAGGTCTAAGGAGATTCTGCAGGTCTAAGGAGGCTCTGCAGGTCTAAGGAGGCTCTGCAGGTCTAAGGTGGCTCTGCAGGTCTAAGGAGATTCTGCAGGTCTAAGGAGGCTCTGCAGTCAGGTCTAAGGAGGTTCTACAGGTCTAAGGAGGCTCTACAGGTCTAAGGAGGCTCTACAGTCAGGTCTAAGGAGGCTCTACAGGTCTAAGGAGGCTCTGCAGTCAGGTCTAAGGAGGCTCTACAGGTCTAAGGAGGCTCTGCAGTCAGGTCTAAGGAGGCTCTACAGGTCTAAGGAGGCTCTGCAGGTCTAAGGAGGCTCTACAGTCAGGTCTAAGGAGGCTCTATGGTCAGGTCTAAGGAGGCTCTACAGTCAGGTCTAAGGAGGCTCTACAGGTCTAAGGAGGCTCTGCAGGTCTAAGGAGGCTCTACAGTCAGGTCTAAGGAGGCTCTATGGTCAGGTCTAAGGAGGCTCTACAGTCAGGTCTAAGGAGGCTCTACAGTTCTAAGGAGGCTCTACAGTCAGGTCTAAGGAGGTTCTGCAGTCAGATCTAAGGAGGTTCTGCAGTCAGATCTAAGGAGGTTCTGCAGGTCTAAGGAGGTTCTGCAGGTCTAAGGAGGCTCTGCAGGTCTAAGGAGATTCTGGAGGTCTAAGGAGGCTCTACAGGTCTAAGGAGTCTCTACAGTCAGGTCTAAGGAGGCTCTACAGTCAGGTCTAAGGAGGCTCTACAGTCAGGTCTAAGGAGGCTCTACAGGTCTAAGGAGGCTCTGCAGGTCTAAGAGGCTCTGCAGGTCTAAGGAGGCTCTACAGTCAGGTCTAAGGAGGCTCTATGGTCAGGTCTAAGGAGGCTCTACAGTCAGGTCTAAGGAGGCTCTACAGTTCTAAGGAGGCTCTACAGTCAGATCTAAGGAGGTTCTGCAGGTCTAAGGAGGCTCTGCAGGTCTAAGGAGATTCTGCAGGTCTAAGGAGGCTCTGCAGTCAGGTCTAAGGAGGCTCTGCAGTCAGGTCTAAGGAGGCTCTGCAGTCAGGTCTAAGGAGGCTCTGCAGTCAGGTCTAAGGAGGCTCTGCAGTCAGGTCTAAGGAGGCTCTGCAGTCAGGTCTACGTAGAAGAGCCAAACAGCTGAGAATAGATTACAACGCTGCATCCAGCTGCTGGAGGTTTAAGTCTAACACAAAATGTCTAAAATCTTTGTAAACTCAACATAATGTTACAAAATATATCACACAACTCAAACACTGATATTTTCTTCTCCAGTTAGACGACCTTTGATTATTGATTCATTATCATTATTATATCATTATTTTGACCGTAATGCTGATGCTCCCTGTTTCTGTCTGAAGTTCACACATTTCTTGGTGAACAGAATGTTTCAGTGAATCTGGAGCTGAGACTCGTCTCACAGATGTTTTAGAGATGAAACTTCACTGATGATGAAACTGAAACTGCAACTTCTGATAATAAAACAAAACTAAACGCTCTAATTAGCAGATTGCACTGATTTCTCTGTAATATGCAAAAATAACTGATTTTAATCTAACTGTTGATAAAATATTCATTTTTCAGCACATTTGAAATGATAGAATGGATCCTAATAATAATAACAATAAAAAATTAAAAAATCATTCCATATCATTTCCATAAAGTCTCCCACTCTGATAAGAAGAGGAAGATCCCACTGGGACCCTGAACCATCGGCCTCTCAGTAAACAAAGGTTGTAAAAGATCAGAAATCAGCTGTTAAGAATGAATCTCTAAATCTCTACCAGGCAACAATTTAACAACACATGATGCATAAAATGTACAAAAATATATGATATGCTGCCATTATGACACATTTATAGAGGAAATATTCCAGCATGACTTTTCCTGTGATCATTTTTCTACTGTTGTTTCAACATATTAAGATCCGTGCAGTTAGTTCATATGATGCATGTTTCTGTTACCATGATATCAGTTTGTGTTCAAAGCTACGATGTTATGCACAGAGGATAAAGCATCAGTTTAATGAAGGACTGGAAGATATTTAGAGCATCGTCAGCTTTTTTCATGCTACAGGACTCCTGATTTCAGATCAGAGGCCTCCTCACTGATTCACTATGAGGGCAGAGCCGTTTCACAGAGATCCCACCATCCTGCCTTAAAGAAGGTTCTTACATACGGCTCAGTGTATTTCAGATCAAACACTGATATTTCATAAGCGACAGGAGGCGTGATGTGTAACGGGTCCTCTCTCTGATCCAGGTTCCTACCTTTTACACAGAGGTGCAACATAAAGTAACACAGCTGTGTTGTGTGTCAGGTAAAGGGAGTCATGTGACTGACGGCTGGAGCCGTTCGTACATTTTCAGAATCAAACTGGATTTGAGATCAACTGTTAGACTGTAAATGTGGCCTCTTCTTATATCAAACAACCAATCAGCTCGCAGGGCCTGCAGTCAGCCATAATGTCCTTCTCTGTGGAGGTTTGTACCAGAGAAAGCTGCTAGCACTAATGCTACCTCTGCTACCGCCACTGATCACATGACCCCTGTTCTTACACACTGCTGCTGCTCTACCTGCCAGGTCCAGGCAGGAAACTCAGATCTGATCAGATGTCAGAGGGTCAAACCTCTCAGACTCAGGTTGGTGATTTCAAACAAACACAACCTGCAGCTGCAAACGTTAACAAACCGAACCACCCGAACACAATCGACCACGTACTAAACACCCAGTTTCCATCTTACCCTCCGTCCTTCACCGTAAAACTGTACGACTAGAAACAGAGAAAACAAACATCATGAGCAGATCTGGATCCTATGCCATCCATTAAACCATCTGTCAGTGACGTAAAGCAGCGGCGCTGTGCTTCATTGGATGGCAGCAGATCTGGTTCCTCCTGCCGTGAGCTCAGACCAGAGAAAACACTGATAACAATCTGTTATTATCGATCACAGTTGCAGTTTCAGCAGACATGAACCGTCTCAGTCCAAAAAACGGCTCCCACAGACCAAACAAACCAAAGCAGAACGTCACCTATCAGAGGCTGTAGATGCTAACGCTCAGCTGCTGCAGGAGATGTCTGATGTCAGATAACATCAGCTGTTAAGACATTCGGAGTTTAACAAACAGGAGGAAGGATTTTTATTCTTACAAGCTGCCAGAGAAGTTTTTAAAAGCTGCTGGTTGGACAGACAAACAGATATATTTACAATCAATATGGAAAACTGGACAAAGAAGCTAAACGTCATCATTTATTCTTATTTATGACTTTAAAAGGCCCATTGATGGTCGTTTCTCCTATAAATAATCCACCTTAGCGTTCAGCGTTAGGTCTGTGGAGGTTCATTTTCTGCACTTCTGTCCCTATAAACCCTGATTATTAGTATAAAGATGATTGTTCAGTAAAAACCTACATAGAGGAGAGAGAAAGGAGAGAGAAAGGAGAGAGAAAGGAGAGAAAGGAGAGAAAGGAGAGAGAAAGGAGAGAAAGGAGAGAAAGGAGAGAGAAAGGAGAGAAAGGAGAGAGAAAGGAGAGAGAAAGGAGAGAAAGGAGAGACAGGAGAGAGAAAGGAGAGAAAGGAGAGAGAAAGGAGAGAGAGGAGAGAGAAAGGAGAGAAAGGAGAGAGAAAGGAGAGAAAGGAGAGAGAAAGGAGAGAAAGGAGAGAGAAAGGAGAAAGGAGAGAGAAAGGAGAGAAAGGAGAGAAAGGAGAGAAAGGAGAGAGAAAGGAGAGAAAGGAGAGAAAGGAGAGAGAAAGGAGAGAAAGGAGAGAGAAAGGAGAGAAAGGAGAGAGAAAGGAGAGAAAGGAGAGAGAAAGGAGAGAGAAAGGAGAGAGAAAGGAGAGGATCAACAGATTGCTGAGAGTTGTTTATGATCGTATCTCTACCATGTCGACGGTACGTCTTATTTAAATCGAACCTAAATGCACCAAACAGGTGTTTTGACAGATAACGTTCACCGAACTCTTCAGGAATAAGAACATTAACAGAAACGATCTGGAACAAACCACAACCACCAAACATGAGCGACACATTTCAACTGAACCGGGCTGAAAACTCATGACCACTGATGTAAATCTGAAGTCTTTCGCTCCTCATCAAACTTTAGCTGCTTGTTTGAACATCTGATGCTTGTTTTCCTAACAATAGCAAAGATCAGACGGCGACGATTTAGACTGACGTCAGTTCAAGCTGACAGATAAGAAATGGTTCATTTGTTCTGATCGGTGACCAACAACCAGCCATCAACATGAGAACAGAGAGACGTTAAGAAGAGGAGAAGCATCACAGCTAAAGAACAGCTTCAAATGTTAGCCTGTTTTTATCTGACAGACGACAGCAAGACTGGTTCCACTGGGGTCATGCTGGGAAGCAACATTAGATTCATGATTCTTTTTATTTGTTCTCATACATTTAGTTTAGAGATGTAAGATTTCATCTTCATTAAGGATCCAGTTTAAATCTGAACAGTATGATGAGTATAGTATCATTAGAGTCACAGATAAACAGGTGAGTCGTCTTCATATCTGATTAAAAAAGGTCTATTGCTGCAGTTCACTTCCTGCTGGTCTGAATGGAAACTGGACTTCAGATTCTTATTGCAGAGTTTTTCTCACAATTTGAAGTTAGCATTTTGTGTTTCAGATATTTTTGCAGAGCTGTGTGTGTGTCTGCGTGTGTGTGTCTGTGTGTGTCCGTGTGTGTGTGTCCGTGTCTGTGTGTCTGTGTCCGTGTGTGTGTCTGTGTGTGTGTGTCCGTGTGTGTGTGTGTGTGTGTGTGTGTGTGTCTGTGTGTGTGTGTGTGTGTCTGTGTGTGTGTCTGTGTGTGTGTGTGTGTCTGTGTGTGTCTGTGTGTGTGTGTGTGTGTCCGTGTGTGTGTCTGTGTGTGTGTCTGTGTGTGTGTGTGTGTCTGTTTGTGTGTGTGTCTGTGTGTGTGTGTATGTTACTGTGTGTGTGTCCTTGTGTGTGTGTGTTACTGTGTGTGTGTGTCTGTTTGTGTGTGTGTGTGTCTGTGTGTGTGTGTGTCTGTGTGTGTGTCTGTGTGTGTGTGTATGTTACTGTGTGTGTGTGTCTGTGTGTGTCTGTGTGTGTGTGTGTCTGTTTGTGTGTGTGTCTGTGTGTGTGTGTGTGTCTGTTTGTGTGTGTGTCTGTGTGTGTGTCTGTGTGTGTGTGTGTTACTGTGTGTGTGTGTCTGTTTGTGTCTGTGTGTGTTTGATCAGTAGACACACAGGTCTGGAAACTTCATCTCGTAGACTGGGACAGACTGGTGCTGGGGGTGTCCCGCTGAAATGGAAACCACTCCGGAGGGGCTGGGAGGAGGCCTGGGAGGGGGGGGGGGGGGTTTGAGAGGGGGAAACATGTTAAACTGGGATTTTAATGTTTCCAGTTGGATGGAAGAACTGGAACAGCTGCTGACATTTTATTACTTTATCTCTACATTTACCTCTTGACTTTATTAACATGATTTTAACCACATTTTCTTCTTTTAATTCTAAATCCTGTGTTTCTGTTATGATTCCAGTGTTTGTCTGGTATCACTGTAAACATTTTACTGTTAAAAATAAAAAATATGGCTCTTCCACAAACACCAGCCTTTAGACAGAGCCGATCTCCTTTCTGATAATCCACCTTTAAACTGCATAATGAAACGTATGAAGATGAAGTAGAAGATTAACAGAATGTGTGTTGGACAAATCAGCTGACAGAGAATAATATTGTAACCAGATGAAAAACGAACCATGTTTTCTGTTTCAGGTGTTATTAGTTCATTTATATAAGACTACAGAGAGTGTGATCTTTCACATCAATAACAGCTTCATGTTTAGCATTTTACTTTGTCAAAATGATTTTAAAAGTAAAAACATTACCTGATAGTAAGTTCAAAGATTTGTGCCAGCCGGTCGTGTAACATATTCGCCTGTAGAGAAACGAGTTGATTTTAACATCTACATGCAGACACTGATTCTTCTTTTTCATCTTGTTCTTCTTTTATTCCTTTATGTCTCACCTTTGACTCGCAGTGCGCTGCTATCTCCTCAAACGGAGCTTTCTGGAACTTCTCCATCACCTGCCGCCTCTTCTCCCTCTCCTGCTCCTCCAGACCGGTGGTGTCTAAACACAGGAGGTGGTGAATTATGGGTCATGTAGTCTTTTAGAGGTCATTGGGTATCAGTTCTAGTCCTGACTTCATGAGTATTCCATTCAGAACAGTAAAATATATTTGGAAATGTCTGAAATTGTGAACTGTACATAAAGTTTTTTTTAAATTTTTTTATCCATGTACTGATAGTATATCTGTCTCTAAATGACTGATATATAATTATATATATCCACAGAAAGGAGGGGGGGGGGGGAGAATCTCACCGATGGCCTTCTTCAGCGTCTCAAATGTGATTTCTTCAGCCAGCTGTGACTGTGGAGAAATACAGATCAGACAGACATCAGTGATGTCAGCCTGCGGACCAATCAGAACTGAAAGCTTTGGTTACGTGGGAAACGAGGGATGACATCATCGGTTAAAGGATGTTATAATAATATAAATATGGTCCAATCAGTGATGGAAATATTGTTATATTAATTATGTATGATTTTTTTAACTTCTGGGATTAAAAACTGGATTTATCTTTACTCTAACTTCTCAACCGAAACAGAGCAGAACCACCGGAAACCACTGGAGGCAGCGTCGCATGATTCAGTACAACAAATGTCTTTAGACACAAAGATGAAGACACTTCTTCTGAGAAAACTGTGTCCACATGTCCTGATGTGTTTAATGACCTCACAGACCACCATGTACATCAGCTGTTATTTACCATCACTTACATCATCATGGGCTCCATTGCTGCCCTCTAGTGGACGTATCCATGTACTCTGTCTGAGTACTTTGACCTCCGTTTAGGATCACATCCACCACTTCCTGTATCTGATAAAAGTCTCTAATAAAGGCTGTAGTTTCCTCACCGTTGTGCTTTTAGCGTGTGTTGCGTGTTTATCACACTGACCTTGTCCGGAAGGCTGTTGGGCATGATGTCCACCTGGAGGGAGATGGTGTCCACGAAACTCTTCCTCCTGGTCAGACGGTCTTCATCTGCAGTAAGAAGTCATTTCAACCAGGGAATTATATCATCATTAACTCCTGAATAAAATATACTGACCAACAGTAGAAACGCATATTTTTTTTAAAATTTCATGCCATCCAGTTCATATTAAATATTAAAGGTAAATTATGGTTCACATCTTTATTCACCGTTTAACTACAGAAAAATTATTTTTGTGCAGATTAGTGGTTTTTGTCTTAGTGTTTACAAGTCAGAAAGTGTGGACAGAGAACAACAATAGTCACTACTGTGTGTCTACCTCCAGCATTTATCACTACTTTACACCTCCTGAATGGATAAGATGTTATTCTGGACTTGTAGGATGACGTCATTCTTCCTGCAGAGCTGTGACAAGTTGTTCATGTGTTGCTGGATCAGGATCTCTCTCTCTCACCTGGTGATCCTGAACATCCCACAGATGCTCTATTGGGGTGAGATCTGGTGAATATGCTGGCCAAGGAAGGACAGCGACATTGTTCTGGTCCAGGTCTACTCCTGACAGACATGAGCCACATGTGGTCTGACATTGTCATGCATGAAGGTGATGCCTGATTGCTGTATCCTGGGAATGACATGTGGACCTAGGACCATATCTCTGTAACGGATGGCTGTCAGTGTACCGTGGATCTGGACAAGTTCTGACCGTCATCCATTAACAGTGCCCCCCCCAAACATTAAGACACCACCACCAAACTATCCACTTCCTGGATCTATATGACAGGATTGCTGTCTCTGCGGCAACGATACAAACACCAACGACCACCAGCTGTGTACAAGTTAAATCTGGACTTGTCATTAAATGTGATCTCCATCCACTTTGCAATCAGCCATAACATCTGTAACATCTGTGCTGCAGGTGTCTGCAGAGTTCAGACCATCATCATCATCAGCATCCCAACTGCCTGGTCACATAAGTTCTTTCAGGAATCATGACATCATCAGTTGTTTCAGTAGGACATTAATTAGACCCGGTAAATTATCTCCTTGACCAGGTCTTTTCAATCATACAGAAAAAAATCTCACCAACATCATGGTTTCCTCTGAAATGCACCAATGAGTGTTATTTCTATGTTATGACTAAATGATGGTTATTCATGATTTAACATGTTTTGGTTGTGGGAACTTTAAAAAGTCTATTCAGTGAATCACATGATTGTTTGTTTCAGTAGTTTAGAGCTAGTGAATAGAAATGACAGGGTTTTTAAAATCATGCGTTTCTACTGTTGCTCAGTATATTAATATTAAGCAGCAAAGGAGGCCAAGTTCATCGACTGACAAACACTTTTATACCGTAAAACAACCTGCAGAATAACTGAAACGTGTGAAACAGGCAAAACAAGCGACTGTATCAGAGGCTGCAGCATCAGATCTGTTGATGCTGAGAGAATTAACATGAGTTACGTTAAATGGGTGTGGTCAGTGATGATATCAGTGAAATCAGGCATCTTAGGCCACAACAATCCCAAAAAAAAGGCCTGTGAAATCCTGGAGGGACTGAACCTGATTCCATCCTGATCCTGCAGAGCAATAAACTCCCACCTCCTCAAACATTCATTCACTCACTCTGTAATGGCAGACATAGAAAGCACAGAAGGAATAATGACAGCATGGAGGTCATGAGATGAGGTGAGGAAACAGAGCCGGGCTGCAGCAGGTTACAGTTGTTATAGTTGTTACAGTTGTTGGTCTGAGTCACAGCGACCTTTACGGTTCACTCAGAGCAGCTATGACTCAGCAGCAGACAATAAAGTTTTTCATAGAAAAGCATGAGGATGATCTCATCAGTGGGAGTTTGTCTTTTCACTGAGACACAGTCAGTCTCAGTGTTAGCTAACAGGCTGCTTTAGCTCAACAGTTATTCAATGGCTCAGAAACAAACAGCTGATTGGTTAGTTAAAAATCTATCAAAAGAATCAATAATCAAACAATCTGTTCCAAAGAAAATCAACACACATATGTGTTTGTCTCAATCTCATTAAGTCGACCTGATCATTATTATTATATCAGTCACCTGATCATTATTATTATTAGAGCTCACACAACGGTTAGAATGGCTTCAGTTCATCTGTATAGAAACAGCTGCATGAATTCCATCATTATTTCCACATCATTTCCCACCGTTTGATTGATGATTGATGATTGATTCACCTTCACCTTTTTCTGACGGGTGGTTAAAAGTATGGCCTTTATTTCTGATGAGTTGAAATACAGTGTTCTATTATTATTGTTCTACATTTTGACTGTGAATGTCAGCATCATTGCTTTTTTTGTCACATGCTGTACATCTCAATAAAAATATGAAAAAAGTTTAAAGAAACAACAAAAAAACAGAACGTGTACAACCTGCAGGTCAACTAATGAAGCTCCGTCATGGATTAATGATGAAAACTGAAGCTCAAGACTAATGATTACATTTTTTTTTAAAACACCAAAAGTACTACGTCCAAACACAAAGTACACAGGTCATGTACATGGAGTACATGTACTCACCAGGACATTTCCAAACGTAATGCAAGCAAAAGAGTAGAGAGAGAGATGAAACCAGCAGTATGTCGACTCACAGACATCAGTAGAGACAACTAGAAACACTAAGAAGGGTTTATCTAGAGGTGTGTGATGTGTGATGTCATCTATGGTTCCACACAGGGAAGGGATCTGTCATTAGATCCATCTAACCCTGACAGACAGACTCTGTTACCTCTGGACGTCTGTTTGCACCTGTGGAGGATTTTTCCTACTGTGTAAAGCACTGATGTTAGAAGAGAGCAGGCAGAAGGAGGAAACAGAAGAAGAGACAGAGCTCTGATCAAACAGCAGGTTGTGTTCATGAGTTCTAATGTCACACATTAGGAGAGGAGGGAGAACAACGATCATCACGTCTTCAAATCCTCTTAAACTCTTATTTTTTAAATCTCTAACTTCATTTGATTAATAATTGAAAGCAAAATATTCTAATGCTATGAGACATTTTCATTCATGTTTCAGGTCTGCTTGTTTGTTTTATTAAAGATATTTGATGTTTGAGTGAAATATTCAGATTTACAGACTTTTCATCAAATAAAAGACTGGAGATGTCAGCTTCATCATCATCATCATCATCATTATTATCTTATTATTATTATCATTATTATTTTTATGTCTGCCAAATTCAGCCTGATTTAGTAGCTTATATTTGTCGATTTTCTGTACTAAGATGTAAAATTGTGTTCTGGAAGTTAGAACAATACAGATTTGAACAGGTTAAACAGGTTCAACGTGTTTCAGCTGTTAACTGGTTTAAACTTAGTAGCCTTATGATGTAAAATGATTCCCAGTATCGTTCCAGTTCAAATGTGAATCATTCTTAAGACCTTTTCTAATTTTATTAAAATCACTGAAGACTAAAAACTGCTGAGGATCTTTTTTAAAGTTCAATAAAAGAGCGTTTAAAGCCTCATATGTTCTCCAGAGAGGGGCGTGGCCGGTCGTACCTGTGACCTGGGGAACGTATGGAACCGGGAGTCTCTCTGCGTTGTATCCCGGCCCAGACAGACACTCAGCCAAGTCGGCGGTCTGGAAGTACAGCAGTCTGTCCTCCTTGTCCAGAGATTCAGGGAGTCTGGGAGGAAGAGGAGTCCTTTAATTTCTACAACTGATGTAAAACTGGATTTTAAAGTGTGTGGCTTTCATCCATCAGGTGCTTTCTGTCTCTAGAAATGTTTCTATAAAATAAAACCCGTTGCATCACTGGTACTTACGAACACTTGTCTCTGAAGATGTGTTCTGGGAGGAGGTACGGAGCATCCATGTTCCTCAACTCAATAACCTGGAGAGAGAAGAATGGAAGCAGGAAATGGCATGAAGGGGTGAACCGTTTCACTGCAGACCGAAAGACGAGAACTACGATAAGCTAAGTCTGACAGAGAGAAACAGCGGTGAATCATCTGCATATCGGTATATATTAGTCTGTGTGAGCAGGTTTAACAGGACAGATCCACGACATGATCGAATGACAGTGATATCAGAATGACGGCTGTATTTTCTTTAAGAAATGGTTTCTACCAATCTGAATGAAAGATGTCAGAATGGGTCAATGATGCACCTTGCTGACGTGCTGACAGAAGGGAGGGTTCGCGATCATCTGGCTCAGGAAGTTTAGGTACGCCGCCACCAACGCCATGATGCCACAGCGAATGAACATTGGCATGTTCTCCTCATTAGCCAGAGCCATGTCCTGCACAAAACCATTAAAAACAGGAAGTCATTATATGTTCCAGTAAAGACTGTAAGAGTAGATGTTTACTGATTCAATCGATCAATCAGTATCAATACTGTCAAGATAATTTCACTGCAGTGTGGATAAAAACTCTTCCTGTTATCCCATTTCCTGATGGTCATCCGTTTTATAATAAATAAAGATGTCATAGCTTTGAACAGCCTCATATTAAGTTTTGAACATTTTTCAAATAAATATCACATCATGTATTCATCATATTCCTGCCTGCATCTCAATGTCACCTTTTTGCTCAGTGTAATAAACCAGATTAGAGAAGACAACAAATTGTATCATAAAATCACAAGATTTTAAGATGTGATTGGACTAATAATGAAGGTTACCTGCAGAGCGACGGCGAGCCGGATGAGGTCGATGACCACGTCCTCGTTGGCCAGCTCGATGGTCAGAATGGCCAGAGTGGTGAAGAGCAGCTCAAAGTTTTTATGGACGTTATCCTCCTCCTTACAGCCCAGATAGATGTGACGGTACAGCTGCTGGCCATGCTGGAGGAGAAACAGAGCAAAACATTACTAACAGGAAGAAGGGATGCAGAGAAAGAAGAGGAAGAGAATGGAAAAAGGAAATGTAACTAAGTGTACTCTGGAGAAAAGACTGTCTTTCCTCCTGAGGTCTCTGACTGATCCATGTCCTTTTGGGTCAGGTTTTATTCTGCTACCATACTTAAAGCTGTCTTTTTCTTTTTTGTCCTTTTCCTTCAGCTTCTTTCACTACTTTAGTCCAGGAGGTTCTCTGGTTCCAGTTAGAAGTATCCATAACCTTCTGACAGCTCTCTGAATGTGAGACAGCAGAAGGACCTGAGGCTCTGAATGTCTAAGATCGGTGGCATCCAAAGCCAAAAGTCTGGTCTACTGAGATGGATGGATGGATGGATGGATGGATGGATGGATGGATGGATAGATAGATGGGCAGACAGACGGATGGATGGATGAATGGATGGACTGAGATGGACAGGGATTAAACACGGTGTTAGTCAGTCTCTCTGTGCTTTCTGACTTCCTGTTTCTTTCTGACTTCCTGTTTCTTTCTGACTTCCTGTTTCTTTCTGACTTCCTGTTTCTTTCTGACTTCCTGTTTCTTTCTGATTTCCTGTTTTTTTCTGACTTCCTGTTCCTTTCTGATTTCCTGTTTCTCTCTGACTTCCTATTTCTTTCTGATTTCCTGTTTCTTTCTGACTTCCTGTCTCTTTCTGATTTCCTGTTTCTTTCTGACTTCCTGTTTCTTTCTGACTTCCTGTCTCTTTCTGATTTCCTATTTCTTTCTGATTTCCTGTTTCTTTCTGACTTCCTGTTTCTTTCTGACTTCCTGTCTCTTTCTGATTTCCTGTCTCTTTCTGATTTCCTGTTTCTTTCTGACTTCCTGTTTCTTTCTGACTTCCTGTCTCTTTCTGATTTCCTGTTTCTTTCTGATTTCCTGTTTTTTTCTGACTTCCTATTTCTTTCTGATTTCCTGTTTCTTTCTGACTTCCTGTTTCTTTCTGACTTCCTGTCTCTTTCTGATTTCCTGTTTCTTTCTGACTTCCTGCATCTGTTTCTCAGCTTGAAGCTGATTGGTTCCTGATGAAGCTGAACATCTTTAAAAACACCTCAGCATTTTAAAGGCTTTAATCACAACAGGAGGACTACTTTCAGCAGTGGAGGAATCCACACTGGGTGGGGCAGCAGGACAGTGAATGTGGGACTGAGTTCAAATAAACTGTTTTGAAAATATATTGAAAATATATTCGAATATGTCACCTTGAGGAAATGATGGCAGTCATTTCTTAGAATGTTCTGACATTTGACCTGACAGATGACCCAATAATAAATAAAGCAGTGGTTAATCTGAGACCACAGCAGCTCCATCATATGAATGAACATGTCAGAGTGGACTGAGGCCATTAATCCCATTAACTCTGAACCAGTTTAATTTGAGCAGTGTCAGAGGCGTCGTCCTGCTGCTGCAGCCTAATGGAAGGTGATTAAATTCACCATTAATGAACACAATTAAATACAATTAATGACCTCATGGACTGACTGAGTTGTTGAGGTGGCTTGAAAGTGAAAATTCTTAATTATTTCATTAATGTCATCTTTTGGGTTTGTATTCTAATGTCTTATTTTTTTAAATTTAATTTCACTTTTTGATAACTTTTCATTCCACCTTTTCCTAGAAACCTAATCTACCTCTGTGTTAATCTGTAATTAGATTACAGATGTCAGGCTGATTTTAGGCTGGTTTGTAAAGTTTACATGTTTATTTATCAGCGCTGGAATCGATTATAAAAACCATGACCTTGAACTGACCATGGCTGCTTCCACCTTAACAGGATGCATGCTGGGAAACAGTGGCCGTAGACTGTGAGGATATTTCTACTGCTCTTGATGGGCAATGTTTCAGATGTTTAACTTAAAATAGCTTTTTCAGCATTGTTAATGCCTGATCCCTGGCTAACTAGTACTTTCATCCAGCTGGACATTGTGTGCACTAGTGGAAAACACTAAACACCTGTGGAAATACTCCTCAAACTGCTGTTTGAAGAGTTTTTCAATGAAGTGTTCCCTAAAGATAAAGTAGAAGAAGAACAGCGACATCTACACAACAGGGTCATAGAAACCTTCTTCATAAATGCAACGTCTTGCTTGGAAATCTTCTCTCTTTTAATCTTCAGTGCTGCAACATTAGGAATGATTCTGCAGGAGAAACAGAAGGACACAAACTGTTACTGGAAACCAGTATCAGAGCCAACAACAACAAGGCGTTAATCCCTAAAGGTTCAAATGTGGATCCACACAGCAGTATACAGTCACACAGCTCACTGTGTGCAGGACCTTAATGCAGGCTGACATGTGTACCTGATGCCACGTAGCTTGGCGCGGTTGTCATGGCGATCGATGATGTTGTGCAGAATCTCCAGGACGAGCTGCCTCAGCTCACTGTCCTCCATCAGAGAGATGGAGAAGAGCGGATCTAGGAAAGGAGGAGTCAGCGCTGCCGTCATGGACTTGGACTTGAAGCCAGAGGTTACCTGAGGTGGAGAGAGATGTGAGCTGAGTTCTCACAGCGGGATGGGATTAATCCTCAGGGAGGCTCGTTCAGGAACGTGGTTCAGCAGAGCTGAAAGGTTATGCTCACAAGCTGCTGAAGCTGGGAAATGTCTGAGGGGCTGATAATTTATGATCAGTGTGAAAACAGGACGAATGTATGTTCTACTATCTATGTATCTATCTATCTATTATCTATCTATGTATCTATCTACTATCTATGTATCTATCTATCTATTATCTATCTATGTATCTATCTACTATCTATGTATCTATCTATCTATTATCTATCTATGTATCTATCTACTATCTATGTATCTATCTATCTATCTATCTATTATCTATCTATCTATCTATCTATCTATCTATCTATCTATCTATCTATCTATTTATGTATCTATCTATTTATGTATCTATCTATTTATGTATCTATCTATTTATGTATCTATCTATTTATGTATCTATCTATTTATGTATCTATCTATTTATGTATCTATCTATCTATCTATTTATGTATCTATCTATCTATCTATTATCTATCTATCTATCTATCTATCTATTATCTATCTATCTATCTATCTATCTATCTATCTATCTATCTATCTATCTATCTATCTATTATCTATCTATCTATTATCTATCTATCTATTATCTATCTATCTATCTATTATCTATCTATCTATCTATCTATCTATCTATTATCTATCTATCTATCTATCTTCCTTCTATTGCAGGTCGACCTGCTTTAACATAACTGTTGTATTTCTCAGCAGCACAACGTACATTTAACTGTGTTCTTCCTCTGTAGCTTGTGTTTGTTGCACTTTAGAATCCAAGGATCCAGATATTTTAATCCAGACTCAGGTGAGCCTGTTTGGTCTGTTACCTCTGTTAGCAGGATTTCTATAAACCTGATGGGAGGGTTGGATATGAGGCAGGAAGAACCCTAAAACATTTACACAGATCCAGATAAAGGCTCTTTAACATTGTGAGACAAGGACCTGGCAGATTTAAACTGTGGAGCTGATCAGAATAAAGAGGCAGAGAAAGTATTTCTTCCCCTGGCTGTGGTGATTAACCACTTCAGATAAAGATGGGGTTGGGTTAATAACTGGAATTCTGATTAAGAGTTTAACTTCATAAAAGGGACTGTTAGGCCAATGAAGACTTTATTGAAGCAAAGAAGCACTTTTACTATTTCTAGAACCAATCATAATGTATAACATAAACTCCGGGCAGAAAATCCCAGCGTCACATAGTTTACATACGATGACATCATACAATGACAAGCCTGCGAAGAGCAGATGGTCTTCGTCGGAGGTATGGTGCATCCATTAAAGACACAGGAAGTGGACCTGCTCAGGAAGGACGACGTCAGCATTGACAGAACACTTCCTGGTTACTTGGAGCTCTGGTGTTTGTAATATGGACTCTTTCCACGCCTTCCTGGCCTGTAAAGCGTCCAGTCTCCAAGATGATGAGCTCAGATGTAAGGAGGTGGTTTGGTTTTCCCAGGTGTCCCAGCAGCATAGAGGTCTACAGGACTACAACTACAAGTACAAGTGTGCTACTGGTGAGACTGGAGATGATTCTAACAGAGGTAAGGGCTCCATTTGCAGCCCAGGCTGCCCCCATCCTGAATACTACGGAGGAAACTGACACCATCAGAGGCAACCAATCAGGAAAAGGCAGCGTTTTCAACGCCGTTGGTTTGTGTGTCTGTTAGCAAGATTACACATAAAATACTGGATGGAACGGCTGGTCAGGATTAGAACCTATTAAATCTGGATAAAGGGGCGGAGTTGGGGATTTTTTCCCTACTTTTTTGAACATTGCAAGGTTTTAGTAAATTACACAGAGACTACTTGATGCGCTGTCTTTACACTGGGGGGAGTGGTGGGGCGGGTGTCATGGAGGAAGTCATCAAACTTTGGAGGGAGGTCCTAGGAAGGCATGTCCAAAGTTCTGACTGGTTCTGTAGGTCCAATTAAATATAATTCAAAACTGATTTAGAGATGAACTTAGTGGGGATCTGCTGTATTTTCATATCTAGGATTACTGCTAAAATATGTTTAAAAAAAAGAAACTGATGATGCCTTGATTTCAACACATTAATATAAACATTGATTTGTTATGATTTATCTCCACCAGTCAGACAAACTAAGAGACATGTTCACACTGAGGCTGTAGATTATTCAGCTCCCGACCATAAAGGGTTAAAAAGAGGAGGCCTCACCATGATGAGGGAGCTGAGCAGCATGGTCTGGATCCTCTTGGTTCCCTGATGCCTGAGAGACAGAAGACATCAGACATTCAGTCTGAGCCGACCCTGAAGCACAAATTCTCCAGTCTGTCTTCACATCTCAACATGTCTGCAGTGAAGTTCTCACATGAACATCACTCCGACACTCCAACGCTGATTTACATCATACCAAAACTCACACATGGCAAACAGGTCACAGCCTGTTGGCCAATCAGAGTTCTTTATCTGACAGAGGATGAAGAAGGAGATGGAGGTGATGTGAGGAGGACAGGAATGGATTCAATCTGCTAATGTTGAGCTCCAAAGTTAGAAAAATGCAGCATTTCCTCTCAAACATTTATTCTGTAGGAAACACAGACCGGCTAATTAAACATGACTGAATAATGAAATCATCTGTCAACATGTCGACGCCTCCATCACTTCAGCTGCAGCTGCACAACTGTAGCATTTAAAGAGTGAAATCAGTAACAAACTGCACTGACTCTGTAAAGTCCTGTCAGCAGCAGCAGTTTAAGATGAGACGACACTTCAGCTCAGAGCTACAGTCAAATCATTACCTAAAACAGGTGAGGAGAATGAGATGGTCTGTGAGGAGGAGGAGGAGGAGGAAGGTTCTGTTTGATTTGGATCCTGAGGGGATTAGCCTGTTGTTTCAGTGACCTGGGAGTGTGTGTGTGTGTGTGTGTGTGTGTGTGTGTGTGTGTGTGTGTGTGTGTGTGTGTGTGTGTGTGTGTGTGTGTGTGTGTGACGTGTCCTCCATCACCTTCATGTCAGGAATAATCATAACAATGATCACAGAGGGATTTCAAACTGAGGAGTTTTGTAAATGATGAAAAGCTTTAATATTATTTTGCTCTCAGGATAAATGTCATAGATTTCAGACTCCAGTTGCTCACCTGTCCAACATAAAGCTGGGTCCATACTGCAGTGGGCTGGGTTCTGCTGGGTTCTGCTGGGTTCTACTCCAGTTCTATTCTGGCCCTCTGCTACATATCACCTACTCTCTCCTCTTTTTCTCTCTCTTCAGCCATCAGCACCAAAAGTACACAAAAAAGTATGAGAATGAAGACAATGGAGTGAAGCCGATGTGTTTCAGTCACTACATTCAGGAGGGTGGGTTTTTGGAGCTGTGAGCTGATTGGCTGCAGCAGCAGGAAGTGGGGAACCCCGCCATCGTTGGATAATGAATGTGTGACTGACCCGATCTTGACGGTGTCCAGGGTGTGGCAGGGGGTCCCGTACACCGGCACTTTGCCCATGATGAACATCATGACTTCAGCCCTCTGGTAGTCCGGCAGGTTTCCTCCGAAGAAGCCTGGAAGGAAGCAGGAGAGACGAGGAGTCAGCGCTCCGATAAAAACCATTCAGCCATTAAAACCAGAGACTGTCCTACCGATGGTCTGGATGATGGCGTTCTGGACGATCCTCTCTTCGCTCTCCTTGCTCCGTCCGGATGAGACGCTGGTGCCGGAGTTCCTCCTGGAGCTCTCGCCCAGCTCAAAGTCCACGCTCATCCTCAGGTGTTTGAGCAGCGTGTTGAACACCTCCAGCACGGTGGGCCCTGAGAGCACACAGACAGCCAGCAGAGAGGAGGCGGAGCTATAACTCAGAGATGATAAATAAAGGTTCTCCAGTCAGGACAAAAAAAAGAAAAAAGAAAGAGAACTGAGGAAAAAATGTGAAGCAGCGACAGTCAAACTTTCCTCAATAAAAAAAAGACAAAAATGATTTCTGTAATTTGAAAGCTCATTTTTTAAACGTCTTCCTCCATAAATATCTGATTTATTTCCCCTGAAGGAGGATCCAGGTCTGACAAGTCCTGAATTCTTGTGGCTGCACAATCCTATCAAATAAAACGTCATATGCTTCATTTTATACACATATTAATGAATTCAACCAGACATGTTTGGAAACCTTGATGAGTGTCTGGTGGAATATTATGCCTGAGGTTTTAAAAAATTCATTATGGGGTTGAAACACCTCCCCAGTAACAGACTGGTCACCTTCACATGAACATGGATCCATCCGTCTCAATGCAACACCTCAGATTATGATTATGACACAGCTGATTGGCTCATCATCCCCTCCTTTGGCACATTACATGAAAAAATCATGGTAATAACCAGTCGTCAATTTGAGGGGTGTTGGGGGGGTGGGGGGTGTTATTTAACAAAAACATTAATATCTACACATTAGAATAGAATAGCAATAATCATCTCTACACATGTTCAATACACAAGAAAAATAAAACAGCACATAGACTTGTTAGAAGGAGCTATGCTAACAGTTTACCTCTGCTTCCAGTCTTTGTGCTAAGCTATGCTACACAGACCCAGACCAGAAACTGATCCATCTTCTCACACACACTAAA
Organism: Chaunax sp. Z400; assembly: GCA_037577475.1. Classification (NCBI taxonomy): domain Eukaryota; kingdom Metazoa; phylum Chordata; class Actinopteri; order Lophiiformes; family Chaunacidae; genus Chaunax; species Chaunax sp. Z400. Next base: position 1,125,071 of record CM075198.1, read on the forward strand.
GACACAGCTGCTGATTGGTCTGCGGTGACACAACAGTTCACTGGACGTAGAGAAACACAGAAACACCCGTACATCCTGATGTCCTGTGTCATTAGAGTACATCCTGCTGTGAATGCATATATTGTGTTACTGCAGTTTGCTGCTGCTTTTTTACTGTCTTTATATTTGTTGACGTCTCTGATGCCTTAAATTTACACCAAAACTAAATGTAACTGTTTCTTGCATGCGTTATTCCCGACAGACTTAAACTCAGCACTAAATCAGCTGCTTGAGCCAGAATTTAATCTTTAATCATTTTATGTTAAAGTTAACAAACAGTTTTAATACTTAGATGGATCGAAGACGCCCCATTGGCTCGTACACTGTGTGACACACCAGCTGGATGTGCTTCTATAGATTAGTGTTCATTGTTTTAATGTTGGTTTCATTTTGTATTTTAAAATAACATCAGTATAAATGAAGACATGCAACTTTATTTAAGCTATTCAATTTCTCATCTATCTGGAAATCTGAGGCCTCGTTTACGTGACAACGATTTTGCTGAAAACAGAAAAGTTTTTCCTTTTCCCCTTAAAAAAAGTTCTACGTTCCCATGGCAACGTTTTTCATAAAGATCCTGATAAGCATGCATGAAGATCATTCAGAGATCGTCGTTTTCAGAGGCGTTACACTCTGGAGCCTGTTTTCCAAAAACACTGTTGTCATGTAAAAATGTTCTGTTTTATGGTAAAACGTTGGTGGTGTGAACGGCTCCTAATTAAAATCCAGATCAATGGACCCACAGAAACCCTACATACTGTATTATTAATGTATGCTGATGATGTGAGTGTCTATAATGTTAAATGTATAGAGGGTGAGAGAAGAAACCATGTCTCAAAACAACATGAGAGAAATGAGAAACTGACTCTTCTAGTTGTTGCACAGCTGGTTTTGGTTTGACTACATCATACAGGTGTTTCTGTATTTAACGTATAATAAATCTAATCTGAGACCTTTTCATTGGCTGGCATTAACATGCATCTCATACCCACATCAACACCCAATCAGCTGGAAGATAAATTATTAATAAACAGAAACCTCATTTAGTCCTGTCTCTAAAATGATCCAGAGGATCACATCCGATGCGTGTCAATGCCAGGCCTCTGTGGGAGAGAAACTGCTCTACATACTGGTTTCACTGGGGCAGCACCAGACTGTCATACTGTACCGAGCCACAGATTGAGAGTAGTCGTGATTTCACTTTCAAACATGTCACTTCTTTTGGTCTCTTGAATCATTCCTATCCAGAACAAACAGGATTTTTTTCTCCAGGCAATAAAACAGAGACACGATGTTTAAACACAAAAACATGAGAAACACTAACCTGAGTTTTATCCACCTTCATCTGACACTGAATGTTGTTAATTCATTGCTATACTCGGGTGTGTGTGTCGCCCTGATCCATGTTGTCGACGGTAATCGGTCTGGGCGTGGTCTCCAGGCAAACTGGTGCCAGGTGGGTCAGACTAACTAAAGCCCCATTTCCACTGCGTAGAACCAGCTCTAATAGATTTTACTTAACTGTTTGGTTCTCCATCAGGAAAAAGAACCTGGAATGACTTCAGTCTACATGAATGAGTCAAGAAGAAGCTGCAGCATCTCATCAGTGTCGTCTATAGAATTCAGTCTACAGAATCCAGTCTATAAAATTCAGTATATAAAATTCAGTCTATAGAATCCAGTCTGCAGAATTCAGTCTATAGAATCTAGTCTATAAAATTCAGTCTATAGAATCTAGTCGATAAAATCCAGTCTATAGAATTCAGTCTATAAAATGTCACAGATAATAATAAGAAACTATTTATTTTGTCTGGTGATAACAGTAACTATTGATTAGGTTTTACTGATCAGCATTTTTAACACTACAGCTGTTAGCCCCAGCAGGTCATGTGACTCACCCACTGAACCTTTGGCAGCGATGGCCACCGTCTCCAGCAGGACCTGGACGATGCCGGCTCTGACCCGGGGTGTGTTCTTGTTGTGGGTGTCCAGGTGATTCAGGACCTGCTGGATGACGTGGTGGGAGTGCTGAGCCTGGACGAAGGCAAAGAGACGGACGACAAAGATTTCAGATGCGTTCACAACAAAATACGTCTGGGACGAAAGTCGAGTTTTACTTTAAGAGTTAAGACCAGGCAGAAAAAATCAGAATCTCCCTCTGTGGCTGTTGGTAACATCTCCTGACTGTGTGGCTTTACCTGAATTGAGTACATGATGATTCTGAAGCAGGACACAGCAAACTCATTGGGGTCCCACAGGTGGTGGTTGTCCAGGTGACTGAGGACAGGAAACATACAGATCATTAATATTATCACAGAACAGATTCAGTTAGATTCTTAACTGAATGAAACTACAACAGGACGATGGGGAGGTCATCCAATTACTACGGTGTCTCACAAACAGACGCCTAACATGAATATTAAAACCAAATATTATTCAAAGAGCTGCCTCCACATAGAATCAGACCATATAGAGGAGCATCGTATAGACGTCCCACCTCTCCTCTGGTAAACTGGTGTGTTTAAAACCACAAAGGTCAGAAATACATGAAGTCATCATGTGGTGATGAGGAGGAACGTAGAGAGGGAGCAGCAGATGGAGGAGGAGGGATTAACTCCTCTCTACGGCAGCCGACCTGCAGCCTAAAGGTAAACTCCTCTATCACACACACACACACACACACCTACACACCTACACACACACACCTACACACACACACCTACACACCTACACACACACACCTACACACCTGCACACACACACCTACACACCTACACACACACACCTACACACCTACACACACACACCTACACACACACACCTACACACACACACCTACACACACACACCTACACACACACACACACACCTACACACCTACACACACACACCTACACACACACACACACACACCTACACACCTACACACACACACACCTACACACACACACACCTAAACACACACACACACACCTACACACACACACCTACACACACACACCTAAACACACACACACACACACACCTACACACACACACCTACACACACACACCTACACACACACACACCTACACACACACACACACCTACACACCTAAACACACACACACACACCTACACACACACACCTACACACACACACCTACACACACACACACACCTACACACACACACACACACCTACACACACACACCTAAACACACACACACACACCTACACACACACACACACACCTACACACACACACACACCCACACACACCTACACACACACACACCTAAACACACACACACACACACCTACACACACACACCTAAAAACACACACACCTAAACACACACACACACACCTAAACACACACACACCTAAACACACACACACACACACACACACACACACACCTACACACACACCTAAACACACACACACCTACACACACACACACACACACCTACACACACACACCTACACACACACACCTAAACACACACACACCTATACACACACACACACACACACACCTAAACACACACACACACACCTAAACACACACACACCTAAACACACACACACCTACACACACACACACACACACACACATACACACCTACACACACACACCTAAACACACACACACACAGACACCTACACACACACACACACACACACACACACACACACACACACACACACACACACACACACACACACACACACACACACACACACACACCTAAACACACCTACCTACACACACACACACATACACACCTACCTACACACACACACACACACCTAAACACACACATACATACACACACACACACACACACACACACACACATATACACCTACCTACACACACACACATACACACCTACCTACACACACACACACACACACCTAAACACACACATACACACACACACACACACCTAAACACACACATACACACCTACCTACACACACACACATACACACCTACCTACACACACACACATACACACCTACCTACACACACACACATACACACCTACCTACACACACACACATACACACCTACCTACACACACACACACTCAGCATCGCTGACCTGAAACTCTGTAACCAACATACTGAGTTAAGAAGAGATGAGGTCATCAATCTGATCCCAGAGCAGCCAGTGAAGCAGACTAACTTTTCTTCATTACAGCATGAATCATCATTTCACACAGAATGAAAACCATCTGAAGGGAGAGGATCTAAAACATGCTGGCAGCTCTGTGAGGCTGGACCAGCAGGCTTTCCTGCTTCTCATGTCTGTATTAGGTCATAAACCAGAGGGAGAATTTCACCTGATGATGTCACCAGATCAGTCAGCTGATCAGTCATGTGACTCAATGTTGAGTACGTCAGAATTTCTCTGCTCATGAACCATTTTTCAAAAAAGGCCGAACCCACTTCTGATTTGTATTTATTACATAATAATGAAACACAGCCACTGTGGCACTAATAGAAGAATAAGGTTATTATGATTGATCATCTGAGGAACATCTGAAGCACATTTATGAAAATCTATCAGTCAGTTTCAAAAAACGTTACAGCAGCTCTGATAGAGAAGTTAGGATTCATCGTCTGAACAAAGACAATGAATAATAGTTTAATAATAAAAAATAATTACATTTAGTTGCATTTTATTTATGGAATTTAAGTAATTTAAATTAAAAATAATGTCCTGATTAGCAGGCAGCTAATCATGAGCAGTGCATTGTGGGCCTGCAATGATCCGGATCACCACAGATTCCTGGGTGTTCCTGGGGCCGTTCCCTACCTCAGAGTCCTTATAGAACTTAATCCTGACATCATGATGCCAAACTTCCTGTTTTTTCTTTCAGTATATTTGTCTGACGTTCATGTGCGAATATTTTCTGATGTTAGAATAAATGTTAGAGCCGGCGGACGTTACGTTTAAAATGTTTTACTATTAAATTAAACTATTATTTTAATTACTGTCTAAATGTTTTACTATTAAATTAAACTATTATTTTAATTACTGTCTAAATGTTTTACTATTAAATTAAACTATTATTATAATTACTGTCTAAATGTTTTACTATTAAATTAAACTATTATTATAATTACTGTCTAAATGTTTTACTATTAAATTAAACTATTATTTTAATTACTGACTAAATGTTTTCAAACTATTATGATAATTACTGTCTAAATGTTTTACTATTAAATTAAACTATTATTTTAATAACTGTCTAAATGTTTTACTATTAAATTAAACTATTATTATAATTACTGTCTTAATGTTTTCTATTAAATTAAACCATTATTATAATTACTGTGTAAATGTTTTACTATTAAATTAAACTTATTATAATTACTGTCTAAATGTTTTACTATTAAATTAAACTATTATTATAATTACTGTCTTAATATTTTCTATTAAATTAAACCATTATTATAATTACTGTGTAAATGTTTTACTATTAAATTAAACTATTATTATAATTACTGTCTAAATGTTTTACTATTAAATTAAACTATTATTATAATTACTGTCAAAATGTTTTACTATTAAATTAAACTATTATTATGATTACTGTCTAAATGTTTTACACCATCATATGTTCATATCAGACTTTATCTTAGCAGGATTGATTGACATATTGACAGAAATTAAATAAGATAACTCATATTATTGGCTATTTGAACTTTTTTCCCCTGTAAATTTGTTGTAAATATTCTGGATTCTACACAAAGTTCAACAATGAGAACCAAACAGCTTTTTTCACCAGCAGGTCGATGATGTAACAGACCAACACATCATGAACGATGCTTTCAGCCCCTTTTGTCCAGGACAGGTCCAGGTTCTAGTTTCAAACATCTGTCTCATCTGTTTGCTCTCTGACCTTCAGCAGTTTTTAGCTAACCACGCTAACATTTCCTCCACGTCTGCAGCGTTAAAGCTCCGCCTCTGACCAGACTCTGACCCCATGTTGATCTCATTCTAAATGTTCTCTACTGTCACAATGTGATTCAGCACGAGGTGATGAGGAGAACGTGTTCTTCCATGTCTCATCAGGATGGGTGGATCAAACTGGAGATCGTTCTGTTTTAACTGGGCCTCACTTCAGACAGAGCCGCAAGTCAGCAGCTAAAATCTCAAGAAAAAATGTCAGCTGTTAGATTGAAATTTAGAAAAAAGGCTTTCAATACCCAGAAATTAGCAGCTTCAATACTTAATGAATATTTTATACTACCGGGGGGCAGATAAGAGGCGATATGCCCTTTAGACACGGATGTGTACCAAGGGTTTCCTGTGCAGTAGTGACTTTGAAGGAGTCAGCAGAGGTGTTTAAAAAACCTGCATGAACTAAATCTGGTGTAAGAATGGTAAGTGTCTGTTTGTGGTCATTTTGTGCACATTAGTGGTAGATTTGTGTATATCTGAGATCATTTTTCATACATTTCTGTTCATTTTGTGACTTTGTGGCCCGTTTGGAGTCTTTTCTAGACTGAGTCCATTTTAAGTGTCATTATTCTAAATGTTACATTTAACATTTGTGATCTTTGACTGTTTGTGTATAAAAATGTGTAATTGCTCTTCAAAGTGAGATCACATCTTAGAGTATGCATTAAAGCTAAAGCTGGGGTTGATATTGATCAGTGGGATTCATTGACTATCATCCAGATACTGTGACATTTAAAACTTCATCTCCATTATTGGGACCCATACGAACAAAACTGAAAGAAAAAGGCAAAGAAAAGAAGAAGAGAGAAAGAAAGAGGAGGAAAGACGGAGCGGATTGTATAAGAATGACGTCAATTCAAACCCCCCAAAAGCCCCCCCCCTGTTAACCCCAATCCCTGCTATTTATAGTCTGAAGATGCTCCCTCCTCCTCCTCCTCCTCCTCCTCGTCCCTCTGCAGGAGAACTGGTTTCACCCACAGACAGAGGAGAAGAAGAGGCTGTTTAATCGAATGACGAATTAAAGGGTGGACTGAATGAATGACTGAATGAATGACTGGATGAATGACTGGATGAATGACTGGATGAATGACTGGATGAATGACTGGATGAATGACTGAATGAATGACTGAATGAATGACTGGATGAATGACTGGATGAATGACTGGATGAATGACTGAAGGAATGAATGATGGAATGAATTCTTTCAAAGCTCCAGCTGCACCTTCATAAACCCTCAGTGGTGAGGATAAACCTGAACCTATGCTGGAGAAGCGACACCTGAACATCCTCAACAACCACCAGAAGACAGAAATAATAAATATGGTTCCATTCTGTGTTGTTGGTGTCGATCGTTTCGAGTCAGGATCTGGGATTAAATTCCAATTCTCTCAAATTCTTATTTTTGTTTGATACTGAAGAAGTTTTGC